>CM060707.1:5634016-6039984 GCA_030686995.1 Artemisia argyi | reverse complement strand
TGATCATTGTCTTGTCTGTTTGCTTTTTTAGTTGTCTTTGGTTAAGGTGTTTTTTTTTTTTTTTTTTTTTTTTTTTTTTTTTTTTTTTTTTTTTATGTTTTTGGGGTTATTTAATGTTACTAATTTATTTGTTTGCTTATGCATGAATGTTTCATGAATTTTGTTCCAATAACAAAAGCAAAGTTAACGTTACAAAACGATAATAAAAAGAAATTTAAGTTTTGCCAAACAACTCATATTTATCGTGAATTTAGAAGTTTGGCGAGTTTCTTAGTTCATAAAAATAGAAAAGGTTACTGATACGGTTCAGGTCACCCATGAAGAAGCCCAAACTCGCCCGACCCGTGACAAGAGGAGACCTGCACGTTTTGATGACTAAAGACCAAGTCTACAGGAGCTGTTGAACAAGCCATACACTATTTTCCCATGTTGAATTAGTATTGTCATGCATGCATAATATTAGGAATAATAAGTGGTCCACCACTCTCAATGAAAGCACCAATTGATATGTAGCTATTTTAGTTAGCAACTCTCCAAGAATAAGAGGAAGGAAAACAAGAGACTTGAAGCAATTTTCTGATATCCATTCATATGCCAAACGTTACAATTTATAAGTGAGAACAATGCATGAATACTTCCTAAACTTTGGGAACAAACTTGACTATACTAACTGATAATGGAAACGTGCAAGCTAAAATTAAGAGTGGTGGACCACTTATTATTCCTAATATTATGCATGCATGACAATACTAATTCAACATGGGAAAATAGTGTATGGCTTGTTCAACAGCTCCTGTAGACTTGGTCTTTAGTCATCAAAACGTGCAGGTCTCCTCTTGTCACGGGTCGGGCGAGTTTGGGCTTCTTCATGGGTGACCTGAACCGTATCAGTTACTTCTTGCCGTTCACATATTTTTATACGTTATTGTATTTTCTTAGATGTTTCATTGTTATAAGAGATATGATATTTCCTCCTACTTTAGATTCCTATAAATTCTCTTAATCACAAAATTTTGACATGTAGCAGAACTGATGGTTTAGATGAAAATAGATAATTAATGAATTACACATGTTATAGTTTTGTGTGAGAATGAAACTAAGTAAGAATATAAAATAAAAGGATATAGCAATTCTCTTGTTATAAAAACTAATTTATGTTTTGATTATAGTTAGAATCTCGTTTTACCATATTATCCTTGTTTGAAATTATTATTACAAATTTTAGAGAAGACATTAATTAATTACTTAAGGGTAAAACTGTTATTCTAACAAAAGTAAAAGAGAGAAAATAGTAATAATTATGTTTTTCTTAAATTGTGTGTTTTGTCGTGGGACAACAATTTTGTGACGGAGGGAGTAATATTTGAATATTTTACGTTTAAAATGCTTTTATATGTTAAGAGTGAAAAGTTTATTTGCTTACTCTTACTTTGGTGCTTATAAAGGGACAAATCCCCACCATCTGTCTAGTCTGATTTAATGGTGTGGATTAACATAAGATTTAATATGTCAACCTAAGTTCATGTTTTTTGTGTGTTTTTTTTCTTTTTTTTAGTCATATTTTTTTGTCTTTCTTTTAATTCACATTTTTTATTTTATTTTATTATTTTTTTTAATTCATGTTTTTTCTTCTTTGTTAATTCACGTTTTTTTCTTTGCTTTCATATGTTTGTCTGTTTTCATATGTCTTTGTTCGTTTTTATACGTTTTCGTTCGTTTCAATGCACTTTCGTCTGTTTTCTTACATTTTTGCCAAACTGCCAAAAAGCCAAATTGTTTAGTTACTTAGACATCTAATATTCAAACTGCCAAATTGACTTATAAAAGTCTAACTAACCAATTAACAACAAGAAGCAAACTTTTGATTGCCAAACACTATCATTTAGTAAAAAACCTAAATTTTTATTTATCTGTTTCATGTTGACAACCATTACAAACTTCTCTATCATCTAAACATACACTTAGCTAGACCTACAATTTACCCTATCACCATTTTCCTTCATTTCCTTCCTTTTTTTTTAGATATTTAAACACAGCTACAAGATTTTTAATCCTTGTTTCCAAATCATCAAACTTTGGTAACAACACATTGTCGACAACCTGTTCCTTCTCTTTCTTAAAACCGAAGCAGTCTTCATTGGAGCGATCCTCTTTTCTCAGCCCAATATACAAAACCTTCCCTTATCTTTTGTGCCATTGTTAGTGATTTGGTTTGAATGTGTGTTGCTGCTAATTTAGGTTTTTTAGAGTATTTAAGCGAGAGGGAAACAATAATATGGTACAACTTTGGGTTATATTTAACTACATATAGTTAAAAATATGTTTGGACTATTATGCCCTTGAAATATGACACAAAAGGGGCGTTGACCTCACCATTACGTGTCAAGGGACGCATTCAGCAAAAAAAAAAAAACTAGTGTTTTAGACTCCAAACGACGATTTTCTCGAGTTTGGAGCCCAGGCGATGTTTTAGGAAAGTTTAGGAACCAACGGTGTATTTTTGTCTAATAAATTTATGTAAGCTCATGCATCTCAAAATAAACCATAAAATTTAAACAGATAAAACATAAGTGAAAACAACATTAGCTACACAACTAATCCTAATTATACTCATTTCAAACACGATATCTACAAATTGATCCGTGCGTGCTACTATAAATTAGGGGTGCGCATGGCTCGGTTTGAGTCGGTTTTTGGTTAAAAGCAAAACCAAACTGAAATATTCAGTTTTTATAAAACCCAAACCCAAAACCGTTTGGTTTTTAGCGGTTTGGTTTTTTTGTTTTTATTATCGGTTTTGGTTTTTCGGTTTTTAACTGTTATCATTTGGGCATCGCCAATTTATACCAACAATCTTGTTTTTCTTAGAAAATTTGTTCTTTTTCTTTACTTTTTTGTCAATATAAGCCTAATAATGTTTATCTCATATTTCTACAAAATGAATATGAATTTATAAGTGATTTTAGTTATTTTTTTTATATTATGTTAATTATATATTATTTTTTATATAAATTGGTTTGGTTCGGTTTTTACGGTTCGGTTTTTGGACAAAAACGGAAACCAAACTGAATTTTTTGGTTTTTGAAAAAGCAAAAACCGAACCATCAGTTTTAGTTTCGTTCGGTTATGTCGGTTCGATTTTTCGTGTTTCAGCGTGGTTTCGTTTTTTTTGCTCACCCCTACTATAAATATCTGATCCACCTATCATGAGTTAATAACACAAAAAACAAAACTTCTAGAAAGTCCACGTGTAACTTAAATTCCCACCATTTTTCTCTGTTCAAAACACAACATAGAACCTTCCGATCACTTCAATATCAACGTAATCATTTCTCAGCTGATCTGTCTTCATTATTGATTCATGTTCATTAGTTACGTCTTTTTATCATGACGATGTTTTTATTACATTATGATCAGGTTATACTAGTAATTATGATGTTTTAACATTATGCTCGATTAGGTTTTGTTATGCTATAAGTTGTGGTTTGTGAGTTTGTTATTACATAGAACTTGAATTTAGGATACTTTATAGTTGATTGTTGATGAATTGTTAGTTAGTTGCACGCTAGTGATTTGAGCATGTTATGGTTTATAAGGTGATCGAACTGTACGTACTTGTATTTGTTGGGTCAATTCAGTGTTAATGATTTTTTTGTCTAGGATTTGAATAGAAAATATCTTAAGTGTAAATGAAGTCCTTGGATGTACATAAACATTTTAGGGAGTCATCTTCAGAGTCTAAAGAAAGACTCGACACTTCTGGAGGCGTAACTTAGTTGGCGATGTCCGTGAGCCAAAAAGAAGATGATAGAGTCAGTGAGTGATGGCAACAAGTCACTAACTCCCTGAAGATCTCCCCAACATACAAGATAGACTAGACTTGGATATTTATGAAGAATATCTAAGTCGGTGAAGCATAAAGGCAGAAAATATCTTGGGAAGATAAGTAAAAAAAGTAGTTACTACATGAGTTTGTAAGAAAATGACAAACAATAGTTTTCAACACTCTTCCTTAAAGTTTGGTTGGATGTGTTTGAAGAATAGAAACATTTAAAATGTAAGTGTAGTAAACAAGTTAAATGCATATGCTAGGGTTTCATAACCTCGTCTCTTATCTTTCTCTCTTATTCGTTTTTCATTTATATGAACTCTTTTTTATAATACTTGAGCAATCAAAATGATTGATCTTGATTTTGAGCGTTGTTGTGAGGTTGCTTTGTTAGTGTGATTTGTATCTTTTAATCTCCACTCGTTTGAGGACAAATATTTCTTTCATATGTTTGATTGCACTCGTTTGAGAAAAATCTTTCTTTGTAAGGATTCGAAACAATAATCATATATTAGAGATGCATGACTTAAATCAGACACATCTAATCTTTTTGCACTAAAATATATTTTGTAGTTAAAATTTAGATGCAATGGCCCATGTTGGCCCTTCTTATATCCGGGTTTATCGAATTGGTCTAACTAAAATCTAGGCTTATCGAATTGGTCTAAGTAAAATCCATCATCATAACTAATAACAATCCACTGTCGATAGGTCTATTTCAATAAAAGTGATACATATTCATTGTTCTGATTCAACAAACTAACTATATATAAATCAAAATGTTGATCAGGTAGAATAGATTTAAGTAGCGTAGCAACCATTTTAAAGCTTGCCAATGCTCATCTGATGGGTTGTGCATGTATTGTGACAGTTTGTTTGTGGCAAATTATATGTCGGGACGGGTCATTGCCAAATACTAAAGCTGCCCCAATAGTTTTGCGGAAAGATGTTGAATCTATAGTTGTTGAACTGTTAAGTGTAAGCTGACCACTCATTGGTGTGGAAACTTCTTTTGCCCCATCCATGTTTTGGTATGCCATTATTTAGTACGGTTCAAAAACCGTACCAAAAGCCATAAAAAACCGTATCTAAATCCTTTTTTTTTTTTTTTTTTTGGGTATTTTTATAGCAGTGTATACATTTAAATTAGATCATATGCATGGTGGGAATTGAATAGGGAGTAGTTCCAAGATAACACAAGGAACGAAAGGATTGAAAAAAATTAAGAATTGAAAACTATAAGATTTGGGATCCGTCATTTTTTTTCCTGATGTTGCTTGTGTGGTGGACCAATGTATCAGTTTGTCAGAGGTCTCGTTGCTCATCTGCAGTGATGTCGGTGGAGATGTATTGAAAAGTGAGATTGATAAGTGTGTGGCTCGTTGGCCGAGATTGAAGTGGACATGGAGAATGTATGATGAGTTGAGGGAATGTTAGATTCATGAGATCAGTTTCAATATTTATTTAAGTGAGATGATATCTCCACATAGGAATTTACTACATACACATAATTTTAGTGGGGCTCATATAACTTTTATTTATAAAATTTATGTGGGTCCCAATAAATTTATGTGTATGAAGAAATTCATATGTGGAGATATCACTAACCTTTATTTAATTATAGTACAACCTATATATGTTTAGAGGTTAATTTGTGTTTTATCTGAGTATGCATGCAAGCAGATGAGGTATTATTTGGTTTGAATTTATTGTTTTATGTTAAACCAAAATCTATCTATTTGTAAAGGCTACAAAAATAACCCATGTTGACTTTTGAAGTTTGACTCATTGACTTTCTCATGCGTGTTGGACCTGATTACTCCTATCAAATACCATTTTTTGATTGTAGCCATAACCCATGTGCCCCTCAACTTCGATTTCTTTCTGAAAGGTTTCGACCCGACCCGGTTCCAAAACGACCCGTTTGCCTGTGGCTCGACTCAACCCACCTGCTTTGCCAGGTTCAGCATTAGTGCTACCAATCCCTTACACCTTTAGGCACCAAGCATCAATATTCAATAAGCACAACTCGATTCATATTATTATCTGTTAGTACTTACCTTTATAGTCTGCAAACGATACTAAAAAATATAAAACAGAGGAAAGCTGTACAAATGCAGGATTTCAAAAAACTATATATCATCACATTAGCTCCATATGATCAGTTTAAAATGTCAAAATATATCAGTAACTACATTATTTATCCGTTTACATGCCATGATTTCTTACGGGATAGACATACAACATGTATCAAGACTTACCAGCAAATAGAATCAATCAAGTATCTTCTGTAAAGTGGGTATAACCTCTGACAACAAACAAAGTCTCCTACAAGTCAATTTAAGCCATCCTTCCTTTGTCATCCCCACATCGGACTGCAAGTCAAATGGGTATTATCCGATGATCCATCTCCATTCTTTCTATCCTTTCTCATCGCTGCGAGTCTCTTCAGCACTTCTTCTGTATGTAGTCTTAAGTCCTTCTGAAAGTCCGTTGGCTGGTCTTTTTTAAGCTCTGACTTCAAAGCTTCTTTTTAAAGCTCCGGCTTCAGAGCTTCATTTAGCAGATGGTTCATTGCCTTTAAATCATGCACCTCCTTCTGCAATGCCAAAATGACTTCCCCTTTTTCCTTCAAATCTAATCTAATCACCTCCTTTTCTAGACCGTGTTTAATTTCAATGTCAGATTTGATTCTTCTACTCGCTTCATTCACTTCATCAATTAAACTTTGCACATATGAGGTGTACTTTTCTTGCTTTCTCAACTTTGTTTATAATAACTCTATATTATGACTCAATTGCGCAAACAAATCCACATCAGATTTCTTTTTCACCTCCAAAATATCTTGCTCAAGTGCGTTAACTTTCGATTGAAGTTGTTTATTATCTTCGGTTTTTTGCTCTAAACTCTTTTTCATCATCGATCCATAAAATCATATGGTTAGTTTTTAGATCATCAACTATAGCATATCACATA
The DNA here is from genome assembly GCA_030686995.1 of Artemisia argyi. NCBI lineage: Eukaryota > Viridiplantae > Streptophyta > Magnoliopsida > Asterales > Asteraceae > Artemisia > Artemisia argyi. The sequence goes on along the minus strand of CM060707.1, from coordinate 6,033,179 downwards.
AACTGGTTTCACCATGTATACTCAGGGCCGGCCTTGGCTATAGGTAGTGCGGGCGACGGCCAGGGCATCACAAAGAGAGGGGGCATCAAGCTTTTGGTCCTTTGGATCGGTTTATTTAAAAAAGAAGAAAAAAAAAAAAAGAGTTTTTCAAAGTTTTACTAGCTTGGATTCTTTGTGTCATTAGTTTAGTTAAAAAAAAATTGAGTCATGATGTTGCCGGATATAAGGAGGAAGATGGAGTTTGTTCGATTATTTATACAATATTATTTTTGTTATGGGTCCGTTTGTTTATAATTGGCCTATGAAAGAGCACCTCCAACTTTAACTAAATTTACACTTCAGACCGGCCTTTCGGTTTATATTACTTTCAATTGTCATTTATCCTATATTTGATATAACATTTCCCAAAATCTATTATACTATATTTTAAACAACTTTTACTATGTAAAAGTTGCACCACAAATGTATAATGTATTTACCTATAAAATGATAGCAATATATATAAAAGATATGACACAGATTATAATTTTTTTTAGCTATCTTTTTGAGTTGTAATGCACTTGAACCAACCTACAAAGTAAATTAAACTTATTAGTTGTCCTATGATATTTTAAACTTCAAGGTTCAGGCTCGCAAAAAGAAGTAGTTAGTTGTTAATGTTTATGACATGTCATAAACATATCTTCTTGTTGTTAGCGAGTAGTTTAGTTTGTTGATGACGGTTTGATGCACATGCGGTGCGTTTGTTTTAGCCTTGATCGTGCCCGAGTTGGGGGAATCACCCCCATCCTATATACTTCAACGTTTTTTGTGTAATATATTTATCAAGTGGAAGACTCTTTTACCAAAATAAATAAAATAAAAAATAAAAATAAAATTAGTACGCAGGAAGTTTGTTTATATACCAAACCTCTAGTTAAGGGCATTATCTGACCATTTCGCCCAGGGCATCCAAAATCTTAAGACCGACCCTATGCATACTAATAACATATTGTAAAAACATAAAATAATGATAGTTTTAGAATGAGGAGTGATGATAAACAAGGTTGTAAATTTCATATAAATAGTGTGAGAAAAAATTTAAAGGTTATAGAATTTTAAATTAAGAGAGAACATATGTTGTTCTAGAAGTAATAAAAGATATGCTAGAAAAGTTTAGAATTCTTTATGTTTTATAAACGTTTAATATTTTTTAATAAAATAACGTACATTCGCTAGTTGTTAATTCGTCTAAACAAATTGATTTACTGGAATCTACTTACGGCAAACATATGAATTTTGAATTTATTTTATAAACAAATAAGTAAGTAAATACAAATGAGTGTTGTTATGGTGAGCAATGAGTTTTGCTTTAAAAAAGATAGAGTAGGGGGTTGACACAAAAAAATAGGGCATTTGCATATACTATCATTTCAAAGATGCATAATTACGTATATATTATAAAAACTATTATATCTTGTGCATTAAAAACTTGTACAAAAAATGATTCCTTTTGAAAATCATTTTCGTCATTGGATTACTAAAATTAAAAAAAGTATTTTTAGTTTTAGTCAAATAAAGTCAAATTTAAATGTTTTTTTTAGTTTGTAACCATGAGGACTAATATTGCCTAAAAGGGCAAGTTGGTTAGTTTGGTCTATAATTGTCAAGTTATATTGTACATGGTGTATTGTATATTTATTCGCAGGTTATATAAACGGACGCATCTGCTAGGGTTTCATAACCTCATCTCTTATTCGTTTTTCATTTATATGAACTCTTTTTTATAATACATAGAGCAATCAAAATGGTTGCTCTTGATATTGAGTGTTGTAGTGAGGTTGTTTTGTTAGTGTGATTTGTATCTTTTAATCTCCACTCGTTTGAGGACAAATCTTTCTTTCGTATGTTTGATTGCACTCATTTGAGAAAAATCTTTCTTTGTAAGGATTCGAAATAACAATAATCATACATTAGACATGCATGACTTAAATCAGATACATATAATCTTTTTGCACTATAATATATTTTGTAGTTAAAACTTAGATGCAATGGCCCATGTTGGCCCTCCTTATATCTGGGCTTATCGAATTGGTCTAAGTAAAATCCATCAGCATAACTAATAACAACAATCCACATGTCGATCATGTACGTACGTAGGTCTATTTCTACAGAAGTGATACATATTCATTGTTCTGATTCACCAAACTAACTATACAAATAAAAATGTTGATCAGGTAGAATCGATTTAAGTAGCGTAGCAACCGTTTTAAAGCTTGCCAATGCTCATATGATGGGTTGTGCATGTATTGTGAGAGTTTGTTTGTGGCAAATTATATGTCGGGACGGGTCATCGCCAAATACTGAAGCTGCCCAATAGTTTTGCGGAAAGATGTTGAATCTATAGTTGTTGAACTGTTGAGTGTAAGCTGACCAGTGACCACTCATTGGTGTGGAAACTTCTTCTTTGGCCCCATCCATGTTTTGGTACACCATTATTTAGTATGGTTCAAAAACCATACCAAAAGCCATAAAAAACCGTATCTAAAGCCTCTTTTTTTGTAGTAGTGTATACATTTAAGGTTGTTTTCATCTCGACATCAACAAGGCAGGTTCATTCTTTTTCACTTCAATGTTATTTATCGTTTATAGTCGATAAATGTGTGATGTCAAATTTCACTTTTATTACCTTTATTTGACACAAGTAGATAAAGTTTCTTAAACAACATGATCTTACGTTACTTATACCCAAAAACATAAACTTACCCGAACAAGCACCATCTTCATCTTATCATTTCACACTTACAATTGCTGCCATTAAAACCAACCATGAACAAAAACAATGTCTTACTCATATAACCAAACACTCCCTCATTTCTTCTCAAATCCCCATGTGTTATTCTACCGTGAAACCGATGAATTTGAACCATTGAGGAACTGGAAACATAATAAACCAAGAGGATTTGCTCAAGGCAAAGTTAATCTTTACTATGCAAGAATGGGTAAGGATCCAGTGAGAAGAAAACTTAAAACGAGAAGGATAAGAAATAATTATAACCACACATTTGAGATGCATCGACTTGATTTAGATGCATCTCTATTCATTTAGATGTATCCCAATTAGTTTCGAAAGTGATTTTGAAGTGAAAACGATGCAAAGTAGTACTAACAACAAATTTGACCCACAAAGAACGAAAAATGTATAGGATTCGTCTAACTTGATGAAATGCATCTAATATATGTATATGCATATAATTTTTTGCTAGAAAATATATTATGGTGCATCTAAAAGACTAGGGATGCATCTAATTCAAGTCGATGCATCTCAAATATGTAGTTATAATTATTTCTCATCCTTCTCATTTTAAGTTTTCTTCTCATTTAATCCTTAGTCATGCAAGAATATATAAGTTGGTGGAAGAAAAATATACCAGAAAGGTTGTTGCTTTGCTAAAAAGAAGACTAGCAACTTTTTTTACACAAATTTATCACATCTATTTGTAAAGGCTACAAATGTATCATATCAATATTTGTTAAGAGGTTAATTTGTGTATGCATAAGCAGATGAGATATTATTTGGTTTGAATTTAATGTTTTATGTTAAATCAAATTTTATGTATTTGTAAAGGCTACAAAAACACCAAAAATAACCCATGAAGTTTGACACATTGACTTTCTCAGCTCGACTAAACCCACCTGCTTTGCCAGGCTCAGCTTTAGTGTTACCAGTCCCCACCTTTAGGCACCAAGCATCAATATTCAATTAGCACCACTCGATTCATATTATTGTCTGTTAGTACCACCTACCCCATGGTCTACAAATGATACAAAAATATAGAACAAAGTAAAGATGTACAAAAGGATTTCAAAAAACTATATATCATCACATTAGTTCCATATTATCTCATTCTTTAACTCCATAACCACTATCAGTTTAAGATATCACTAACTACATTATTTATCAACGACATCCGATCTGTGAATATATCTTAAGCTACCAGAACATAGAATCAAATCAAGTAACCTGCATCTCGACAACAAAGCAAATCATATTTGAGCAAACGTATTCTGCAAGCTCTTCAAATCTTGTACCTTCTTCTGCAACTCCAAAAGGATACGAACTTTATTTTCTCCATCCATTTTTATTGCCGACTTTTCTAAGTTATGTGCCTTTTCCATAACTGATATCGTTTCATTGTGTGCTTCTTTTATTTTGTCGATAATATTTTTCACTTCCGCGCTCAAAACAAATTCTTTTTGCTGATTTAACTGTGTCTCTAATAACTTGACTTTGCTTTGATGATTCTCTTCACTTTGTTTCATTACAGATTGAAGACGGTGTACTTTTGAAGTGAGCGTGTTAATCTCTTTTTTTTGCTCAAGTGTTTTAACTTTGAGCTTCGCATTTTCATCCTCAACTTCCTCCATCGACTTTTTTGACAATTCTTTAGCATCATCTTGGGACTTGAGCTCCTTAATCTCGTTTTCAAGCAATTCAACTTTCTTCTTATGTGTTGCATTTTCAGAGTTAAGATCTTTAATGATTCTTTGTGACAGTTCATCCTTCTTTATCAACATGTCATGTTTCCCTTTCAACGCTTTATACTCATTCGCCAAATCCCTAATATCTTCCATTGTGAAGCCATGAAAAGTATCATCCTTAGTTGTGGTCATGTTTTCAATTACAACCTGTAACCATGTCATCCAATCGGATCGGTTATGAAGTGAGACACCGTCAAAATAAAAAACATAAAAAGCTTGATTAAAAACTTATCACACCTAACAATTAATCATGCATCTCAACGCTTGAAAGACATCAATACGTATATGAGAGATATTCATATATAAACTGTTGGGATTTTGACAATCAAGATAAACCATTTATCACAATGAGTACACAGCAGATGGATCTAGATTGATGATTACGGAAAACAAATGAACCACATAAAGTTACTAACCTTTGTTAATCGAATTACTACACGAAAACAATGCACACACTACACGTCTAACAATTGTGTTAGGTGTTAGTGCTTGTTTACGAATCAACAAACGAAGCACGTTTGTTTGTTCTTGGAATAAGATGGATCGAAATTGGTTTTTGTTTGTGTGCTGCCGATCGTGAATCACACAAGCGAAAAAGGGAAGTCGATCAATATTTTTACTTTAGAATATTGTTTGTCGTGTAATATAATGATCTCTAAGGATCATTTATATAGTTTAACCAACTTGTTCTCCAAGTCACACTCAAACACCTCCTCTAATTTGCTAGAAACTACACTCGGACCCCCTTCCTTCTCCTTTGTTCAACCGGCCTAAAACAAACACCCATACGATTTGGTTTAAGAAAATTAATGCCAAATTACCCATACGCAACAACAACAGATGGAGGACTTAAGAAAATTAATGCCAAATTCATGTGACTGAGAATCGGAGAAACTCTAACACAAATAATCAGGAACTCGATCATATTGAATAACATACTAATTATCGAATTGGTCTAAGTAAAAATGTAAAATCCATCAGCATTAACTAACAATCCACATGTCGATCATGTACGTAACGTACGTAGGTCTATTAATTCAAAATGTTGATCATATGTAGAATAGATTAAGTAATAAACTAGTATAAAATGATGAATCGCTAATCATACATCATATCGATTCATCAACAAACTAGCAAGCATGACAATTATTAATTCAACAAAAGTGATACATCATTGTTCCTATCAAATACCATTATTTGTAAGTTTGACACATAAACTTTCACATTGACTCGACTCAGCCGACGTAGCTCGCTGGAGGGCCGCTTCTAAGATTTTCAAAGATGCATATTCGCACCTTCGATCCATCAATCTTAAATGGACAATAGAAAAACCGTCCTCAGAAAATCTGTTTAAGAAAAATTTTGTGAATCTTATATCGAATATGAGAGTTGTTGAATCCCTTTGTATTGGTGACATAGATGAGTTTCGTGAATAAGATAAGAACCTTGGTGATGATTTAAACCTCATGACCCACGGACATTTTATTATGGAGTGGCTACCTAAGGTTTCTCAAAACTTGAAATCACTTTCAATAACTTATTTTTTGGACGACAAGTCGTTTGTGTGGCTGCAAGCGAATGTGTTGCACCTGGTTTCTGCCTATTGTAAGTTTGATATATAAATTAAATGTTCCTTATTATTAGTGTATATGAAACTTTGTTTATCTATTGTTTTGGTTGATGCATACGATATATGCAGGTCATAAACTTGTTGAATTAAAGATGAAGCATGCAAGGCTGTCGTGTGTGGACAATTTATACACTTAAAGGACGAGAACCTAAATAAGTTGAACACATGTGTTCCTAATCTTCAACTTCTTAACTTGATAGGCATTAGAGGACTTAGTAAATCAAAGATCCACCTTCGCAGTTCGCAACCTTAAAAGCTGTCACTTATTACATGAACATGTTTTTCTGGGACATTTGAGTCTAATCACTCCCAGACTCATCACACTCAGAGTTGAAGAGATTTTAAGTACTTTTGTACTTTATGTTGAAGCTCCATTGTTATCTCGCTTACATATTGACTGTCGTTATGTAGAAGATGCATTCTCACTTAAAAAATTTGAGAATTTGAAACACTTTTCAATTAAGTCTTCAGATATCGGCTCCATACTTTACTACTTGTCGATTACAGAAACAGTAGAAGATCTGACAGTGGATGCACGAGGTTTAGGCGATGAAAATTTTAGATTTACCCTTAAGAAGCTGTTTACTGCTTTCCCGAAGGTAACTTCTCTATGTATTAGATCATATGTGAATAGGGAGTGGTTCATCGCCTCAGAAAGTAGTTCCAAGATAACACAACGAACGAAAGGATTGAAAAAATTAAGGATTGAAAACTATAAGATTTGTGACCTATCATTTTTTATTCCTGATGTTGCTTGTGTGTTGGACCAATGTATCGGTTTGTCAGAGGTCTCATTGCTCTGGAGTGATGTTGGTGGTGATGTATTGAAAAGTGAGATTGATAAGTGTGTGGCTCGCTGGCCGAGATTAAAGTGGAGACGGAGAATGTATGATTAGTAGAGGGAATGTTAGATTCATGAGATCAGTTTCAGTATTTATTTAGTGATAGTACAACCTATATATGTTTAGAGGTTAATTTGTGTTTTATGAGTATGCATGCAAGCAGATGATGTATTGGACCAATGCATCAGTTTTATCTTCATATTATCTCATTCTTTAACTCAATAACCACGTACGTACAATATATATTAGTTTAAGATACTGTACGTATGTGGTTATGGAGTTAAAGAATGAGATAATATGTGACAACTACTTAATCAACGACATCATCGATCAGTGAATGTGTGACTACTACTCATGTACTTAAAACTTTTTTAAAAAAAGGCACACTCATGTACTTAAACTACAAGAACATGGAATCAAAGCAAATCATATTTGAGCAAATTACGTATTTGCAAGCTCCGTGACATCATTAGTGTTGTGCATTCAAATCTTGTAACTTCTTCTGCAACTCCAAAATGATACGACCTTTATTTTCTGCATCCATTCTTATTGCTGACTTTTCCAAGTTATGTGCTTTTTCCATACCTGATATCATTTCAGTGTGCGCTTCTTTTATTTTGTCTATAATATTTTTCACATCCGCGCCCAAAACAATTTCTTTTTGCTGATTTAACTGCGTCTCTAATAACTTGACTCCGCTTTGATGATTCTCCTCGCTTTGATTTATTTTAGATTGAAGACGGTGTACTTTGGAAGTGAGCATGTTAATCTCTTTTTTTTGCTCAAGTGTTTTAACTTTGAGCTTCGCATTTTCACCCTCAACTTCCTCCATGGACTTTTTTGACAATCCTTTAGCAGTCTGGTTTTCTAGCAAAGACTTGAGCTCCAAAATATCATTTTCTAGCGATTCAATTTTTGCCTTCTGACTTGCGTTTTCTGTTTTAAGAGAGTTAATGAGTTTTTTTGACACAAGATTCCGGTTCGTTAATTCCTGATTTTTCGACACCAATTCCTGATTTTTCGACACCAACACTGGATATCCCTCTGACAATTGAGTAATTAACTCAGCATCGAAGCCAAAAACAGTAACTGGAGGCTCCTTTTTCTTAACCACAGCTTTCTTTGGCTCCATTTTCTTTCAACACGTACTATATATATACAACCAGAAAAAAAACTTAATCACAAACTAAACAATTAATCATGCATCCCAAAGCTTGAAAGACATCAATTCGTATATGAGAGTTATTCATATATAAACTGTTGGGATTTTGACAATCAAGATAAACCATTTATCACCACGAGTACGCAACGGATGATCTAGAAGGGCCATCTCGGGGATTTTGGGTGCCCTGGGCCGTAATTAAAAAAGGGGCCTCTTAAAGAAAAATATGAGAGTAACGATCGTTATCGATGCTAAAAATAAAGTTACAATAATCCAAATATACTAATCGATGCTTAATATCCAAAAATACTATTACAAAGACTATTTGATTGTATAAATAGCGCAATTCTTTTAGCATTTTTCGAAGCAAAGTTCTTGACCATGTCCTTGTAATCATCATTATCTAATAAATCATTCTCAATTGTCATTACTCATTAATAATTTATCATACTTTAAAATTATAAGACAAACTCATTAACTCAAGTTCTAAACCTTAAGGGAGCAACTACAACAATGCAATAAATAAACCATTCAACGTAGAAAACTCAATGTCCAATTATTAGTGATGCAACTGTCACAAAAATGTGTGCAATATATTTTTGGTTTAATAATTCATCACCTATGAACATCTCATATGCCAAAAACTAGTGTATGCATAAATTTTTTTAAGGATTATTTATAAAGTGTGTAAATTTCTGGGTATTTTATTGAAAGTCAATTAGCCAGTTTACGGTTTTACCTCTTTAATAGCATATTACACACATAGCTAGGGCTGAGCAAAACTGAACCCCGACAAAACCAGCAATTAAAACTGAGAAAAACCAAATCGAACCGAGTAACTTCGGTTCGTTTCTCGGTTTAGGTTTTATGATTTTCGGTTTTCGGTTCGGGTTGGTTCAGGCAAAAAACCGAGAAAAAAACGATAAAAACCGAGAAAACCGAGTTTCAAAACCGAGAAAAACGAGTAATTTCAGTTTGGGTTCTTCCCGAGTTTCGGTTTCGGTTTTGTCGGTTTGGTTTAGGGTCGGGTCGGGTTTGATCCGATGCTAGCCTCATGGCAAGAAAACAAAATATATTCATGGTGCTAGCCTTATGGCATGTTAACCTCTCTAATAGCATGTTAACTGTTGTATTAAAAATTTCAACTCCAAACAACATACGACTAATTAAAAAGTTGATTTCATTGACAATGAATCAATAAACTATAACATTAAAGAATAACGATTAACCCTAACAAACTGAAAATCTTAATTAAAAACTCAAAGTAAAATAAATAGAGGTTTACCTTATAATAGCCAAAACAAATAAACTATGGATCGATGCGATCAAAACTATCGTTTGACTTTTTTTCTTGTTTGCGGGACGTGTATACTCGTATGAATATATAGATAGCAAAATCTAAATAATAGGAATGTAATGTATTGGGCTTTTTACAAATTTGGTGCCCCTCCAAATTATGGGGCCCTGTGCAATGGGCCATGTTGCCCCTCCTTATATCATGTAAGTAGGTCTATTTCAAGTTTTCAACAAAAGTGATACATTTTCATTGTTCTGATTCAGCAAACTTACTATATAAATCAAAATGTTGATCAGGTAGAATAGATTTAAGTAGCGTAGCAACCGTTTTAAAGCTTGCCAATGCTCATCTGATGGGTTGTGCATGTATTGTGAGAGTTTCTTTGTGGCAAATTATATGTCGGGACGGGTCATTGCCAAATATTGAAGTTGCCCAACAGTTTTGCAGAAAGATGTAGAATCTATGTATAGTTGTTGAAGAACTGTTGAGTGTAAGCTGACCACTCGATCACTGGTGTGGAAACTTCTTTGCCCCCATCTATGTTTTGGTTTTTGAGAATATCCCTTATATGTTTGTGTTGCGACAAGAAAAGACCATCTCGAGTTGAGATGACCTCAACACCAAGAAATTGGTGCAGTTCTCCAAGATCTTTTAGCGCAAAACGCTCATGAAGTTGTTGCACAAATTTATCAATATAACTTGTACTACTCCCGGTAATGATAATATCATCAACGTAAACGAGAAAATATAAGGCTAGTACTCCATGAGAATTATATATGAATAAGGTTTTATCTGCAACAGAATTAATAAAACCAAGAGATATAAGAAAACCTTTTAGTTCCGTGTACCATGCTCGTGGTGCTTGCTTGAGACCGTAAAGAGAAAGAGTTTTACGAAGTTTGCAGACATGATTAGGATATTGTGGATGAATAAACCCTGCAGGTTAAGTTGAACCATGTATACATCTTCATGAATAGTTCCGTTAAGAAAAGCATTATTTATGTCTAGTTGTTGAAGTGGCCAATTTCTAGATAATGCAAGGCACAAGATGACTCTAATAGTAACTGGTTTTAACACCGGACTGAATGTTTCAGCATAGTCAACCCCGGGACATTGATGAAAACCTTTCGCTACCAAACAAGCATTATTTTAGCTTGTTTTAACGGAAACTCATTCTCAACAAATTTGACATGACGTGATATATAAAGCTTATGGGAAACTGGATCATAACACTTGTATGCTGATTGAGACACAGAGGTATCCAAGAAAGACACAAGGAACCAATTTTGGTTGAAGTTTTGCTGTGTTATAAGGACGAACGGCATCAGCCATTCTACCAACATGGGTGACAAATGGCTAGAGGCTCCGTATAGCACGGCGCGTTATTGGTGTGTTGTTGGGTCATTTGGCAGACGAATACTTTGCCATACCGAGCACTCTTATAGGGGGCGCTTTTGGTAACTAAGAAAAAGGCACTTAAATAAAGGGTATTTGATAGGAGCAATCAGGTCCAACACACATGAGAAAGTCATGTGTCCAACTTCCAAAGTCAACATAGGTTATTTTTGAACAAATAGATAAATTTTGATTTAACATAAAACAATAAATTCATACTCAAATAAAACACAAATTAACCTCTAAATATTGAAACTGATCTCATGAATCTAACATTCCCTCTACTCAACATACATTCTCCATCTCCACTTCAAATTCGGCCAACGAGCCACACACTTAGTAATCTCACTTTTCAATACATCGTCATTACTGCAGATGAGCAACGAGACCTCTGACAAACCGATACATTGGTCCAACACACAAGCAATACCTGGAAAAAAATATGACGGATCAGAAATCTTGATGTTTTCAATCCTTAATGTTTTCAATCCTTTCATTCCTTGTGTTATCTTGGAACTAATTTCTGACTCGTACTCATCTGATTCCGACCACACAAATGATTTAATACATAGACAAGTCACCTTCGGGAAAACAGTAAACAGCTTCTTAAGGGTAAATCTGAAATTTTTAATGGATAAACCTTGTGCATCCACTGTCAGATCTTCTACTGTTTCTGAAATCGTCAACAAGTTGAAAAATATGGAGCCGATAGACTTAATTGAAAAATGTTTCAAATTCTCAAAGTTTTTTAGTGGGAATGCATCTTTTACATAATAAAGACAGTCAATATGTAAGCGAGATAACATGGGAGCTTCAACATAAAGTACAGAAGTACTGAAAATCTTTTTAACTCTGAGTGTGATGAGTCTGGGAGTTATTAGACTCAAATGTTGCAGTAAACCATCTTCATTTAATAAGTGACAGCTTTTAAGGTTGCCAAGCTGGATCTTTGGTTTCCATATTCCTGAAACACCTATCAAGTTAAGAACTTGAAGATTAGGGACACACGTGTTCAACTTATTAAGGTTCTCGTCTCCTACGTATATAAATTCAAGTGTCAAACTTGTAAGCATTAGCATTGGATTTAAATTGTCCAAAAACAGCAGCCGTGCATGCTTCATCTTTAATTCAACAAGTTTGTGACCTGCATATATTGTATGCATCAACCAAGACAATATATAAACAATGTTTCATATATTACAATAATTATAAAGAACATTTAATTTATATAACAAACTTACAATAGGCAGAAACCAAGTGCAACACATTTGCTTGCCGCCACACAAATGACGTGTCGTCCAAAAAATAAGTTATTGAAAGTGATTTCAAGGTTTGAGAAACCTTAGACAGCCACTCCATAATAAAATCTTCATGGGTCAGGAGGTTTAAATCATTACCAAGGTACTTATCATATTCACGAAACTCATCAACGTCGCCAATACAAAGGGATTCAACAACTCTCATATTCGATATAAGATTCACAAATTTTTTCTTAAAAAGATATTCTGAGGACAGTTTTTCTATTGTCCATATAAACTTGATGAATCGAAGGTGCGAATATGCATCATCAAAAATCTTAGAAGCGACCCTGCAGCGAGCTACGTCGGCTGAGTCGAGTCGTCTCAGTATGTCGACGTATAGATCTTCAGGGAGTTTGTCCATTGGATTGATCGCAGGCAAAAACGAATGGATGGAAGGGATATAGGGTTTAGTGTTTAATGTTTAGGATTTAGGGTATATACCTAGCTAATTAATTTATATATATGCCCCTCGTGTATTGACAATGATTTAAAATTCAAAAAGTATCTAATACATGTAAATTTATATACTAGTATTAATAGATTTTATACAATGCTTAATAGTTTGGTTTAAAATTTTGTAGAAATTTCGAGGGTGTTTGTGTTAGCATATCTAGTAGTTGAACTCATAATTTTAAATAAGCAATGAAGTCAACATAATAAGCTTAGCTTATGAGCTTTTCAAGCTTTTTGTAAGCGAACAAAAATACTTAATAAGTTAATGCAAACACTGCGTTAAAAAGATAATGCATCAACTCCATCACAAAATAATTATACACCTTACTATTTTAGTTTGTGTCAATAAAACTCACTTTCATAGCATAAACGATATAAATAAACCGGAACAGTTCCGAAAAATAAAAGAGACACCTTATTGGTTACTAAATACTTTTCTTATACTATATTACACACGCTGGGCATTTGTTATAGAAGGAAAAATAAAGTAAATAATAAGAAAGGAAAATTAAGAAATTAACTTGGATCAACCGTCTATTTTAATTTTTGCAATTTTTTAAATATGCAAGTCATAAGCTATTTTCTAAAACTAAGGGTGCGCGTTGTTTTTTTTTTTTTTTTTTTTTTTTTTTTTTTTTTTTTCAATATATAAAAATAATATTTAAATATAAATAAAAGATTTTTAATAAAACAATTTTATAATCAATCAAATATTTCTTCACTCTTACTTTTTTTCATGCATATATCAAATTCAAATTCGATTATATTCCTTTGGGATATTTAAATATAAATAAAAGATTTTTAATAAAACAATTTTATAATCAATCAAATATTTCTTCACTCTTACTTAAAAAAAAAAAAAAAAAAAAAAAAAAAAAAAAAAAAAAAAAAAAAAAAAACGCGAGTGAAACCCCCAAACTCTTCTGGTTGGGTCTAGACGTGATTAGTTAAATGTCATGGTAATGAGCTATGCCTAAATATATGTTTTTGATTAGCAATTTTTAAGTCCAAACCTTTTAAACAAACAACTTTTTACATGAATGAAGCCTATTTATCATTCCCATAAACAAATACACCCGTAACTATAAGATTGAATCCATTCCATGATTCAAAAAACTACATACCAAAAAGCCCCTAAGTATAATGGAAAACCTTATGAAGTCATAGAAGTAAATAACGTTATTGCTTAAGAATTACAGTAAGAAAAAAGAAGAATTATTGATAAAATATTAAATTTTTAAATGAATTTTAACACTATCTGAAGTATGGAACATTGGATGGATGATAAAGTCTTCTACCACTTATACGAAGGTTTAGGGTTCACCTTTGATTGTATCAAAATCGATTTTTGCTTCGGCTAAAACTATTCTATTAAATACCCTATGGCCCATTGTTAATCTTAGCCCAAAATAAGGTGGCTCTAGCCGCCTAAGGTGTTGCTTCTTTTTTGCTTAATGGGCCTTCCACTAACCGATCCCATTCCACTTAGATATATCTTGGTGTTTCTTTTTTCACTTTTTTCATTTGAGACTCTTGCTGTGGAGGAGGTTAAAAAGTGCAGTCTACCGAACCACACTTCCAGACACAACACCAGACCATTGTGACCCCACTTTAACAAATCTACCCCAAACCTTTTTGGTGCCAAGTCTTTTGGTTTTTCCCTCCTTACCCACTTTGACAAATCTACACATTATATAATACACATTACATTTCTCACGAGTCACGTCAACATCTCTTTTTGCTCTTTTCATTCCTGGTCATCACATGTATTAAAGGTATTATTTTGGCCCATTCTCAATTTTTAACATCTACTCAAATATTTAAGGTTTCAATTTTTTATTAGTGTTCATGTTGGGTTTTGAAAGCCTGTTAAAACATAATTTTGATTATGAAAAAGCAAAAATAGTAATCATCAATTTTGATTTTTATCTATCTAGTTTTTTTCCTTTGTGTGGGGTGGGGTGGGGTGGGGTGGGGGGGGGGGGGGGTTTACTAACTTTGAGTATATTTTTATCTATCTAGCGGATATGATAAATCAGCCTGGACCATCTCGAACATCTGAATCACCTCCAAAACCACCTTAAATTAAAGATTGTGAAAATAAGTTGAATGACCTAGAGTGGGATGAAACTGACCCATTATATGAAACTGCACTTGCAATATTTTGACCCAAATGACCACTAAAGGGAAGGTTGGATGAAACTAAAACCAGAGAGGTGTGTCAACTGGGTAATATTAATCGGACATAGTAAAGGGTTCATCAAGTAATTTAAACATGTTTTTCATATGAGCGAGTGAGAAAAGTAGTCACTGTATAAAAGATAGGCGAGATTAAGTTGTAAGCCAATTTTTTCTGGCAGGTTTTGTGAAAATTAAAATATTTGTTATCAATCATGTACAAAGTTGCAAAACAAGGCCTACAAGCCGATTAATTGCCGCATAGGCGCTACATGACCACCAACCTTTCTGATTAGTGTAAATCGGTCAAACGAATAAGTCAACCATGGTCAACAACGGTCAATGACAGTTGACGGTGGTCAAATTTCCAAAAAACTTACAAATCTTGCCAGAAATACCAAACAACTCGTCGTAATATTATTTTAATAACTTACAGTCGCTTGTTTATATCTGTTACATGATGTCTCCTAAGGAAAATCTTGCCGGAAATAACTAAAACTTGCCGAAAATATCCAAAACATAAGAAAACGGACGAAAACATATAAAAATAGATGAAAACATAAGAAAATAGATAAAAACGTATGAATATGTAAAAGAAACGGATAAAAACGGGCGAAAATGTATAAAACCGGACAACGGACAAAAATGAATGAAAACATATAAAAACAAATGAAAACGTATAAAAACAGACATTAAATCCAACGAAAAAAAAGGTTAAAACAAATATGAAATGGTCGGAAATCCAAGAATTTCTGGGGACACTAGCACAAGCAAAAATGGTGGAAAAGTCTACTGTTGTTTTTTGAGGTAAAAGACTCAAGTTTTATCCATGCCCTTTTTTAATTCATTTCAAAATAACTGTTTATGGCTAAATGTGCAAAAAACATTAAACGGGGGACTAACGGTATAAATATTTTCTCTCGTGAATGGAGGGACGTATAGTGGTTAACTTTGATTACCTGAGGGATGCATATGTTTCAACTTTTGAGAAATCGATGTATGATGTTAAATGAGGTAAAACAAGAATGTATTTTGAAATTTAATCTTTATATTCAAACATACTTTAAAAACAATGTTTGTAATATGAAATTATTCATGTAAGAAGAATTCATAACTTTGTCATAAAACCATAAAAGAACAACGCAACATGTAACAAATTAACTTGTTAAATCAAAAACTACGGACAAAATAATTTGTCGGAACAAAATGTCTTGTATTTACATTCGCATCTACAAATGTTAAAAACAAAAATCAAATTACACTTTCTAGAACCTTCCACGTAACAAACTCATCAATCTCCAATAAAATCACTCCACGTGTACAATTTAAATACTTCCTTCCCGCCTTAATTACTTAATCGATCACTCATATTATCAATTCACACACACATCACTTATATGTTTGTGTTGCAACAAGAAAAGAGCATCTGGAGTTGAGATGACCTCAACACCAAGAAATTGGTGCAGTTCTCCAAGATCTTTTAGCGCAAAACGCTCATGAAGTTGTTAACTTGTACTACTCCCGGTAATGATAATATCATCAACGTAAACGAGAAAATATGAGGCTACTCCATGAGAATTATATATGAATAAGGAATTATCCGCAACAGAATTAATAAAACCAAGAGATACAAGAAAACCTTTTAGTTCCGTGTACCATGCTCATGGTGCTTGCTTGAGACCATAAAGAGAGAGAGAGTTTTACAAAGTTTGCAGACATGATTAGGATATTGTGGATGAATAAACCCTGCAGGTTAAGTTGAACCATGTATACATCTTCATGAATAGTTCCGTTAAGAAAAGCATTATTTATGTCTAGTTGTTGAAGTGGCCAATTTCTAGATAATGCAAGGCACAAGATGACTCTAATAGTAACTGGTTTTAACACCGGACTGAATGTTTCAGCATAGTCAACCCCGGGACATTGATGAAAACCTTTCGCTACCAAACAAGCATTATTTTAGCTTGTTTTAACGGAAATTCATTCTCAACAAATTTGACATGACGTGATATATAAAGCTTAAAGGAAACTGGATCATAACACTTGTATGCTGATTGAGACACAGAGTATCCAAGAAAGACACAAGGAACCGATTTTGGTTGAAGTTTTGCTGTGTTATAAGGACGAACGGCATCAACCATTCTACCAACATAGGTGATGAATGGCTAGAGGCTCCGTATAGCACGGCGCATTATTGGTGCGTTGTTGGGTCATTTGGCGGACGAATACTTTGTTAAATGTTACATATAAACATTAATATGTAAATGTCTAGTATCGAACCTGAGACCTCAGGATTGCACACTTTACAAACAAGAATAATGTAAAATAAATATGTATATATTAAATGTATTGAATATATATATTTATAAACACTTAATGGACTAAATGGTCGTTAGTTATTAACCGTATGGACTAACTATCATTAGTAACGAAAGATAAGGACTAGAGTGTAACTTGGGAGTCAAGAAAGATCTAGAAACACCCTTTGGGTGCTATGGCCGGTCGAAGCCCAACCCCATGGGTCGACCCATGCTTGCTTGGTCACCAAGAAATCCTCTAGTATATATACAAGGCCAAGGATTAGGGTTTCACATCTTTTGTGCACACACACTAACCCTAAATCTTTTCTCCTTGTCTCTTTCTTTTGTGGCCGATCGACTCAACCCCAACTTAGGGTTTGGATCGATTTTTCCATAGCTAAAACTAAGTGTTTTGTTTACTTGCATCAAACCTTTATTCGTTGGTAGTTTGTGTGTACAAGAACGAGGTAATTACTTACTTTAGTAATTATCAAGAGATCGATAAACAAAACGGTAAGGGGTTTATCATTGATCTATTTGTACAAGAATCAAGGTTAATTTGAAATGCATCGGGTACGTTTACTATTTATGTTTTAGTTAATACTTATGTGTTATACTTGATCCTAGCTTCCGCAATACGTGCTATTTAATTGTTAAACTCTAACATTGGCATCACGAGCCATGTATAACATGTAATTGATTACTAAAACGTAATAAAAATCGGATCTTTAATTATTTTAGATACATGTTTTTTTTGATCTAGGGTTTTTCCTATTTTTTTAAATTAAATTCGAAACCCTAACCCTAATTAGGGTTTTGTGGTTTTCTTGGATTATGTGTAATCACTAGAAACCCTAGGTCATTAACCGGTTAATTGAACGTATCTTGTGACCTATGTGCTAATTGTTAGGTTTTAATCCGTGACTTACATGCATGTTAGTCATGGATCTTGTTTTTATCACATGTTTAATATAGATCTTAAATTGGAGAAGACTCCAATACATATTAAAATCAATTTTATATGCTATGTGGTGTGTTAATTAGCTTTGGCCTACGCAATTGATTCGTCAATGTATGTGGCTCTCTTCCACTAAGAGGAGAAGGCCTTAGTTGATTACATGCATTATTATACCTAGAATTGATTTTATTAGGATCTTTTCTAATACGGATTGCATGTGGCTAATTGTTTCACTTATTTATTATTGGTTGTTTTGATTTTCTTTGATACTTGTTTTATTGTTATTAGTTTGACTTGATGTAAGCAATAAAAGGGTTGTTTTTATAAAGAAAATAAATACGGACTAATAATGGTGAAACCCTAAGTGGTAAAGTAAGAATCTTGCAAGGTCTTAGGTGCCGATAGTGGTCCGATTCGCACGGCAATCAGCTCCCAGGCGAGACTAGCAAAATTCATACTTTATTACTAATTTTGAGATTGAATCCATAAACTTTTGCTTGATTGATGTTTTATACAAGTATGCTTTTAAAATTAAGTCTTTTAAGATGATATTCATAACCGTGATTTGAAGGCTTAGAAAAGAGCCTTAGAGTCTGCCTTGGTTATCACAATCTTGAATATGTCTTAAACGAATTACTTTTAAAATCATGATTGTAGAAAGTCATCTTAGGGTTTTGGCATAAACCTCAAGTAAAACTTTGTGTATTAATTTCACGAATTGGATATAAAAAGTTTTTATGAAAACTTATGTTATAAAGATGAGTGCATGCATCTTTGTACATATTTTGATTTACAAATCAAAAATAATACCCTTAAATAATTTAAGTTACGTGCCATCTATCTATAAGGAACACTTGGAATTTTAATTTAGTAAACGTGAGACCTAGGCTAAATTACTATAACAAAGTAAAATTCTTTTAACGCGTGAGACCATAATTGTAATTTTACAGTTTCTAAGGTAGACGACTTAATTAAGTTGTGCGTGAGACCTAGAACTTAAGGCATAAGATGGGATGAAACATGCTTACAAGGCAAATTGATGAATCAATTTGATGTAAATCCCATACTGATCTAGGAATTGGAAATCTTGTTTGCCAATTATTGTTCGACAGTTTACCAACTTTTGTACTTTCACCACTAACAGATCAACTGATGTGGTGGAATCTATGTAAAGTTGGATCCTAGGTTTTCAAGAAAATTAGTTGGTTATATGAATATAGCCTTGGATATTTTATTTTTCTTGAAGATATTGATTATCGAAAATACTAATATTTGAACTTTATCTGTAGATATGGCTCAACCCGATAACCAAACTGTGATTTCTGCTTTCAAGAGTCATCTTGAGAGAGAAAAACTGAATGGAAAGAATTTCAATGACTGGCACCGTTCGCTCAGAATTGTCTTGAGGGCGTCTGGTAAGCTAGACTATGTGACCGAGGAATGCCCTGCTGAACCTGCTGCTACTGCAACACCAGAAGCAAAGGCAGCATGGAAGGTGACTAATGCTAAGTATAATGAGGTTGCTTATTTAATGCTCACTAGCATGAGTGCTCAATTACAAAAGAAGTATGAGTACTCGTCTCCTAAGAATATGCTTGATAACCTCAGGCAGTCTTATGAGAAGCCACCTGCAGTTGAATTGTATGATGAACTCGACAAGCTACACAACTGCAAGCATGGTGATGGTAAACCAGTAGCTGATTATGTGGATGAGATGAAAGATTCGTTTGATCAACTTCACAGAATTGGTTTTGGTTACCCCGACAATGTGCAAGTGCACTTGATCAACAGGTCCCTTAACAGGGATTTTGCTGGTTTTGTGCAGAATTACAACATGCATTGCTCGGGGAAGACAGTCTCAGAATTACTCGCATTGCTTGTTAATTATGAGAAAAGTCTACCAGCCAAGGTCAAGGCTCCTACCCCACAAGTGTTGGCAATTCATTGGGGGAGAATCCTGTAACACCCCCAAAATTTAAGTTTGTCGCAGCGGAAAATTTATTTGGGTGTTACGGTGAGGATCGAAGTTTTTAACCAATAAAACGATTTAAAAGAAACATTTTGAAAGTCATTTGTCATTTAAATAATAATTTTGATAAAAGATGAACCATTTGATTTAAAATCTTATTAAAAGATATAAAGACTTGTAAAAATGACAAATTTGATTTTTACACCATTTTAATTTATCAGAGTAATAAATGCTCACTCCGTGTCTTGTCCTGCTCCGTTAAATTACCTGAGATACACATGCTTAAAAGTGTCAACACAAAGGTTGGTGAGTTCATAGAGTTTTAGGAAAAACCCTTTATTTTGTTAGATTTCATGAATATTTGGTATTAATAAAATACAAACAGTAACGAAACAAGTATCGAATTTATTCACAAATAAATCATATAAATATTCAATCACATTCAATAACGAATCAATAATCTTAACATGAGCTGGAAACTCATGATACTAAATCAATCAGATAAACAATTCACGTATGGTCAAACCTATACAACTGTATCTAAATATATGTTGAATACATATATATATTTCCTTTATAGATATTGCACCAAGCCTCATGACACGCAAGACGTTAACAGAAGGGGTGTTCTATCAAATCAATGACAGATTTTGCCCTCGATTCGTAGGTGATTTGCCAATTCCTACCGGTCTCAAATATAGTGTATCACGACTAATACGACTAACCACATGCATAATGGCATTTCGTCAAGTATTAGTGGGATCGGAGGTCAATCCAAACAGGTTTCGAATCTGTTCACTATATTCGCGCTCACGTTATGGTGATTAATGGCTCATGATTGAGGGACTATATGGCGATAAGCTAACTTAGGCAATATCAAGGACTTATGGGCTCATTTAGCATAACATCATGAAATCAAGTATCTTATCACAGAGATCAATTTGAAAACAGTATCATTTGAGTATCAGAAATTCAGTTTGAAAATAGTATCGCTTGAGTATCAGAAATTCAGTTTGAAAATATTATCATTTGAGTATCAGTAATTCAGTTTGAAAATAGTATCGCTTGAGTATCAGAAATTCAGTTTGAAAATAGTATCGCTTGAGTATCAGAAATTCAGTTTGAATATATCGCCAGTAACACATTTATATCACATATCACAATAATCGAATTGGGAACAATTTTCACATGAATATCAATATTTCAGTCAAATAATTCATCAATATAGATTTTTCACATATCACAATAATCACATTGGAAATATCAATATATTATAAATCACAAATTATATTATTTTAATATCAATTAGGAAATTGATTTGAATCATGTATTTTATTTTATTTCATATACTTATCAAGTTATCAAAGTATATGTAAGCATGTATCTCCCCCAATGAGTTAAAAACAATTATTGGAAATGGGGCTATGACTCACCTGGATTGATTTGGAAATGATGAAAAGTAAGATAGGATGAGATTTATGGAAACGATTATGGAAACGTCTTTGATATGGAACCTGATAAATAAATTTATCAGAGAATATAACCAAATACTATTTGGTAAATACGAACGAATAACGAATAAACATTATTCGTTATGACGAATAGATGATGTGCAGTGAAATATTATGTCATGCATGATATGTTAAAATACTTTATTTAAAATATCCATCGTAGTTTTACCTTTTTAAATCGTAAGTAAAAATAATAACTTTTTATATATCGTTATATATATAATTAACGTAAAAATAAATAATATATATATAAAAAGTAACAAAATTCATATGACGTGAGGGTTGCCGTAAAATAGAAAATAAAATAAGAATGTCAAATAAATAATGTGTAGTCCTTGTCCTTTTTCCAATTTTTACACTTTTTATACTAACGGCGTTAGCGTCACACCGTTAGTCCTTTTTATATATATTTACAATTATAATCCACTACATGTCCAATATTACAATCTAAGCTTGTAACAATACTATATTATCAATTTTTATCCTTTCTTTCTGTTACTACATTTTTAGTCCTTAGTTTTCACAGTTTTCACATTTAGTCCCTATACGTGTCGTCGCGTTACATTTTTAGTCCAATTTTTGCAAAAGTGATTATAAAAATTTTATAAAAATTTCCGTGGCTTCTCTTATTAATTCCTAGCTTATTTCAACTGCTTATTTCATAAAAAGCTTATTTATTTAGCTTATGGGCCTTGATTCGAACCAAACAAAGGCCCATTTAAAAATTTAGAGGCGAGGGCATAGAAATTCTTTTGGGCTTGAACTTGGGCTTCCTTTATGATTCTAAAAATATATTTTATGTGCCCAGTTGGGCCTTGGTTAAGCCCACTCGACAACCATATTAGTTTTTATATAAGTTTTGTTTTGAAAAATCTGGTTTATGTCGATTTGCTTTGGCTCAAGTAGGGTGTCAAAACGTGAATATTTTTATAAGTCGTGTATATGAAACTAATAGTTTTCTAGGTGGTCTATTAGTACGTAGAAAAATATGGTACGTTTGTTATGTGAAATAAAAAGTTATACGTAGGTTTTGTGGCATGTTTGGATCGATTACTTATTTTGAAAAAACTTGAAATATTCACTAAGTGTTTTAATGAAATTTATACGTGTAACATGATTTGAAATGGACTCGTTATATGCATGTAACATGAAAATAAACGTGAAGTGTACGTGCTACGTGACTCCTAGGCCTACCAAGATAGAGGCTAGTCACGTTTCGTGTTCTAATAATAAATATGTACGCGTATAAATATATCAAAATGATATACGATGAAACGAATATGGATATTATGCATGAATAATATTTAACGTAGGAATTTAAATAGAAACGAGTTGCGGAGACTTACAAACACCTTAGAGGTGATCAAAGTCGAGAGTGATAGGATAGAACACAAGAATATCAAGTCTCACTATATAACCCAAACGTTATATATATATATATATATATATATATATATATATATATATATATATATATATATATATATATATATATATATATAAACCCGATTTCCTTTCTTGAGTCCCAACTAATATAATCTTCGACTTGAGGTTTGTAAGGGTGATGTTTTAGGAAGAAACGTTTAGGTGAAAGAGTTTGAGAATGAAGGAAACTAAGTGCATGCAGGGTACGTTTATATCACCATTCGAATGGATCGATTGGTGCTAAATAATGCAAGCAAACATGATTTACTATACCATGTCAGTACCTAGCTTCCTACATGAGTTTTATAATGATTTGAAAAGAGTTGTGAGAGCACATTTCATGGGAAATGTTTGGTTGACTCATTCATGCATGTCGACACAACCATATATACATAAATGATTTACTAAATCACTTAATACTTGTATATACATGATCATATTGGACATTTGAGCATAAAATCATCTTAGAAACTTTATTAGGATCATTTAGAAACAACCGGGGATTAAAACGGAGAAGAAATGAATATATCACAAATCACTTGGATCGATTTATAGCCAAACACTTTGCCTCATAAAAACGTACCAAAATTCAATGTATGAACATGAGATTCGACACACTAATAGTTGGCTAGGAGCTTAACGAGGATGGGCAAAAAGATACATGGGTCGTGCGTACGAATTAGGAATGAACGAGACGATTTGAAGTATGTTTAGTCGAGTAGTATTATTATTAGTAATGAATTTTTGGGTTTTGGGTGTGGGCCGGTTGGGCTTAGGGGGATTAAGGGCCCGATTTGGTTTTTAAGTAAGTTTTAGTAATTAGGTTTTTATTAATTAGGTTTAGTGTAATTAGTGTTTTGTTAATTTTGTCAATAACTTGTTTTGTCGTTTGACGAATTTGACAATATCGTAATCGTGACCACTTTAATATACAAAGAAAATTTTAAATTTCCCCGTAAAAATGGTAATTACAATAATGACAAAGAATATTTATTAAATTAACCGAAGTTAATTATGTGAATTTTCGCGAGGTTTTACAAATCCAGAAGAAATCGCATGTGAACAAAGGCAAAGGTAAAGGTGATAAAGGCAAGCAGGTCATGGCCTATCAACCACAACCCAAGATGAAACAGCATCAGCCTAAGCAGAACAAGACAAATCCTCCAAACAAGAAGGATCAGGCTTGTCACCACTGTCATGAAAAGGGCCATTGGAAGCGCAATTGTCCTCTCTATATTCATGACTTGCGACAGAAGAAGCAGGGGAATGAAGCTAGTAAAGCCAGTACTTCAGGTGCGTTCTTTATGATTGAATTATTCACTCTTACTCCTAAATTGAATTCATAGGTATATGATACGGGATGTGGCATTCATATTTGCAATACCTTGCAGGGGTTTAGAGTTGAGAGAAAGCTGGCCTATGGACAACAATTCTTGCACGTTGGTAACGGAGCGCATGCAGGAGTTGAAGCTATAGGAGTTTTTAATTTAGTGTTGCCTTCGGGCTTAGTACTATCTTTAAATAATTGTCATTATTCACCGTCAATTGTTAGAGGTGTAATTTCATTTTCATGTTTGTTAAACCTTGGTTTTCATCATACTATTTCTAGCAATGGAATTTCAGTTTCTTTAAATGATGTTTTTTTATTTTAATGCTATTGCTGTGAATGGTGTATTTGAAATTGATATGAATGATAATGATAATGTTTTTGTTACAAATAATTCAATGTATAGCATCAACAATAAGAGAATCAAGAAAGGTCTGGATTCATCTTATCTTTGGCATTGTCGACTTGCTCACATTGGCAAAGATCGCATGAAAAAGCTGCAACATGATGGGCTTTTAGATAAGATCAATGATGAATCATTTGATAAATGCGAATCTTGCATTGCTGGGAAGATGACTAAGAAACCCTTTAAAAATATGATTGAAAGGGCTAATGATCTACTTGGTCTTATTCACACAGATGTGTGTGGACCACTTAGACATGTGTCAAGGAGAGGTGATAGCTACTTCTTAACATTTACGGATGATTACAGCCGTTATGGTTATGTTTATTTACTTAAACATAAACATGAGGTATTTGAAACATTCAAAGTGTTTAAAGCAGAAGTAGAGTTGCAACTTGGAAAGAAGATTAAAGTTTTTCGATCCGATAGAGGTGGTGAATACCTGAGTCAGGAGTTCATAGATTATCTAGCAAAGGAGGGAATTGTCCAACACCTTACTTCTCCATATACTCCACAACAAAATGGTGTATCTGAGAGAAGGAATCGTACATTGCAAGACATGATACGATCTATGTATAATCTAACAACTCTTCCTTTTTCGTTTTGGGATTATGCCTTAGAATCTGCGGTTCGCATTCTAAATATAGTTCCAACAAAGAAGGTTGATAAGACACCATATGAGGTATGGACTGGAAAAGCTCCAAACCTGTCTTATCTTAAGGTCTGGGGTTGTGAGGCGTATGTTAAACGTGACTCAGCAGACAAACTCCAACAAAGATATGTGAAGTGCATCTTCGTAGGATACCCTAAGGAAACTATGGGATACTACATTTATTACCCACCTGAAAATAAAGTATTTGTTGCAAGGTATGGAGACTTCCTTGAAAGGGAGCTCATATCTCAAGAATTCAGTGGGAGAGTATATGATCTGGAAGACGGTCAAGAAGATGTAGAACCTTCTGAAAACACTAACCAACTTCCGGTAGAACCTGAAAGTTTAGGTCCTCCACCTGAAGTTGAAATGATTCCCATTCGTAGGTCAACAAGACCAGTAAAAGCTCCTACTCGTCTATGTCTTAATGTAGAGAGTGATGAGAATATACTGGGTGATCTTGATGAGCCTACAAGTTATAAAGCTGCCATGAATGGTCCTGAAAAGGCCAAATGGAAAGAAGCTATGGATGGGGAAATGCAATCCATGGAAGACAATGATGTCTGGGAAGAAGTAGACCTACCTCCGGGTGCCAAACTAGTTGGGAGTAAATGGCTCTACAAGAAAAAGACTGACATGGATGGCGTTGTACACACCTATAAGGCCCGTTGTGTAGCTAAAGGCTATACTCAAACTTTTGGTGTTGACTATGAGGAGACCTTTTCTCCTGTAGCTGACATAAGGGCAATTAGGATTCTTATAGCCATAGCCGCTTACTATGACTATGAGATTTGGCAAATGGATGTAAAAACCGCCTTCTTAAATGGTCGCCTAGATGAAGACATCTATATGGCGCAGCCTGAGGGGTATGTAAATCCAGAATTCCCAAATCGTGTATGCAAGCTTAAAAGATCCATTTATGGATTAAAGCAAGCATCACGACAATGGAATAAGAGATTTGATGGTGAAATTAAAAAGTATGGATTCACTCAAAATCTTGATGAGCCATGTGTATATCACAAAGTTAGTGGGAGTAATGTAATTTTTCTTATATTATATGTTGATGACATATTGATCATGGGAAACGACATTCCAAGTTTGCAAAAGGTTAAGGCATATCTTGGAAAGTGTTTTTCTATGAAAGATTTAGGGGAAGCTGCATTTATTCTGGGAATCAAGATATATAGAGATAGATCTCAGCGATTAATTGGATTAAGCCAAAGTGCTTACATTGATAAAATATTGAAGAGATTCAATATGCAAAATTCCAAGAAAGGATATTTGCCGATGCAAGAACAACATGGCTTGAGCAACAAGGTTTGTGCTTCAACACCTGCAGAGGTGCAACGCATGAAGAGAGTCCCTTATGCTTCGGCTGTGGGATCTATTATGTATGCGGTGAAAAGTACAAGACCTGATGTGGCGTTTGCTCAGAATTTAACCAGTCGATATCAGCAGAATCCAGGTGAAGCACACTGGACTGCTGTTAAGAATATTCTTAAGTACCTTAGGGCTACTAAAGATATGTTCTTGGTTTATGGGGGAAATCCATCAGCAGAACTTGATGTTACAGGTTACTGCGATGCTTCTTAGAAAGGTGATAAGGATGATACAAAGTCTCAGACGGGTTATGTCTTTGTCATTAATGGAGGAGTTGTGGATTGGAGGAGCAGAAAGCAGAGTGTACTAGCAATGTCTGCTACAGAAAGTGAGTATATAGCTGCTTCAGAAGCTGCAATGGAAGCTGTTTGGATTAGGAAGTTTGTTTCAGGGCTAGGAGTTATGCCTTCGATTCAAAGACCTATTAAAATGTATTGTGACAACTCAGCTGCAATTACATTTGCCAATGAGCCTGGAATCATGAAAGGCACCAGACATTTCCCGATTAAGCATCACTATGTTCGAGAACAAGTCGAAATAGGCGAAATCGAAATGCTCAAAGTTCACACAGATGATAACTTGGCAGATCAATTAACAAAGCCTCTACCTGACACCAAGCTTTACAAGCATGCTGAAGGTGTAGGACTCAGATTAGCTGAAAGTTTCATGCCCATTTGTGATTAGTGTTTGGATAAAGGATGTAACATACAATTATTATTTTAATGAAATAAAATATGTTTTATGTTTATTTATTCATTGTCTTAATAATATATCCTATATTTGCATGTTTAAGATCCATGAATAATTTATTATTCTAAATTGTCCATTGTCGATTAATGATATGGGAATATCATTAAACTATGACAAATTTGAGTATTGGTTTAGGATATACTTGAAAGTATATTGATGCGTAGTCATACCAATTTCACATGATATTCGATGAATTGAATATTGGACTTATCCCAATAATATGATTTAATATTTAATGTGAGAATCATATTTAAAGTTATCCTCAGACTTGAGATTCCAGATAAGTGTCATGGATGTAGTGCATTTTTGTGAAGCAATCTACCGCTCACTGTAACAGAGAGTTATAAGGGTTGTTTTCAGAAGTGTTGCAAAGTTCATGGGTTATTCTTGTTGTCAAGATAGAATTTATTCCTTCTGATTTGTTTAGAAGTTTAATACTGCTGGGCCCCTCGTAGGGTTGACAAAATGTTTGCATGGCCATGCCCAAAGTCTATCTGGAATACGTTCAGATATTTTGGTAATTTTGTTCAATCATAAAGAAACGAGAAACAGAAATTTAATAAAGGAACTCACATCTTTATTAATGTGGTATTAGTAATGAAAGGATAATTATAATGATGAATCATTAAAGGTTTTTCCAGGAAACCTAGCTCGGATTGAACTAGGGGCATTGGAGTGTTGCAAGACGCTAACCAATGTCATTTTACTATTAATGTATATACGAGTGGGAGCTGTTAAATGTTACGTATAAACATTAATATGTAAATGTCTAGTATCGAACCCGAGACCTCGGGATTGCACACTTTACAAACAAGAATAATGTAAAATAAATATGTATATATTAAATGTATTGAATATATATATTTATAAACACTTAATGGACTAAATGGTCGTTAGTTATTAACCGTATGGACTAACTATCATTAGTAACGAAAGATAAGGACTAGAGTGTAACTTGGGAGTCAAGAAAGATCTAGAAACACCCTTTGGGTGCTATGGCCGGTCGAAGCCCAACCCCATGGGTCGACCCATGCTTGCTTGGTCACCAAGAAATCCTCTAGTATATATACAAGGTCAAGGATTAGGGTTTCACATCTTTTGTGCACACACACTAACCCTAAATCTTTTCTCCTTGTCTCTTTCTTTTGTGGCCGATCGACTCAACCCCAACTTAGGGTTTGGATCGATTTTTCCATAGCTAAAACTAAGTGTTTTGTTTACTTGCATCAAACCTTTATTCGTTGGTAGTTTGTGTGTACAAGAACGAGGTAATTACTTACTTTAGTAATTATCAAGAGATCGATAAACAAAACGGTAAGGGGTTTATCATTGATCTATTTGTACAAGAATCAAGGTTAATTTGAAGTGCATCGGGTACGTTTACTATTTATGTTTTAGTTAATATTTATGTGTTATACTTGATCCTAGCTTCCGCAATACGTGCTATTTAATTGTTAAACTCTAACATACTTTGCCATACCGAGCACTCTTGTAGGGGGCGCATTTGGTAACTAAGAAAAACGCACTTAAATAAAGGGTATTTGATAGGAGCAATCAGGTCCAACACACATGAGAAAGTCATGTGTCAAACTTCCAAAGTCAACATGGGTTATTTTAGGACAAATAGATAAATTTTGATTTAACATAAAACAATAAGTTCATACTCAAATAAAACACAAATTAACCTCTAAATATTGAAACTGATCTCATAAATCTAACATTCCCTCTACTCAACATACATTCTCCATCTCCACTTCAAATTCGGCCAACGAGCCACACACTTAGTAATCTCACTTTTCAATACATCGTCATTACTGCAGATGAGCAACGTGACCTCTGACAAACCGATACATTGGTCCAACACACAAGCAATACCTGGAAAAAAATATGACGGATCAGAAATCTTGATGTTTTCAATCCTTAATGTTTTCAATCCTTTTGTTCCTTGTGTTATCTTGGAACTAATTTCTGACTCGTACTCATCTGATTCCGACCACGCAAATGATTTAATACATAGACAAGTCACCTTCGGGAAAACAGTAAACAGCTTCTTAAGGGTAAATCTGAAATTTTTAATGGCTAAACCTTGTGCATCCACTGTCAGATCTTCTACTGTTTCTGTAATCGTCGACAAGTAGTAAAGTATGGAGTCGATATGTGAATACTTAATTGAAAAGTGTTTTAAATTCTCAAATTTTTTAGGTGAGAATGTTTCTACATAACAACAGTCAATATGTAAGCGAGATAACAATGGAGCTTCAACATAAAGTACAGAACAACTTAAAATCTCTTCAACTCTGAGTGTGATGAGTCTGGGAGTGATTAGACTCAAATGTTCCAGAAAAACATGTTTAGGTAATAAGTGACAACTTATAAGGTTGCGAAGGTGGATCTTCGGTTTACTTATTCCTGTAACACCTATCAAGTTAAGAACTTGAAGATTAGGGACACACGTGTTCAACTTATTAAGGTTCTTATCATTTAAGTATACAAACTCAAGTGTCAAACTTGTAAGCATTAGCATTGGATTTAAATTGTCCACAGAACGCAGCCATGCATGCTTCATCTTTAATTCAACAAGTTTATGACCTGCATATATTGTATGCATCAACCAAAACAATATATAAACAAAGTTTCATATACAATAATAATAAGGAACATTTAATTTATATAACAAACTTACAATAGGCTGAAACCAAGGGCAACACATTCGCTTGCCGCCACAAAAATGACTTGTCCAAAAAATAAGTTATTGAAAGTGATTTCAAGTTTTGAGAAACCTTTAGGTAGCCACTCCATAATAAAATTTTCGTGGGTCAGGAGGTTTAAATCATCACCAAGGTTCTTATCATATTCACGAAACTCATCAACGTCGCCAATACAAAGGGATTCAACAACTCTCATATTCGATATAAGATTCACAAAAATTTTCTTAAAAAGATTTTCTGAGGATGGTTTTACTACTGTCCATTTAAACTTGATGGATCGAAGGTGCGAATATGCATCATCAAAAATCTTAGAAGCGACCCTGCAGCGCGCCACGTCGGCTGAGTCGAGTCGTCTCAGTATGTCGACGTGTAGATCTCCAGGGAGTTTATCCATTGGATTGATCGCAGGCAAAAACGAATGGTTGGAAGGAATATATATACATACCTAGCTAATTAATTTACATATATGTCCCTCGTGTATTGACAATGATTTAAAATTCCAAAAAGTATCTCATACATGTATACACAATGCTTTGGTTTAAAAATTTGTAGAAATTTCGAGGGTGTTTGTGTTAGCATATGTAGTTAAACTCGTAATTTTAAATAAGCACTGAACTCTATAAGTGTTGAAGTAAAATCCTGCGGTATGGTTCCACCTCAGCAAAGTCTTCTGGAATGAGTCGTCTCACAAGTTCTCTTCGGCTGCACAAGTAAAGCACACGTCAGACTCGCCTCGGAGGTATTCCCGAGACCGACTCAGGCGTGAGAGTAAGTATGGAGGGTATGATGATGGGTATAAGTAAATGCAAGTGAATAGTATGTGTGTGTTAGTTGTTCGACATAAATGAAATAGGGGTATTTATACTACCTCAATTCTTTACCTGCTTTGTCTCGGGAAGGAGCGTACAGTGTCATCCCATACCTAGTAGGTAACTGTCAGACCACGTGGGCTGACACGATCCCTGAAAATCTGGTTGGAACTTCGGCTATCGTTCGTCAAAGGTCCGGACGGTTAGTGTGACCGAAGGATCGACAAGCCGAAGACAGGGATAATATCCGAAGGATATGTGCCATTTAGGCACATACGCCAACATGTCCCCCCCAATATTGGAGTATCAGTTCAAGACTCATGGTTCAATACTTGAAAGAAAAGATATATGTCTCTGCTGTTGCGTCACGGATGCCGATAAACGAACGGTATTAGGGTTCCGCTAAAGGCTTTGGTTGGGAGTTCTTATTGGGCTTTTGACAGATCGGGCCCATGGGCCGAATAAAATATTGTTTATCTGCCTACAACTGGATGCCACCACTTTCCTACTGCAAAGATCGGATGGTTTGTTTTCTTCCACGTGGAGGTTGTACTGTGTGACGCGACGTTTCGCGTTCTTCCACGCCAACCCCTATATATACCTTCGTTTCTTACCTCATTTGCTACCATTCACTGTATATCTTTCGGAAACATCATTCCACACATGCACAACTCTCCGTCAAGCGTTCGGTTCAGTGTTCTTGTAAGGTGCGTCCCATACCTTTCTGTAATTATCTTTTTCGCATAGTTTTTGGCATCTTTTAGTTATGACCATCAGTGAGCCCGGGGAAATGAATAGACCGGTCAGTCAACCAATTACCGATAAGCCTGGTCCCTCCGTTACTACTCCCCTTGGAAAATTCGACATGCACATTCAAGTATCCAAACTTACTCAGGGCAACTTAGATGACCTAATCGTAGAGTTTGGCATCCCTAGAGAACTGAATCCCATTCTTCCCCCTTCCGGTTTGACGATGGATAGACTACCGGACAATAAGATAGGTATTTATGTACATCAGTTGAAGATTGGAGGTGTCAGGGTTCCTTTTTCTACCTTTTTACTTGCCGTCATCGACTATTTTAGAGTGCATATTTCTCAACTTGTCCCGATAGGTTTAAATAGGGTGACCCTCTTTGAGCTTCGGTGTTACAGCCTGAATGTTAACCCAACAGTCCCGTTATTTCGGGTATTTTACCGGTTATGCAAACAAGGGAATTGGTTCTCCTTTGAGAGTCGAATGGGAAAAAGGGCCAAGAAATGTTTTGAGGAAATTCTCTCCGGGTTGAAACATTGGAAGGATCACTTCTTCCTGATAGATCGAAGGGCGATTCCTTATGCTATGCCCTGGAGGCATAAAGACTCCAAGATTAGTGATCCTTTTCCTGAGAACCATTCAGATGCCGATGCACGCAAACTTGCCGGTAAACTCATCTACCTTCGTAAGCCTCCTGCCAGTCTCCTTTGGATGACCGGGCTTTCTTCCGTTTTCAAAAACCCGGGTCATGAGGTTATTCTAAGAGATGCTGAGGGGCATGGTAATTTAATGTCTTCATTACATGTTTATTTGTTTCCTTTCTCTTCTATTATATTCCGTTCTTACCCCGTTCCTCTTCTTTTTTTTTTTCTTTTTTTTTTGTAGTTATCAATATGTCAGAGTATCTGGAACTTCCGTCCTTGGAAGGGACCGTGGTGAGCTCCGGAAACCCTCTCCCTGAGAATCATGAGAGGCCCAACAGGACTACCTCTCCCTTATCCCCAAAGGATCCAATTCCAAACAAGTCTAGGGTTCAAAAGGCTGTGGAAAAGGAGGACAGGGAGGTAGTTGCTGCTAGGGAGGAAAAAGAAAGGAAGAAACAGGAGAAGGGACCTGTGAGTAAGAAGAGAGTGGCTGCTGAGGGGAGTGAAGCTCCGAAAAGAAGGAAGAGAAAGAATCTAGCTGATGAGGAGATCGTTCTCTCCGACGATCATACCGTTGATGCTAATCCTCTCAACCAAGCGGAGCCCAGTGTTCAAGAAAAACTTGCTGTCAATCGGCCTGAGGGTGCCGCTCATCCTGACGAGAACATGGCTGAAAACAATGAGACTTTGCAACCGAATGAGCAGGTGGGTGGACCACAAGATGACAAAGCTCATGGCCGTAGTTCAAGACCTCCTTTAGAAGGTGAACATTATTTGTCTCCTTCATTTTTCTCTTCGTTTCCTTCCTTCCCCTTTTTCATGATCACTTCAATTCGTTTATCTATAATCATATATTGTCTAATGTGTGGATTGGTCTCAGGTCACTCTGCTCATACGGCTCAATCCCAACACCATCTTTCTCACCCCGGAGGTCCATCGACGGAGAATCAGGATACTCTTGAAGGTATGGACTATTCTATTGTTCTTTGCTTGTTTGCATGTTTTCACATCGTTACTAAGTTCCGTTGTTTGGTTTTACAGAGGGCCATACTGACAAGACCGGTGGGTACTTTATTCCTGGGTGGACGCTGCGGGATGATGTTCGAATGAATTCCTTCCGAGCCTGTCGTGAGATGATCAACAACCTTGCCACCCCGGCCGAGAAGGAAGCTTTAGCAGGAATGAATAATAATCAGCTGCTTCGTCAAGCGTATGTGAATGTGGGTTCCGGGGTGGCCCTCTTGGGAGAGCTGTTCACTCGCTATGCCCAGCTTAACAGAGAGTTCCGGGAGTTGGAAGCTGTGCATCAAGGTTGTGGGTCCTTGGTTGACCAGTTGCATGACACCGAGGAGGAACGCAACTCGGTGAGGGGTCAATTCGACCAACTTTTGAAGGAATTCAGGGAACTGGAGGACGAAGTTGCAGTGGCGTCAACCCGGACGGAGGGCTTAACGGATCAGTTGGAGGAGATGGAAAAGGAAAGGAATGATTGGATGAATGTCTCCTCTACTCAGGCCGCTCGTATCAAGGATCTTGAGCAGCAGCTGAAGGAAAAATCACTTGAGGTCGACCGGTTGACTGCGGAGAACAAACAGCGCGTCACGTAGTTAGCTTCTTCCGAGGTTGTTCGTCACAATACTGTCAAGGAGCTTCTCCCAGCAGCCTTCCGTAGGCTCTTTGAGAGTGCTGAATATAAGAAGAGTCTGGGCCGGGTATATAGTTTATCTTACTCTGGTGGATTCATTGATGGATGGTGTGAAAGCTGAACGGAAGCCCGAGGACGTTCAGAGAATCCTTGGGAAGGTGAAGAAGTTGAATATGGATGCACCGTCTCTTTGGAAGCAAGAATACCATAAACTCTTTCAGACGGAGTATCCATTTGTGAAGAAGCTAGCCGAGGCACATCGTCTTCCTCTAGGGGATTTGATGAACTTCTATCCTGACCCTCCAGCTACTCAAGTGATTCAGCCGAAAGATGGGAATTTAAAGCCTCAAGAGAAGCCCTCCACTCTCCCTGATTCAGGGGTTGATAAAGATGTAGCTTAGGTTGATGTAATGATGTATGTGTTTATGAATTTCTCTCTTTGTAATCATGACAATCGGTCCTTATTTATGAAAATTTTCTCCCGGTTGTCCGGAGTTAGATATTAATGATGTTTGGTCGTGTGTTTTTTTTTTTCTTTTCTGCTGTTGTTTTTATTTTTATCTTCACAAAAATTGATCACCTTATTAGATGGGATGCTATTCCTGTTCCGTGCGAGAGACGAAGTGTTATTCACGATCCGTTTCATTGGACGGAGTGTTATGCATGATCCGTACGAGGACGGAGTGTTATGCACTTTTTGTTTGTTAGACGGAGTGTTAATCACGATCCGTACAAGGACGGAGTGTTATGCACGATCCGTTTTGTTAGACGGAGTGTTAGTCACGATCCGTACGAGGACGGAGTGTTATGCACGATCCGTTTTATTGGACGGAGTGTTAGTCACGATCCGTACGAGGACAGAGTGTTATGCACGATCCGTTTTATTGGACGAAGTGTTAGTCACGATCCGTACGAGGACGGAGTGTTATGCACGATCCGTTTTGTTAGACGGAGTGTTATGCACGAGGAACTCTTTTTCTTCCATAGTTTGGAGTTTGTAGGAGCCATTGTCATAAGCCCCTATTATTCGGTACGGTCCTTCCCAGTTCGGACCTAATTTTCCCTGATTTTCGACACGGCTTGCTTCGTTCTTTCGGTAGACGAAATCCCCCACTTTGAATGTGACCGGCCTAACCCTCCGGTTATAATATTGCTCCACTTTTGTTTTATACTTCGCTTCCCTTATTGCTGCCATTTCCCTTCGTTCTTGCAGTAGATCTAGGTTGAGGCATTGCTCTTCTTCGTTGAGTTCTGGGTCGAACATCATAATCCGATGAGTAGGCATCCCGATTTCTGCCGGAATGACGGCTTCGCTGCCGTACGTTAAACTGAACGGTGTTTCTCCATTGCCGGTTTTTAACGATGTTCTGAACGCCCATAGGACATTTGGCAACTCATCCACCCATCCGGCTCTTTCTCTGCCTAACCTAGTCTTTATACCGTGCATAAGGCTGCCATTCGCCTTTTCCACCAGACCATTGGCCTGCGGATGTGCTACGGCTGTGTTTATCTGCTTGATTTTTAACTTCTCACACCAGCTCTTGAAGGGGTCATTTACAAAGTTTGTCCCATTATCCGTGACTATGACCCCCGGCAATCCGAAGCGACAGACAATGTTGTCCCATATGAACTTTTTGACTTCCTTCCCGGTCGTTTTAGCCAACGGTTTCGCTTCTATCCACTTGGTGAAGTAGTCAACAGCGACTATGACGAATTTTACTTTCCCCGGTGCTTCCGATAATGGTCCCAATGTATCCATTCCCCATTGGTAAAAGGGCCATGGAGCCATGATGGAGGTCATGATGGTCTTGGGCAGCTTAGGCACCAGAGAGTGTATCTGGCAGGAATCACATTTGTCAATTTCTTCTCTGGCGTCCCTATGCATTGTCGGCCAGTAATACCCTTGCCTCATGAGTTTTGCCACCACTGATCTTGGTCCGGAGTGCATTCCGCAAGACCCCTCGTGTACTTCCCTAATGATATAGTTGGCCTGTAAGGGCCCCACACACCGTAGCATAGGGCTTAAATACGACTTTTTGAACAAGACCCCATTTTAAATAACATATTGGGGAATTTTCATTCGAAGACTTCTTGCATCCGTTGGGTCCTCCGGCCAAATACCTTCCTCCAGGCATCGAATGATTGGTGTCATCCAATTATCTTCTTCCTCCTCGACAATGGCCTTCACACCTTTTTCTTTGGTCGAAGGTTTTTCCAACACCTCCACCAATATTTCCTTGGTTAAGTGATTGAAGGCCACGGATGCTAGCTTACTTAGCACATTTGCCTTTTGGTTCTGAGCGCGAGGTATGTTCTGGATCTTAAACTTTTTGAAAGTTTTTACATATTCTTTTGTTTTTGCCAAATATCGAATCATGCTATCCTTGGTTGCCGCGAATTCTCCATTGATCTGACTAGCCACTAGCTTCGAGTCCACCCTTACATCTATCAGTTCTACTCCCATCACACGGGCTATGCGTAACTCGGCCAAAAGAGCTTCGTACTCGGCCTCGTTATTAGTGCTATCGAACTTGAGCCGAAGAGCATAAGTATGCTCTTCCTGAGAAGGGCCTATCAGAACCAAACCAGCACTGGAACCTTTCTTGCTAGATGCTCCGTCTGTAAACAATACCCATTCTCCCGGTTTAGACACGGTATAAACTTCCTTTTTCGGACCTTCGGATCCCACCGGAACTTCAGAGATGAAATCCGCAAGAACTTGACCTTTTACGGCATTTCTGGGAATATACGTTATGTCGTATGCTCCTAGTTCCACGGAATACTTTGTCAGTCTTCCTGATGCTTCTGCTTTGTTCAGGATTTGTTTTATTGGTTGATCTGTTATAACTCTGATGGGATGAGCTTCAAAATACCTCCTTAATCTTCGGGATGCATGTAGTAATGATAATGCCAACTTCTCGATAGGGGGTAATTTCTTTCGGCCTCTTGTAGTGTACGGCTGACATAGTGTACCGGGAGTTGTCTTCCTTTCCTTTCTGTTAGAAGAACGGCGCTTATGGCATCTTTAGCCGCTGCCAAGTACACATATAATACCTCCTTTGGAATTGGGGTGGCCAGGGATGGGAGTTCCAATATAACTTTTTTAAGGGATTGGAATGCCTTTTCAGCGTCACTGGTCCATCGGTACTGCTCCTTGTTTTCTTTGGAAATACTTTTTAGCGTTTCAAAGAAGGGGAGCAACCTTTCTGCCGACCGTGCTAAAAATCTGTTTAGTGCAGCTAGCTTTCCGCTCAGACTCTGCATTTCCTTAAGTGTTGAAGGAGATTTCATTTCAGCTATTACTTTCGTCTTTTTAGGGTTCGCCCGGATTCCTTCGGATGTTACCATGTATCCCAAAAACTTTCCTTCTTCCACTCCGAAGGAACACTTCTTCGGATTAAGCTTCATATTAATTCTTCTTAGGTTATGAAAAGTTTCGGCAATGTCTGATAGCATTTCTTTTTCGCTCATACTTTTAATCACCATATCGTCAACGTAAACCTCCAGATTACGTCCGATTTGCGATCGGAATGCCGAATCAACCAGGCGTTGGTAGGTTGCTCCGGCATTTTTGAGGCCGAAAGGCATTTTCGTGTAGCAATAGGTTCCCTGCTCTGTGTAGAATGCAGTTTTCACTTCGTCTTCTTCTGCCATTTGAACCTGATGGTACCCTTTGTACGTGTCGAGAAAACATTTATATTTATACCCAACAACCGATTGAATTTTCCAGTCAATCTCCGGTAATGGGTAGTAATCTTTTGGGCATGACGAGTTCAAATTCTTAAAATCGATGCACATTCTCCAACTGCCGTCGCACTTCTTTACCAGCACCGGGTTAGAGATCCAAGTAGGATATCTTACCGGTCGAATTATTCCGGCCTGCAGCCATTCTTCTACCTCCTTAAGTACCACCTGACTTTTTTCTGCGGAGAGACTATGTCTTTTTTGAGCTACCGGAGTGTCTGACATATTCACGTTCAGGTGATGCTTTATTATCCGTCTCGGCACTCCGGTCATATCGGACGATTGCCAAGCGAACACATCTTGGTTTTTCCTCAGCAATTCTACGAAGAATCCTGTCCCTATTGTGATCAATTGATCCGGGTAGGAAGGATTCACTAGTACTTCCTCCGTAGCACTCGTTTCCCGGATTTCCGCTTCTTGGGGTTTCTGTTCCCTTGGTCTGTATTCTGTCTGCCGTTCCTCTAACCTTCTGCATTCCAGAACGGTTGGAGGACGTGATTTCAAAGTTGCAACTCCGTTGGGTGTGGGGAATTTGATCATAGAGTAGATTGTTGATGGTATTGCTCTAAGTTCTTTGATTCCTGTTCTTCCCAGAATCACATTGTAGGGAGACGGCGATTGTACTACACATAAGTTCATCCTAGTCCTCCGGGTTAGACCATGATCTCTGAAACGTACCTCCAGCTCGATCTTTCCTATCGGCTTACTGGTTTCACCGGAAAAACTGATTAAAGACGTGGTAGTTTTCTGAAGACCTGATCTTATAGATGAGCTAAGATTACGGAAGCAATGCTCATACATAACATTTACGGATGATCCCTCGTCTACATATATTCTCCGAACCAAATATCCTACGATGTTACCTTCCACTATCAAGGATTCTTCCGACAGGTCGTATGTCCGGATAGGAGGGAAAACTATCGAAACGTTCATCCATTCCTCCTCCGGCTCTTCATACATTCTCTTCCTTTCTCCCGTCCAACTTCTGATCATGTTTATCACCTTGCCCTTCCCTCTGTCATTCCTTCGGGGAGGATCCCTCCCATTTCCACCTTCACGCTTTCGGACATCTTTCAAAAGGTGATCTAGCTTACCAGATTCCAGGGCAAATTCTAATTGCTTCTTCAATTGATAACAGTCGTTTGTCAAATGACCACGCCCTTGTGGTATTCACAGAATTTGTCCTCATTCTCTTTCCTCGGCCTGCTAACGGTGGGAGGGGGCATTGGCAGGTTCAGATGATGCTCGGTAGCCAGGATTTCCCTCAGAGGTTTGACCAAAGACCCCAGACCTGGGCGGTTATATAGTTGTCTGAACGGTTCATTCCTTCGGTTATCATGAGGATATAAGTCACTGCGGTTATGGGTGTTTTTCGGAGGAACGTAAGGGTGATATGGGTCCCTGCGAGTGTCCTTCGGTTTATAATTATTTCTGCGATCCCCTGGCATCCGATCTCCATAGGTTCCCCTGACTACCTTGTCATTCCTGGGGGCGCCATACCCCTTTTTGTTATGATCGTGAGTCTCGCCCATTGGCAACTCCGTATTCCTGTATGCTTCTTCTGACCGAATAAAATCATCGACCCGTGTAAACATTTCGGTCACAGTCTTTGGTACCCTGTCGGAGAACTTTTTGGCCAGAGTCGGACATTTATGAGCACCCATGAAGGCCGATATTATCATTATCTCCGGAACACCGCTAATATAACTGGCTCCATCTGTCCACCTTTCCTTGAAATCGGGTAGAGACTCGTGGGCCCTTCGGACAATCTTCGTAATTTCCGTCGGGTCCTTTGCTCCTTTTCTTCGGAGAGAAAATCTGTTGGAGAACTGCTCCCTCAGTTCGTCCCAACTGTTGATGCTGCCCGGTTCTAGACGTTCGAACCATCCTCCCGCTGCCCCGTCAAGGGTTTGTTGGAACATTCGGCACCAAACTGGCATCGGCCACTCACCTCCATTTGCAGCCCCGGCAAATCGCGTGAGGTGATCATTAGGGTCGGTTGTCCCATCATAGATCCTCATGTGTAACGGCATCGCATAACTAGATCCGGTGAACTCCACTATGCGACGGGTAAAAGGTGATCGAGCGACTTCCTTAAAAGGTTTGCATAGGTCATCATCTACATTGTTCCCCGACTTTTCCTTCCCTTTACCTTCAACGCCTTCGTCCCCGAAATCCAACCGGATGGGTTTCAGGATGCTTCCTCCCTGAGCGTTGTGTTGCTTAATTAGCTGTGTTAGCGATGCTACCTGACTGAGGATCATCTCCTGCAAATTAGGAGAGTCGTTGTTCTGGTTATCATCGTCGTTAGGTCCGCTTCCTCCGGGTCCAGAAGGAGGAGTTTAATTTAACGGAGGAGGAGGAGAACCCACCATTGCTGCTCTTTAGTAGACTGAATAACGGGTCCCACGGATGGCGCCAATTTGTTGAAGTAAAACCCTGCGGTATGGTTCCACCTCAGCAAAGTCTTCCGGAATGAGTCGTCTCACAAGTTCTCTTCGGCTACACAAGTAAAGCACACGTCAGACTCGCCTCGGGGGTATTCCCGAGACCGACTCCGGCGTGAGAGTAAGTATGGTGGGTATGATGATGGGTATAAGTAAATGCAAGTGAACAATATGTGTGTGTTAGTTGTTCGACATAAATGAGATAGGGGTATTTATGCTACCTCAATTCTTTACCTGCTCTGTCTCGGGAAGGAGCGTACAGTGTCATCCCATACCTAGTTGGTAACTGTCAGACCACGTGGGCTGACACGATCCCTGAAAATCCGGTTGGAACTTCTGCTATCGTTCGTCAAAGGTCCGGACGGTTAGTGTGACCGAAGGATCGACAAGCCGAAGACCGGGATAATATCCGAAGGATATGTGCCATTTAGGCACATACGCCAACAATAAGCTTATAAGCTAATACTCACTTTACTATTTTAGTTTGTGTGTCAATAGATCTCACTTTCATAGCATAAACAATATAAATTAACAGGAACAGTTTCAAAAAATAAAAGTAACATTTTATCGGCTACTGAAAATAAGATTGAAGAAATAGTTTATTGATCACAAAATTGTTTTATTAAAAAATATTTTATTTATATTTAAATATTATTTTTATATTGAAGAGAAAAAAAAGACAAAAGCCGGTGTATATGTATGAGAAATAAAGGGAGAGAATTAAATTATAGTGCGTGAAAGAGAGTGAAACCCTCCAACTTCTCCGGTTTGGGTCTAGACATGATTCGTTGTTTTGGTTATCAAACCTCATTACCAAACATGTAGGGGGTTTGATTTAGAGGTGGGTATATGTATGATTTAAGAGAGAGAAACCCGAATATCATGATGGAAATGAGTTATGCCTAAATTCATGAGTTTGATTATCAATTTTAAAGTATCAAACCTTTAAAGAAACAACATTTTACAGGAAAGAATCCTATTTCTTATTCTCATTCCCATAAAACAAACACACCGTAACTATACGATTGAATCCATTCCATGATTCAAAAACCTACATGCCAAGCCCCAGAATATAATGGAAAACCTTATACAGTCATCAAAATTGTTGTTTGTTGCGACTTAAACTATTTTATTTAATACTCTATGGCCCATTGTTAATCTTAGCCCAAAATAAGGTGGCTCTAGCCTCTAGCCAACTAAGGGCGTGTTTATTTTTTTTCCTTATCTAAAGGTCATATGGGTCCCACGTTTGGGTTGCTAAAATCAGTGTATGATATTATGTACATTACACTGATTTTATGTACATTAAAATTTTGTATAAAAGATTTTTATCCAATTATTCATCTTTGACCTTATAATTTTTTGCACAAATATATTTCTAAGTGGAAAAAAAATCATTTTTCATTTTTTTATTTACAAAACGATAAAAAAAAGAAATTTAAGTTTTGCCAAACGACCCATATTTATCACAAATTTAGAAGTTTGGCGAGTTTCTTAATTCATAAAAATATAAAAAGTTACTTTTTGTCGTTCACATATTCTTATATGTTATTGTATTTTTTTAGATGTTTCATTGTTATAAGAGATATGATATTTCCTCATACTTTGGATTCCTATTAATTCTCCTAATCACAAAATTTTGACATGTAGCAAAACTGGCGATTTAGATGAAAAGAGATAATTAATGAATTACAGATATTATAGTTTTTGTTTGAGTATGAAACTAAGTAAGAATATAAAATAAAAGGATATAGCAATACTCTTATCATAAAAACTAATTTATATTTTGATTATAGTTAGAATCTCGTTTTACCATATTATCCATGTTTGAAATTATTATTACAAACTTTAAAGAAGACATTAATTAATTAGTTAATGGTAAAACTGTCATTCTAACAAAAGTAAAAGAGAGAAAATAGTCATTAATAATTTTTGGATGGAGAGAGTAATATTTTAATATTTTACGTTTAAAATTAATTGTGTTGTTTTTATATGCTAAGAGAGAAAAGTTCATTTGCTTACTCTTATTTTGGTGCTTACAAAGGGATAAATTCTCACGATCCATCTAGTTTGATTTAATAGTTGGGATTAACCTAAGATTTAAAATATGTCAACATAAGTCCATGCCTTCTTTATTTAGTCACATTTTTTACTTTTGACATATTAAATCTTAGGTTAATCTCAATCATTAGATCAAACTAGATATATATTGCCAAAATTTGTCTTTTGATATGCATAAATTTGTAGGTAACCAAAATAAAGCACTTATGTTAATTATATGAGGTGAGTTATCCATACCCTCCCATTGGAAGGGTATTCAATCATTGGATACATCACCAGCTTATACGATGTGCATCGCGGGTTATACGGTTTGACCAAACTCCCTTATGTGAAAATATAAGGTTTGTATAAAATATCCGCAAGTATATTTGTTTTTCTCTAAATGTAGATTGTCTACTATATTGATGAAAATTAGAGCCGGCAATTTTGACACGAAACCTGTTAACACGACACGACACGACCTGTTCTTAACAGGTTCGTGTTTGACCTTAACAGGTTTCGTGTCTTAACAGGTCAGACCTGTTAATTAATAGGTCTTAACAGGTTAGACCTGTTATGACCTGTTAATATTATAATATATATATAATAATATAATCCTTAAAATTAAAAACCCTAAAATCCTAAATCTATTCTATTATCCATTCATGTGGGTCTTTGAAATTGTATGAACTTTTGCATTATGTATCATTATGTATGTTAACAGGTTCTTAACAGGTGCATGTTAACAGGTTAACAGGTCTTAACAGGTTCTTGTATCATTCGATTTGGTCATATGCATGTTAACAGGTTCTTAACAGGTCTTAACAGGTGCACCTGTTTATTTTCGTGTCGTGTTCGTGTTTGAGAAAAATGACACGATTAATTAACAGATCGTGTTTGTGTTTGGCCTTAACAGGTTCGTGTAACCTGTTATGCCAGCTCTAATGAAAATCAGTAAATGATCCCACATGCTTTATCAACAATTTTTAAATGATAAACTCTTTTGTCTAGTAGACTTCTTAAATATAGTAGAG
Organism: Artemisia argyi; assembly: GCA_030686995.1. Classification (NCBI taxonomy): domain Eukaryota; kingdom Viridiplantae; phylum Streptophyta; class Magnoliopsida; order Asterales; family Asteraceae; genus Artemisia; species Artemisia argyi. Next base: position 5,989,900 of record CM060707.1, on the reverse strand, counting down.
ACATCCACATGTTACATGTTTCACATAAAGTCAAACATAGATAAGATCTCAAAGTAATGGGATCACTAGAATCAATCAAACCTTCACGGTGAAGGCTTCACCAATCCCAACACAAGATCCCAACCAATCAAACCCTGCCACGTCATCAGCCACCACAATGATCACCACCGCCCTCCTCATCACCACCATAATCTCCACCTCTTTCGCCGCCTTGTTCTTCTCATCCACCCCCACGCGCCACCACACAGCAACCATCATCCACCACGCGCCACCACTAACCAAACTAAAACACCCAACCATCATCCTCGTATCCTCAGATGGCTTCAGATTTGGCTACCAATACAAAACTCCAACACCCAATATTGACAGACTAATAAACAATGGAACCGAGGCGAAAACCGGGCTTATCCCGGTTTTCCCTACGTTAACTTTCCCTAACCATTACAGCATTGTCACGGGCTTATACCCGAGCTATCATGGCATCATAAACAACAAGTTTTACGACCCGAAAAGTGGCCAAACATTTACAATGAGTAACCATGACCCTTATTTTTGGCTAGGTGAGCCATTATGGGAAACTATAACAAAGCATGGCTTATTAGCTGCTACTTATTTTTGGCCTGGTTCTGAAGTTAAAAAAGGTGCATGGGAGTGTGATATTAAGTATTGTAAGCCGTATAACGAGTCCATGCCTTTTGAGGAACGCGTTGATACGGTTTTAAGTTATTTTGACGTGGAAAAGAGCGGAGATGTTCCGGTTTTTATGACATTGTATTTTGAGGATCCAGATCATCAGGGCCATCAAGTTGGCCCTGATGATGTGGAAGTTACTAATGCGGTTAGTAGGATTGATGGGTTGATTGGGAGGTTAATTAGCGGTTTGGAGAAACGCGGGGTTTTTGAGGATGTTACGGTTATTATGGTTGGTGATCATGGTATGGTTGGTACTTGTGACCAAAAAGTTGTGTATTTGGATGATTTAGTACCTTGGGTAAATGTTACAGAAGAATGGGTACAATATTATAGTCCTGTGTTGTCTATTCGTCCCCCTCTAGGGGTGTCGGTTAAGGATGTTGTGGCTAAAATGAATGAAGGGTTGAGTTCGGGTAAAGTTAAAAATGGCGATAAGTTAAAGGTTTATCTAAAAGAAGATCTTCCGGATAGGTTGCATTATTGGGAAAGTGATAGGATACCGCCGATTATTGGGTTAGTTGCTGAGGGGTATACAATTGAGCAAAAGGATAAGAATGTGAAAGAATGTGGTGGTGCACATGGTTATGATAACGCCTTTTTTTCTATGCGGACGATATTTATTGGGCATGGTCCTCAATTTGCTAAAGGTAGAAAGGTACCTTCTTTTGAGAATGTTCAAATTTATAACATAGTTACTTCGATTCTGAATATAAGTGGTGCTGCTAACAATGGGTCGTTATCTTTTGCTAAGAGTGTGCTTTTGCCTCATCATTGATATGTGATCAAATTTGTGTTTTAGGCTAATAAAGGTTCTGCATTAAGGTGCATTGCGCCGAATGTATGTTTTTGCATATATTTTTATGTGAATGGGACATGTACTTTTTACAATGCTTAGTATCAGATCATCGTGTTGTTGTTATCGTGTGTGTCTAGTGTATCATGTGTGTACAGAACAAATATTTGCAATGGCTTATATACTTATTGACTTAATCACATCTAGCGGGTGACTGTATGTACAATTTAGATGTTCTGCAGACTACTAAACCAGACAATGAGTATTCTGCAGCAATTTTTTACGGGTATATCTTCATAGCGAGTCTGCACAACAAACCAAACACTAGATAAGACAGTGCTGTATCGATGAGTATTGTATTTAATTAATGTGTATGATTTAGACCCGTCTTGCCGTTTACCCAAAGACTACATCAAATAAAAACAACGGAACACAAACAAAACATATGGAAAGCTACATTATGGTATCTATCTGCAAACAAAACACATCCAAACAAAAACTTGATTACAAAATAAAGGACCATGAACAATAAAAATTTAATGTTGAGAGTGGGATTTGAACCCACGCCCTTTCGGACCAGAACCTTAATCTGGCGCCTTAGACCAGCAACTCGGCCATCTCAACTTTTGTGCCAATAATGTAACTGATCGAATATTATATAAATTATACCCCCTCCGTCCCATAATAAGTCTCAACTTTCGATATGCATAAAGTTTCCCTAAATTTCACTAACTCCATTCTCCATCAATCAAATATCATATATTACATTCCTACTAAAACCTCTTCTCATCGGTTGAAATGCAAAGTGGACACTTATTTTGGGACATCGCAAAATAGCAATGTGGACACTTTTTATGGGACGAATGGAGTAGTTTACAAAGTTGCTTTTAACAAAAACCTTTTTAAAACAAGTTTCTTCTTAAGTTCTCTCAGCTGTTTGTTGCAGCATCTATATCATAAGTTCTAAATCATTGTTAGGTTAAACACAAAAATAAAAAATAAAATAAATAAATAAAAATATAACATAGAAATTATCTTGAATCGTATAAATGAATGAAGTGTGACCCCTATATCCTAGAATAATTGTTGTGCATGTTTAAAAACATGTCTTAAACTTTATTGCTAAATATACAAGAAATTTACAGCAATCTACATGAAAATATGCATTGATAAATACGTTTCTTACGCAATGTAGAACGATCGATGGCTAAACTGTACGTATACGTAGCTTTATGCATTCTTGAGATTTTCAAGGCATTCTTTAGTGACTCCCTGAACCCACAAATTAAAAGGCTTGACATCTTTATCCTCGCCATTCGGGAAGCAATCGTTGCATGTTTGAATGTCCGTGGCGATACCACTAATATCAACATTAGCCTTAGGGAGGTCTTGTTTGTTAATGCTTTCAATGCTTACTTTGACACCATCAATGGCATCATCAAGATTTTCTTGGCATTGATCACAACACTTTTTTGCCTCTGGTGGTGTCTTGTTACAATTCTTTTTAGCTGGGAGGAACGTTTTAAACGCTTCAATTCTTTGTTCAATTCCTTCTAGCTGTGTGATTGTCATTTTGATGCCATCGTTATTTTGGTCAACGGATGACTTTCTCACGCCAATTTTTTGCACGCCGATTTTAGCTTTCTTGAGAAGGTGAATGCATCCTTCAGTGACCCCGTTAATCCCCAAATAATAATTATTGACATATGAATCCACACCATCCCTCGTTTCTACGAAGCAATCATGGCATGTTTGAATGTCCTTGAAGATACCACTAATATCATCATTAGCCCTAGGGAGGTCTTGTTTGTTAATGCTTTCCATGCTTAATTTGACATCCTTAATGGCATCATCAAGATTTTCTTGGCATAGATCACAACACTCTTTTGCCTCTGGTGGTGTCTTATTACAATTCTTTTTAGCAGTGAGGTACGCTTTAAACGATTCAATCCTTTGTTTAATGTCTTCTACTTGTGTGATTATCACTTTAGTGTCATCGTTATTTTGGTCAACGGATGACTTTTGCACGCCAATTTTTTGCACGCCAATTTCTGCTTTCTTGAGATTTTGAAGGCATTCTTCAGTGATTCCCTTAACCACCAAATAAAAAGGCTTGACATCTTTGTCCTCACCATTCGGGAAGCAATCGTTGCATGTTTGAATGTCCGTGGTGATACCACTAATGTCAACATTAGCCTTAGGGAGGTCTTGTTTGTTAATGCTTTCAATGCTTACTTTGACACCATCAATGGCAGCATCAAGATTTTCTTGGCATTGATCACAACACTTTTTTGCCTCTGGTGGTGTCTTGTTACATTTCTTTTTAGCTGGGAGGAACGTTTTAAACGCTTCAATTCTTTGTTTAATATCTTCTAGCTGTGTGATTGTCAATTTAGTGTCATCGTTATTTTGGTCAACGGATGACTTTTGCACGCCAATTTTTTGCACGCCAATTTCTGCTTTCTTGAGATTTTGAAGGCATTCTTCAGTGATTCCCTTAACCACCAAATAAAAAGGCTTGACATCTTTGTCCTCACCATTCGGGAAGCAATCGTTGCATGTTTGAATGTCCGTGGTGATACCACTAATGTCAACATTAGCCTTAGGGAGGTCTTGTTTGTTAATGCTTTCAATGCTTACTTTGACACCATCAATGGCAGCATCAAGATTTTCTTGGCATTGATCACAACACTTTTTTGCCTCTGGTGGTGTCTTGTTACATTTCTTTTTAGCTGGGAGGAACGTTTTAAACGCTTCAATTCTTTGTTTAATATCTTCTAGCTGTGTGATTGTCAATTTAGTGTCATCGTTATTTTGATCAACGGATAACTTTTGCACGCCACTTTCTGCTACCTTGAGATTCTTAAGGCAAACTTCAGTGGTTCCCTTAGCCCACTCATTAAAATTCTTGACCCCTTGGTCCTCACCATTCCCCGTTTCTACGAAGCAATCAGTGCATGTTTGAATGTCCGTGGCAATACCACTAATATCACCATTAGCCTTAGTGATGTCTTGTTTGTTAATGCTTTCGATGCTTACTTTGACACCATTAATGGCATCATCAAGATTTTTTTGGCATTTATCACAACACTTTTTTGCCTCTGGTGGTGTCAGGCCACATGTCTTTTTAGCTGCGAACCACGATTTATGCGCTTCAATATATTGTTTCATTCCTTCTAGCTGTGCGATTGCCATTTTAGTGGCATCATTATTTTGGTCAACGGATAACTTTTGCACGCCGGTTTCTGCTACCTTGAGATTCTTAAGGCAAACATCAGTGGCTCCCTTAGCCCACACATTAAAATTCTTGACCCCTGGGTCCTCACCATTCCCCGTTTTTACAAAGCAATCAGTGCATGTTTTAATGTCCGTGGCGATACCACGAATATCACCATTAGCCTTAGCGATGTCTTTTTTGTTAATGCTTTCGATGCTTACTTTGACACCATTAATGGCATCATCAAGATTTTTTTGGCATTTATCACAACAAATTTTTGCCTCTGGTGGTGTCTGGCCACATGTCTTTTTAGCTGCGAACCACGATTTATGCGCTTCAACATATTGTTTAATTCCTTCTAGCTGTGCGATTGCCATTTTAGTGTTATCATTATTTTGGTCAGTCGATGACTTTTCCACGCCAATTTCTGGCATTGAGAGTTCAAAAAGTTCAGATACAGATAAGGGGCTATCGGCGCTAGGTCCAGAGGAAGGGGCAGCGCTAGGGGTATCACTATCATTTTCACTTTCTTTATCTTCATCTTTATCCTTGGAAGGGGTCGGGGAAGGAGCATCCTCCTTGCCATGGGATGAAATTGGTTTAGCACATAGTGCAAAGAATAGAATGACATAAATGAAAATGAGGGCCAATCTAGATCTTCTAAAGGCCATTGTCTTTGATTTTTGTTGTGTTTGTGATTCCAAACGAGATAATCTGGATGAACGCCGGGGGGCTTATTTAATACTGCATTATGATTGGTAATTCTTAATTGTCGATACGTTCTCTAAAAATAGAAATTTCTTGGTTAAAAATAGGAGGTAGAGGATCTTCATATCCCATACCAACAAATAAAAAACAAATAGAACTATTGGTGCTCGATTAATTATCTAACTTGGTGGTCAAAATTAAACAAAAAACTAAACTTGTAAAGGCCTAACAATTTTGTGCTAAAAGAACCACATATGTTCAAATGTTGCTTGAAACTCTTCTTATTCACGTTTCATTTGTCCTCCAATAATAAAGTCTTTTTTTGTTTAATCTGTAACAAGCAAATTTTCATAAATAAAAGACGAACATTAGTTAAATATGAAATTAACCTACACTGGTGCTGGTGCCAACAAGTTTTTTTTTTCACTTGCAGCCTAATACACTAGTATGACAAGATCCATGTTTGAATCTCGGTGTGTCTTGTGATGCCTTAGAAAATCGGAAAGTTATATATGATACTTCAATTCCTATTTATGCAAGTAATTTTCTTGTTTTCTTTTTAAGACTTACAAAATCAGTTCTATTTTCTCCATCCATTGGTGATTCTCATCTTATACATACCTGTCGTGTCTTTCGTTTATATATAGCAACTAATTAACAATGGTTGTGCTACTTTGGTTATATAAGCTCTCTTGTATGATTCTTAGACATCAAGATCCTTTGAATCAATCTTAAATGATGGTTGCAGCCACTCGCAGAAAATTTTAAAGCTCTGCAGTCTGTTTTTTCTTGTTCCGCTCACTATCTGAACGTTTATAGTTGGTTAGTCACCTCATATGCTGTAGACCACATTCTTAGCCTATTTGCTGCATGTTTCTTTAATCTCGGATAAAATACAAAACATTGTTATAAAGCAGTATCATTACTTTAGGTCACATATTTTGGTAATTGGTTGAAGTTTCGGTTCCTACATCTTTTGAAATTTCTTAAACCTTGACCCTGATCCCCACTCAACAGGTTAACCCTTAAATTTTATCCATGAAGATGCAACGCATCGAAGATAACTAAACACTTCTGATAATCAAAATTCAATACATTAAAATTTTGAGTCCTGATTTGGAGGCCTAAATATATGCCTAAATTTATGCCTAAGCCTGTATTGTGTTGCGTATATTAGCTTTTTAGTTTTCAACTTGCCATGTTTTAGTAACATCAAACCTTATGTTTTCAAAGCTTGCATGCGCTTATTTTTAAAATTATGAGTTTTTTTTTTTTTTTTTTTTTTACTCTTTGAATTATTAAATGTGTTGCGTATATTACCTTTTTGGTTTTCAACTTGCTATGTTTAGTAACTCTTTGCCGTGTGTTTTCAAAAACTCTTTGAATTATTAAATGTGTTGCCTATATTAAAATTTTAGTTTTCAGCTTGCCATGTTTCAGTAACCTTTGCCGTGTGTTTCAAATTTGTGTTTTAAAAGTTGTATATATAATGTTTCAAGATTAAAGATTAAAAAATTAAGCAAAACTACATATTCTTATTAAAGTTGAGATCTATGCAAAACAAGTATAAAATTGACATTTTAGCCTATTTAATAAAAAAACTCACTTTCCACCTTCTTTTAAAAAACAACATATCTTACAAACGGTAAATCTTCAAGCTACGAAAAATAAACCATCGCGACGAGAAAAAAATTATCTTTCTATAGATATGCATTGTTATATACTTTCGTCGAACTTTTTTTTCAAAATTCCGTCCTGAAAAATCCCACTGGATTCGTAAAAAATCCCATGGGATTCGTAAAAAGACTTTTTTTTTTCAAAATTTCCGTCCAGAAAAATCCCACGGGATTCGTATCAATCCCATGGAATTCGTAAAAAGACGATTTTTTTTCCCAAATTTTCGTCCAGAAAAATCCCATGGGATTCGTAAAAAGACGATTTTTTTTTCAAAATTTTCGTCCTCTCCCATCTCCGTTTTCCTAATTTTCCAATTCCAATTAATTTTCTATTTCCTTTTCGAAAAACGATGGCTGAGGAACATCAACAAAAATGGCAAGAAGCTTCCAATCCTCACGCCCTTTGTGCTAATAACTGCAGCTTCTTTGGCAGCCCTAATTCCCTTAATTTATGCTCCAAGGGCTATAAAGATCATTGTTTGAAGGAACGTCAGATGTCTAAAGCTAAGATCGCCGTTGAAAATAGCTTATAGGACTCACCGTGAGATCCGGGAACATCACCGTGAACGAGGCTCGCTCGAGGAGCGGAGGTGGTGTCGACGGTGGTGGACGTTTTGAAGGAGGTGGTGGCGGTGGATATGGTGGAAGAAGAGAGGGACGTGGTGACTGGTGGATATGTTGGTGGTTACTAGTGTGTTTGGAATGGAGTGATATTACATAAGTACCCTTCAATAATTAATTATATTAATATGAGGTTTAATCTAGACCTTTAGATTTAAAATAGATGGATGGTTGAGATCTTGTTATTTGTACTTTAGATAAATGTTGTTTCGTATTAAACTTTTCTCATACCTATTATATGTAATATAGTCAAGGTAAAAACAAAACTTCATTCAAAATTCGACATTCTTGTTCTTCACAGTTTTCGTTTCCCTTGGAACTAAATCGACTTGGCGTAATGGTGTATACCAAGTTGCATGATATATGAAAACATAAACCTAGTACCAAATGGGGGTGATTCGCACACAAAAAGCTGTGACATATCAAGAGCGTCTTATGGTGACTTGTGCCATAGTTGTGATGGTGCCGTACGTTATGTGTAGGCTATACCTAAATCTACATTAGGTGATGTGCGTATCGATGGATCATAAAGAATTGAGACAATTTACGTTGATAAAACTACAGATACGATTAAATATCTACTTGAAGCTAGAAAGTTAACAAAACATATAAAAATGAAGAACGTTATAGCATTCGATATCTGGAAGCCCATTTACAAACACAAATTTGAGTAACAAATTTATATGATTGATTGGATGCCATTAGATACAATGAACTCTAAACTATTTAGCCTTTTTTTTTTTTTTTTTTTTTTTTTTTTTTTGAGATTAACTAGGCAATCTCCAATGACCCATCGAACCCATTCATCAAATGCTTTGATTTCTTTGTCTTCCTTCATCATGTCGAGGAAGCATTCATTGAATGTATCAATGTCTATGGCGACAACACTTACATATATGTTGGCCTTTAGGATGTTATGTTTGTCAATACTTTCAATGCTCTTCATGACACCATCAATCACGTCCTCAAAATTGCCCTGGAATTGTTGAAGGCAACTCTTGATCCACTTTGTCATTTTGGGGTCTACTAATCGTTTCTTAAGGAGGAATTTGAACTCACTGATTTCACGTTCAACTCCTTGTAGTTGTTTGCTTGCGATTTTACATTTTTCATTGGATGCACCGACTTTCTATTGTACACCAATTTCAGGCAACGTGAGTTCAAAAAGTTCTGATAGAGAGAGGGGCTCTCAGATGGATTGCCATCGTAAGGAGCAGGGGTTAGGGGATGGTGTAGGGGGAGATTATGGGCGAAACTCGTTTCTGCCTATACCGCAAAGAAGAAATATATACATAGGGAGTATAAGTCAATGTTAATTTTCTAATTGCCATTGTCTCTAATCTCTCCTTAGTTTGTGATTGTAATATCGACAACCGGAAGATTGAATAGGTGCTAAGGTTATATAGAGGGATAGGGGCTCGCTTATTAGGGTTTCTATTAATATTAGACGAATACCCGTGTAAATCGACGGTGTATAGCGGCAAATAAGTATACTTGTGAACTTGTGTTTTGGGTTGACCCTTGATGCAACTTACGAGTTCAGTATATAGTCATTGCGAGAAAAAAATGTTAAAGGTTATAAACGAAAAATGATAAAAGTTTGAGGATTAAATAATATTTAAAGTATTAATTTAGTAATGAATGTTGTTATCACTTTTAATCAAAGGTATTATAGTAACTGAACTTTTTAAGTTTTTAAGATTAAGAATTACAGTAAACAAAATGATATAAATACTTTATAGATATAGATAGTATAGATTTCTAAAGATAAATGGAAAGGCAACAGTTAAAGGTATGAGGTTGAGGTTCTTTTTCTTCTATACCATATAATAAACAACAATAAATAAATGAGATTATGTGTATCCAATTTTTACAAATTTATAGCCAACATTAACTGAATATAAATACGGTACGTTGATTCGCTGAACTAGATATACGTAGACAACCGAATGAGTCATACTAGTCCGATCCATTATTTAGATTTATCAGTGTTGGTAGTAACACACAAAATTATAGTAATATGTTTTGCGAAATGATTGAACTGAGGTATGTTAGGTATATTTCAAGATGAAAACATGATCCTTGGCTCATTAACTTTCATGCTAAAAACACAAAACTTTGTGACAAACATACTGTCATACTTCTATGTCTCCAAGTCAAGGCCGGTAAATCGTTATTGTCTACTTATAATACGCATATTATTTAATTCCTACTAGCTGTGTGATTGTTATTTTATAATCATCGTTATTTTGGTATAACCTATAACTCTCGGGACTCAATTTCTGCGTTCTTGAGATGGACAAGGCAGTCATCAGTGGATCTCTTTGCCCATGCATAAAATGTTGCGGCATAGCTACTGTCCCCACCAGTCGGCATATGTAGGAAGCAATCGTTGCATTTTTGAATGTCTCTAACGATACCACTAATATCACCATTAGCCTTAGGATAGTCTTCTTTCTTAACACTTTGTATGCTTACTTTGACACCTTTAATAGCAGCATTAAGATTTTTTTGGCATTGATCACAACACTTTTTTGCCTCTGGTGGTGTCAACCCACATGCCTTTTTAGCAAGGAAGAACTCTTTATATGCTTCAACATGTGGTTTAATTGCTTCTAGCCTTTCTATTGTCACTTTAGCGGCCTCGTTATTTGGGTCAACCGATGACTTTTGCAAGCCAATTTCGGGCAGGGAAGGGGCAACAGGGATTTCCTCCTTGTCATTTTGGCCATCGTTATTTTGGTCAACCGATGAAATTGGTTTAGCACATAGTGCAAAGAATAGAATGACATAAATGAAAATGAGAGTCAGCATAGATCTTCGAAGGGCCATTGTCTTTGATTTTTGTTCTGTTTGTGATCGGATATGAGATAATCTGGATGAACGCAGGGGGTCTTATTTAATACTGCATAAAGATTGGTGATCCTTAATTGTCGATACGTTCTCTAAAAACAGAAATTTCATGGTTAAAGATACAAGGCTGAGGATCTTCATATCCCATACCATCAAAAAAAAATAGAACTATTGGTGCTCCAGTTATTTAATTTTGTGGTCGAAATTAAACAAAAACTATACTTGTAAGGCCCAACATTTGTGTGCTAAGAGAACCACATATGTTCTAATGTTGCTTGAAACTCTTCTTATACGTTGATAATAAAGTTTTATTTTTTGTTTAATTTGTAACAAGCAAATTTTTATAAATAAAATACGGCATTAACTTATACACTAGTTGACGCAAGAGGCGCAAGCAAATTTAGATTAACCCTAATTCAAGGGTGAAAACGAGGTGCACCTCAAGGGAATCAAGATCCAAACAAGAGATAAAACTCTAAAACACAAAGTTTATTAATGATAATTCAAGACCTAAATAATGAACCTAAGCCTTATATTTATTGGAGGTAAAACTCGCAGAAAAAGAAACCTAATCAAAGTAAAATACGAACTAAATAATAAGAAGAAGGTTCCATAACTGTAGCCTCTACGGTGTATTGGAGGTATTCCTTCTACGAGGTAGACAAGCTGATAAAACACCCAAAAACACTTCTTAGCTTCTACGGCGTAGACAAGGATTTGACTATACGCCGTAGACAAAATCATCCTAAGTTTTCCTCTTTTGAATCTTGTCCCCATCACCAGTATGACAAGATCCATGCTTGAATCTTGTGTTGTGATACCGTAGAAAATGTATGGGAACGTTTATGAATCTTTAATTCCCATTTACGTAACTAATTTTCTTGTTTTCTTTCTAAGACTTACAAAAGCAGTTCCATTTTCTCCATCCATTGGCAATTCTCATCTTATACTTAACTCTGCCATGTCTCTTTCGTTTCTATATAGCAACTAATTAACAATTTGTCACGATTTTGTTGTGCTGCTTTAGATATATAAGCTCTTTTCTATGATTCTTAGACATCAAGATCCTTTGAATCAAACTTAAATGATGGTTGCAGCCACTCCCGTCGACTTCTATTTCAAAATTCATAGGTCTGCAGTTTCTTTCTTTCTTGTTCCGCTCACTGTCTAGACCTACGTACGTGAATGTTTGTAGTTGTTTAGTAACCTCTTATGCTGTAGACCACATTCTTAGTAAATCTCATATGCTATAGACCACATTCTTAGCCTATTTACGGCTAACATGTTTCATCAATCTCGGATAAAACAGAACACCTTGTTATAAAAGCAGTATCATTACTTTAGGTCACATATTTTGGTAATTAGTTAAAGTTTCGGATCCCACACTTTTTGAAATTTCTTAACCTGTGACCTTGATACCCACTCAACCGGTTAACCCTTAGATTTTTATTCAAGGAGATGCAATGCGCTAACGTGTCATAAGGCAATGATACAAGGTAAAACAAAACTTCATCCATAATTTCACATCCATGTTCTTCACAATTTTGTTTACCTTGCTACTATAATGACTTGGTGTAATGGTGTCTACCTCATAATTAACTAAATGGGAGGGGTGATTCGTAGACGAAAGATTGTGTCATATCAAGAGCGTCTTATGGTGACTTGTGCCATAGTTGTGATGGTGCCCTGTGTTATATGCTGGCTACATCTAAATCTGCATCAGGTGATGTACGTGTCGATAGATGATCAAAATAGAAACAATTTATGTTAATAAAACTACAAATACGTTTACAAATCACATCAAGCTAGAAATATAACAAAACATATAAAAACGAAGAACATTATAGCATTCGAAATCTAGAATCCCATTTACAAAGACAAATGTGAGTAACAAATTTATATGATTGATTGGATGACATTAGATACAATGAGGAACTCTAAACTATAATTAGCTTCATACTTTTTGGAGATTAACAAGGCAATCTCCAGTGACCCCTCGAACCCATTCATCAAACGCTTTGATTTCTTTGTCCTCCTTCGTCATATCGATGAAGCATTCATTGCACGTATCAATATCTGTGGCGACGGCACTTACATCAATGTTGGCCTTTGGGATGTTATGTTTGCCAATACTTTCAATGCTCTTCTTGATACCATCAATCGCGTCCTCAAAATTGCCCTGGCATTGTTTAAGGCAAGTTTTGATTGGCTTTGGCGTTTTGGGGTCTTTTAATCGTTTCTTAAGGACTAATTTGAACTCGCTGATTTTATGTTCAACTCCTTGTAGTTGTTTGCTGGCGATTTTACTATTTCCACCGGATGCATCAACGTTCTTTTGTACACCAATTTCAGGCAATGCGAGTTCAAAAAGTTCTGATAGAGAGAGGGGGCTCTCAGATGGAGTTCCATCGGAAGGGGCGGGGGTAGGGGTAGGGGTATGGGGAGATTTATGGGCAAAACTCGTTTCAACCCATAATGCAAAGAAGAAATATACAAATACCGAAATATGAGTCAATGTTAATCTTCTAATTGCCATTGTCTCTAATCTCTCCTGAGTTTATGATTCTAATATCGACAACGGGATGATTGAATAGGTGCAAAGGTTATATGGAGGATAAGGGCTGGCTTATTAGGGGTTCTATTAATTTTTCTAAGGATTGGTAATTCTTATTTATAGACAAAACTTTCTACAAATGGAAAGGCAACAGTTAAAGGTATGAGGTTGAGGTTCTTTTTCTTCTTAACCATAAAAAAAACAACAATAAATTAAGTGAGATTATGTGTATCAAATTTTTATAATCATACTGTCATACTTCTAGTTGCATAATCAAATGTTCATAGAATCATAGATCGCAATGTCTAAGTCAAGGCCAACAAATTCTAATAACCACCATGAACGGCAATGCTCGGCACGAGCAACATGTGAGGTCAGTCATTATTGTCTACTTTAACGCGTATCGTAGTGTATATAAACACAGCACTATTGACTGCATGTCTGCATCTATCACTTCACCTAAGGTTGTGCAGTATGCAATAAGCCAATTACGAGAATAAACACAATTACTCATTGTGTATCATATTCAATGAAATTTCAATATGAAATCTTCATCAACTTTATTTATGTAAGAAGGATACAATGATAAACTTATATCGAGACAAAAGTACACGAGTTACTAATCAGAATACCGTGTACTTGAAATAATCTTCGAGTAGCAATATGACAGTAAATTTGATCGGATCAAACTCAATAACAATGAAGAACTTTGAGCACACATTTCGGCGAAATGTTTTTCAAAATCAGCTTAACCGTATCCTCCTGCTTCACCACGGCCTCTTCCTTCTCCACAAGCACCGCCGCCACTATCCGCTCATAACCACCACCTCCGGCCACCATATACGCCACCACAGCCGCCTGCACCGGCATCATACTCGGGTTACACGCTGCAGACTCCATGTAAGATCCCTTGTACACTTTCCCTTCACAGTCCATCAACGCCACACCCGAAGGACATCCACTGTACGGCGCGTGAGACCCACGCGCCGCCGCAAAAGCCTCCCTTTTCAAAAGCTCTTCATTTTCATCAATCAATTCAGAATACCCATTTGATTCTACCGGCGCGTGAGACCCACGCGCCGCCGCAAAACCCTCATCTTTTGTCAACTCAGAAAACCCATTTGATAAAATGTCGGTATCAGCCACCTCACTCGATTCCACCGGCGCGTGAGACCCACGCGCCGCCGTGAAACCCTCACTTCCGACAAATTCTTCATTTTTATCGATCGTTTCACGAAACCCATCTCCTAAATCCTGTTCATTTCCATTTATAGCCTCAAAAACCCCATCTTTAAGTGATATCTCATTACTACATTTTTCAAGAATCAATGGGTGTGTATGATCAAGCAAATCAAAAGGCCCAAAAGCATACGGCAAAATCGCCGAAAACGGCCCGTAAACAGGCTCGTAAACCTGCTCCTGATCAGTGATCACAATCTTGATATCATCAACCCCTCTGAGCTCCTGCAAAAACTGTCTGCAATGGCCACAAGGAGCAGCAGTGACAGCAATATTCATCACCTTAGGCCCACCACCATGTGCAGCAATGTTAGTGATGAGAAACTGTTCAGCATGTATGGTATGATGGAGTGGTAGGTTTTTGAATTCCACATTGGCGCCAAAAAAGACGCGGCCGTCGGACGAAAGCGCGACGGCCCCGACTGAGAATTTGGAGATTAGTGGCCGGGCGAGGAGCTGGGCGGATTTGAGTAGGGATGGGAGGAGTTGAGGGAGTGTGAGGTTTTTGGAATTGGCTAGGTTTTCGGCTTCGGTTGATGAGATTATGAAGCTTGAAGGTGGTTGGACCATGGTGGTTTATGGTGGTGTATGGTGGTTATGGGGAGTGAGGAGTGCATGGGAGTGTGGTGTGTATTTATAGGAAGGTTTGAATGGTAGGTTTTAGGTGGAAGTTGTTGTCAAGTGACTGTCAATTTGCATTTCAAAGTTCAAACGTAAATGCTTGAATTTTAGTCAAAACAATATCGGTTTTATTTATTTATTTATTTATTTAATGGAAAACCAAAAATCTTGAAAGTGAAAAACTAAAATGTATTAAAGGCAGTGGCGGACCTAGGATTTTCCAAGGCGGGGGGCAAAAAAACTTTTTTGATAAAATTCGTGATACAATTTAATAAAAATGTCATAAAAAAAATTTTTTTACACTAAAAACTAAGGTTTTTACATTTTTGGCTTTAAGGTGGGGGCAATTTGATTTTTTGGAGGGGTGCACTTTAATAAAAAGGTCATAAAAAAATTACACTAAAATCTGAACTTTTTTGACGAGTCGTGGAGGGCACCGCTACCCAAAGTTAATGCCTAGGTCCGCCCCTGATTAAAGGAAGTTAGATAATTTAAGTAAGTAGTGAAAGTTAGAAAATAATTAATTAAATTAATTATTGAAGGCTCGAATGCAATGCTGGAAATTATGGAAGGATTTGAAACTTAGACATATTTGAAGGAAACTGAAAACTTAAAACTTTGTTGCTGGAATTAAAATACAAGGCTGAAAACACGATTTACTTAACACGAAAATATTGAAAGGCTGACTTCTTGTCAGGCGGGAAAGTTCAATTTTTCCATTGCCTATATAAATAACCCTAATTCATTTCTTATTTCATAAAACATAAACTTTTATTATTATTTTTGTTTATAACACATTAACAATGTTATTTTCATTCAGTTTAAATCGTGTTTAATCATCAAATTATTAAACTTTTATTATTTTTTATTTATAATTTATTAACTTTTTCTTATCACTACAACTATCTGCCCTATAATATCTCGTCGCAATGCACGAATATTCGTTTAGTATTAAAAAAATGTTTGAATAAATTAGATTAAGAGGCTTTTAAGAGTTGCTAGTATTTTTTAAAATAAGCATGAGTTATCATGATTTTAGTTAGACATGATGTAATGATTCTGTTGTGCCATTGTTAGTTTAGCGTTACATTATCTCTCTTTTTATCACATTAACTTGTACTTCTTGTGCCTCAAAATTATTGTTATCAAACCAAAACACACAGTTAAAAAAAAAGTATGACCACTACATTCTTAAATTAATCAAATATCATCATCACCTGCTAAACTCTCTTTTGATTGATTGATATAAAAAAGTGGCTATTATTTTGAGATATTCTTAAATATAAATGATGATTATAATTTTGAGAGAGAGAGTAACAATCACTCATCTTTCATTATTTGCATATACTTATCAAACGTATACATGCATATACGCATGGTCAAGCAACTCCACGTCTGATAAACATCACACTTACGCCCGATCTTTATAGCTTGGAAGTGCGGTACCCGGTACTTGATGTCGATCTCCATTTGCCTTTTTTGAAATAAAAAATAAAAAAATGTGTATGTCGAATATAGAGCTCTATTTGACACATAAAATAGTTAGTAGTGATGAAATCATGATATTAATCGGCCAATATTAATATTGAGATTGAAAACCAATTAAGACTAATATGATAACAAGCAATGTTATAAATAATGTGAGGCGTGACGTGACGACATAACAATGTCTCACGTCTTAGGAGCTATGAAAATATTTATAAATTTAATGTGTGACTTAAATGTGTGACACATTAATGTGTGACTTAAATGATACAAAATATGAAAATATTTATAAATTTATATATTATATCACTTTTCACATCGAGTTTATAAAAAGTGTTATACATAAAAAAATTAAATCAATGAAATATCCTTGCATGCAATCTTCTTCATTTCTTAAAAAAAAAAAAAAAAAAAAAAAAAAAAAAAAAAAAAAAAAAAAAAAACTTTCTTCATCAGAGTTGAATTCAGAAAAGGCGTCATGCCTCACGCCTTTCCATGCCTCATATCACGCTAAGCCAAGAGCCGACACCTTGGTCTATTTCGTAACGTACATGTCATGTCTCGCGCTTTAGCGGTGCTTTAGCACTGCCATAACACACCTTTTAGAACCCCGGTAACAAGTAACAATGAATGGTCAGCCAATCATAATAAATGCTCTTACTGTAGTGTTACATGTGACACAATTGCAAAAAATAAAAAATTAATTAAAAAAAAATCCATAAAAGGTTTACAAAAGAATTTCACGTAATAATGTAACAAGATCATTTGTCTGATTAGATAGATTCTTGTTTTTTTTATTATTTGTTTTCATTGGACAAATAATATAACACATAATTATTTAGAAGTGTTTATAAATCTTTTGTAAATATAACATTTCTCATTGAAAAAAATACAAGCATATAAACTAAGATTAAAAGTCACAATTATTTATGAATAAATGTCCATGTATGTAGGTGGTTCTAACCAATTCTGCATATAAGAGAGATTGTGCGTAGTTTGGCCCGTGAATGCATGCGCTCATTCCCTATGTTTTTATAAGATAAGGGTAAACTATAAAACTCCACGCATTGTGTTTATCGAAATTCGAAATAACTATCTCTACATCGAATACATCGATACACGCACTAAAATAAATTCCAAGTTAAGTCAGAGCCGTTTATTAAAGGTAGTATGAGATTCACGTTTCAAAACAATCAAGTGACACATTTCCAAAAAATAGTTTCATAAGCTTTCTTGTGTAATAAATAATTACGGTAAAAATGATAACGCAGTAGTCGTAACAATCATTGTAGATGTTCTAACCACGAATAGACACTTTATCGTCTTCATACTAAATACTCATAGCAAACTCTTAGAAAACAGATTTCTTGAAGAATTACATCAGATTGTGAATCTGGATTTCATATATAGGCCGGGTATGTTTGGTGCAGAGCCGTGTGAGGTTTTCTGGGCGGTGAGCAGTGAACAATGAGCATTTTAATTTTTAGTGGTCGTTTGCCAAAAGAGCGGTGAGTTGTAACGGTGAACTATAGCTATTTTCTCACGGCTACTGCTCACTGCTACTACTACTTTTAAAAAACACACCCATAAGGCTAGTGTTAATAAGAGAGCACCACAACCAACTTCATCGCTACCACCTCAGCGCCACATCAATTTTCTCTCTCCGCGACCAACTTCGTCACCAATTTAATGTAATAAGACAACAAATTTCACCTATATATACCCCAAATACACAAATTAAACAACTCACACTACTCACATTTGGCCCACACAAGACTCGATCTTGATTACGACCGAGTCCTCCAATTTCAACTCTAAGACGCGTGTGTGACTAGGGTGAGTGTAATAAGAACAGTGAGTCTTGAGAGTGCTACATAAGAGGATGGACGCGTCGATATTATCACCACTAGTCTAACACTCTAACGAATCATTTAGTGCATAACACTAGTAGAATTAAAACGCGACAATAACAATTAATACATATTAAAGTTCAAAGTTCAAACGTGTTAAATCCTTCAACTTTTCCAGACCATATAGATTTAGATATTTAAGCAAAGAGTTGATCACACGCAAAACCAACCAATCATGCATAATTGAAAATGTTATAATTGGAAATCTAAAATATTTCAAAAACAAATACTGAAGGAGAAAACTTAACCTACCCACTGGGTAAACTACCCAGTGACTAAAAACACAATGAATGTGGTTCTTGTAATATGTGGCATGAAAGAAATAAAAAAATAATTAATGCTTTGTTTTTTCCCTCCCAATGACTGAAAGCCACATCATCCGGGTAAACTACCCAGTGGGTAGGTGTATCCATGCCCAATACTGAATGGTAAGTTGATAACTATTGAGTGACTTTAAAAAAGACTAATACACTCTATTATTCAATTCTTTTTAATACTTAAACATTTTGAATTATTTTCAGAGTATTAAGTTTTCTTTAACGGAAATAAACTATCTTACATAACAAATTTATCTCACTTGTTTTAAACATGATTTAAACCAACGATCATTTGTTATGAAATTTCTCACGCAATATGAAATATTGTTAGGACACTAAACTGTTGGTCCAAGTACCACTCCTTATTATGATGTGTACATGTTTTATTAATTTTATTTATTTGGGTACCACCACTCTCAATTTTATTTATTTCTTACTCTATATGTTATTTATATATACTCAAAAAAATAAATAAATAAAGCTGCAAAGTTGTTTGTCTTCATTTGGTTCACTGCAATGAACCAACTTCAAACGAACCTAAACGGCTAAGGGTGTTGGTGTGGTGAACTTAAACGGCGAGCGCCACATCATCTTCCATGTTACAACGGCGAACACAAAAATTCACCATAAACTATGCTCTTATTAAACTATTTGTGTCGTGTACTCATCATGACTTAATGAATGGGTACATGTCTACAATAAAAGTTCGTTCGGTCATAGATAAACAACAAAGAACCAAATGAAATACTGGAATTATTTGATTGGAAAGAAAAACAATAAAAATTATCAAGTTAAGTAATGTACTTTTATATATGTGTTGCCTTTTAAATTAACATAAAACAAAGTTATCATATTAAAAAGTGGTAATTTGGGATAATGTAAATAAAGTGGGTGATTAAACTTGGCTCTATTGACCTTGGCTCAACATTACAGCCATTCTTAATAGACTCAACAAGAATCACTGCACCGTTTGGCACCTTTGGAGACGAACAAATTCGTCGCCAAAGGTTAAAAATGTCATAGCTAAAGATTTGTGGAAATCAGTCAAAGGTTGAATATTTCGTCGTTTTGTGACTTTTAGCGACGACATGCGTCATCACTAAAGTGCCCTGTCTTGAAAAGTAGTTATTGTTGTAGAGATCATTTCGCTAACTTGAAGTTTCTTTAAGTGAATCTAGCTTCACTAGCATCCATGTAGGTTTTGAGCATTTGTGTTAGCAGTTTACTTTCCCAATAGCAAAAACACTTCTTATTGCCCCTTATAGTGTATGCAATGGTCACTCTCGCCATCATTCTAATTTAACGCCACATCAATTTACCCTCTTACCACTTTCTCATCATTTTTATCTCGTAATAATCACTGCCCCTCACTTCTCCTTAATAAAAAGGTACGAATCCTTTGTGTTTGTTTGACCTCATGACTTCGAGCATACCTATTTTACTCGGCTTGATCACCTTTGCAACAGTTATCAATTATGACGCCGAGCCATATCAGCACCACGAACAGAGTCACATCATATTTGCATCCTTTTAAGTACAAGGACACTAAAGAGATCATCATGCCATGTTTAGTTGTAGAAAAAAGCTCCATTTTCTAGAACTTGTTTTTAGAGAAAATTAGAAAAACAAAAAGCATATTTGTATTCACATTTTTCTAAAAAGTTAGAAAATAGAAAATCAACTTCTCTAAGGGTGGGGGGAGTGCTCCACTCAACCCCTTTCCCTTCACTCACTCACAACCAATCTCATTCCGCCACATCATCTCCCACTTTTTCCTTCACTCACTCTTCACTCACTTCATTTTTGGGGGCGGCACCTTCACTCACCCTTCACTCACTTTCTTTTTTCTTTTTCTTTTTTTTTTCTTTTTTCTTTTTTTATTTTTTACTTTTTCCTTTTTTTTTAATTATATTAAAAAATGTATTTGAAAACAAAAATTCCATTAAAATTTAATTAACATTACATAATATTATTAAAAACCATAAAATAACTAAAGTTACATTAAAATTTAAAAACTTAAAACTTAAACATTAAATCCTACAAACCACATGGCCAACCGTATTTGGCGCATAGCTCGCGTTTCCTGTTGATGACGAAATCTTTGAAAGTCGGGTCCGGGATTTGGTCGTGAGGGTCCATAACGAACTTCATGTCACGATTGTAAACCTCCCCGTTAATAAAGTTGAAATATTCGTCGTCTTTTTTCTTTTGAGACTCCAACTGCGCTTGCAATAAACTTTTCTTCTCAGCGGTGTAACTTTCAAAGGCATCACGCATCGAGCTTCGGCTTGAATCTCCTGAAGTCGTCTTTTTTTTGCCTTTTGGTTGACGTGATGGAGTTGGGTTCTCGTTGAGGTTCGGTAACTCACACTCGAAATCTTCCACGTTCACCGGCGTTTGAGCGCTACTCGATTCCGACGACTTTCTTTTCTTGCTCGATCCAGTGGATTCTTGAGTATAAGTTGGTTGTTTTTTCCACTTTGGTTGATCTTTGACAATCTGCCACGCTTTATAATGCGCGAAACTTTTCTTATAATGTTTCGCAAAATCACTTTCGGCTCTTTCAAGGACTTGAACATCGTTGCAACCACTATCTCTCAAGCGATTCTACATAATTATAAAACAATATACAATATACAATATATAACAATATCCAAAAAAATAAATATATATATAACGTTTTTAGAACTAAAAAAATAAAAAATATATAAATATACCGCTTGTGTGTAGTAACCGTTGAACGCTGCGATCAAAGGATGTATATCTCTCCATTTCGAATTCAATTGATGATGAGTACGTTCGGTTCTTGGGACAAGCGTTCTAAAATGTATTAGAATTTGCTGCCAAAATCCTTTCTTGGGTTGACGGTCGCCAATTTCTTTGTCAACCGAAATTTTAACCCAAGACTTAGCTAACGCCTCCTCCTCATCGGGCGTCCAAGTCTTTGATCTTTTTTTTTCTTTACAACAACCTCTTCGACATCTTCATCCGCTTCGAAATCTTCATTTGGTTGTGTCTCGGGTACCATGTCAACATTGTCGAAATCTTCATCTTCATCGGTATCAAATGGAATGGGTAACGGTTCACTAACCCGTTCACGCCTTTTTTCTTGGGAATAACGCGGCGCATATGGGTTGAAGTTAGGATTTGGCGGTGGAGATTGTTGAGTATAGTTCGACTCAAACGGGTCGAAGTTTGTGGGAATTTGCGGGAGGGGTTGTTGTTGGGAGAAAAAAATTTGTGAAGATTGAGGATACATTTAGGGGTGATAAGGTTGTGCTAGAGACGATGGTTCGGGACCGGGTTGTGATTGAATCCGAGGACGAATTGCGCCTCTCGATCCACCTCTCGATCCGCCTCTCGATCCACCTCTTCTTGGATCTCTATTTTTACCACGTTCCATATTTTTTTTTTTGGCTTTCGAATTGCAGCAGTGATGAGATTGTGTGTTTTTTTTTGCTTTCGAATTGCAACAAAAGGGAAAGAAAGAAGCTTTTTTTTTTTTTTTTTTTTTTTTTGTGCTATATCCCTTTGGGTTCTGCTGGTATATAAACAAAAAAAAAATAGCCGTTTCTTTTTTCAACGTTCACCTCCAACGTCTCTTTTTTCCAACGTTCACCTCTCCCCGCATGCGTGAAGATTCACCGAATTTCACCTCCTCGTGCGGGGTTCCCCGCGAGGCGGCGGTGTTCCCGTGCGGGGGTTCACCTTCCCCGCATTCTCCCCGCATGCACTCCCTCTCCTCTAAGTTAAAACATGATTTTAGAATTTTGTAGAAAAGTGAATTTACTTTTCTACGTTTTTCCTTATCACGTTCTCACATCACCCTATTTTACTGAGATAGAAAATATAATATCATCTAAGCACGTTTTCTAAATTTTGAACACTTTCCTCTTGAAAAATAACACATCCAATTTTTCAAAAAAAAAAATGAAAATGTAAAAACCATTAAAAAAATGAACTAAACACAAAACATTTAGGTTATGTTTAGTTGTAGAAATTTTTTCTTAAAATTTTCTGTTTTTAAGAAAAATGGATGTGTTATTTTTCAGCAGGAAAGTGTTGAAAATTTAGAAAACGTGTTTAGATGATGTTACATTTTTTATTTCAGAAAAGTGGGGCTATTTAAGGTAAAAAAATATTGGAAAATAATAAATCTCAAATTTCTACACTTTTTTGAAATCATGTTTTAATTTAAAAAAGTATACTTTATATTGTCTAGAAAAAGAATTTCATAAAAATGTGGATTAAAGATTGGGTGTAATATGGGTGCCACGAATGAATCTTGAACCACTCAAGACGTGTCAGCTTTAATACGGATCATCTTGAGCACGCGTCTTCAACAAACAAAAATGAAGACTCAGTCGATGCCAAGACCGAGTCTTGTAGTGTGTGTTTTTTTCTTTTGTGTGAGTCGGTGAATGTTGGTGGGGGTACATTTGTGTTTAAGTAAAATATGTTTTGATGGTAAAGTTGGTTGTAAAAAAGTCGATAAAATAGTGATGGTAATACAGCCTAAAGCCCTAAACACATTTTCTGTTTTTCTAGTTTTCTTAGAAAGGAAAATAGTTTTCTTGGGTTTCTTATATTAGCTTTATTGGGCCAAGTCCTTTAACAAAACTCAAAAGTCAAAACCCTTGAAATAGCACTTTTTCATAACAGTGTAACTAACACAGAGGTTTTGACTATATACTTTACTAAATAATGCACACAATAGATTCTTCATCTAATAACAAGTATGCTTACTCTTTTAAAGTATCTTTTGTCATAATTGCGCAGTCAAACAACACTTTACTATACGTGATTTATCTTTTATCGCGGTCTAAATGTGTATGCTTTTTTCATTGTTTAACATGTATGATTGTGCGCGTAATTGAGATACCAAGATTGATTACAATGAATATCTATGATATCTTGTTCTTTCTTTTTTTAATAACTATCTTCAAATCTTCTTTCTAAAATAAACGGGCTTTTTTCCTTTTAGTCAATTGAAAGGCAAAAGCTCATTTAGTTTGATACAAAGATAGTAGTATCCGAATACGTATTGATTAGCCTCTGACACCACCATCTTTGTTCCCAAGCTTCCCAAACAAGTAATTGTACGCATCATTTGCAGCCCTATTCAACGCAACCATACTTTCCAGTCCGAACCAACTCATTGTCTATGTAAAGTTCAAAGTCTCTCGTTTCACTCCACGCAACACATACCAGGCTTTTGGCTTCAACCCGTTCTTCTGGCATGTCTCGTTAAACTTTGCAACTGGTTGCTAGAAGTTTTTCGGCGTGAAAAATGGCTGCAACAAGCGCTTCACCACCTGTATAACCAAATTTTATAATCAACAACGACCAAATAAAGTCTTAGAAACAAAAGACTTGGAATAAATGAATTAATAGTCGTTGATATTTTATGAGAAAAAAGTCTAAGGTAACTTTTGTATCTCCTTAACTTAATTTGATTGAATAAAAACTAAAACTATAATTAAGTAGTGTCTCGAAAATAAAAATTGAATTAGAGATTAAATGACAACACAAATTGTTACATTAATATTACAATCAATTAATAAATTTTTACAAAATGTAGACGAATTAAATTTTAGATCTTGAAAGCATTTGGTAAATTGAAAATCTAAACAAAATAAATTACATGAAAATACAAATTAGATATAAATAAGATGAAATCATGTAACATATTCGTATTTAACCAAATCATTATGACACATTTTTCCTCGTAAGGCAATAAGCAACTAAATACATCAAACCTTAACGCACAATTAAATTCTTATTGGATAAGTTAATGAGATTTTAACCGTAAGAACCTCCATCTTTGGTAGAGAAGGCACTCTTATCAAAGTTCAACCGAAATAATTTTGACCATAAGTTTATCAATAAGCTTGTCGATTTAGTCGGAAATGTAGTCATTAGATAGAATGAATTGGTGAATTTAAGGTAATAATATGATGCTTTGTTTGAGAGCTTTGTGTCTAGTTTGCATAGAAGTATGGTGACGAATTGAGTTTCTTTATTGTTCCTTCTTGCCTCAGTCTGGGCATGTCCAAAATATAAGTGGGTAGATGTTTTGATAAGTAATATTGTTGATAGATAATATATATTCACCTTTTCACCAAAAAAGAAAAAAAAAAAAAGTAATGAGATCAACAACATCCCATAAAGAATCACGTAAATCATAACTACTAAAGACCCCGACATTTGCTAAATAAAGATTGTGAACTTATGATGAAGGAAATTTCCAAAATTACTGTTTAGCAACCACTCACCTGTTGATCCAAGTGGTAAGCGAGTTTACCATTTATTAGTTTCTTCCAATATCTCAAAAGCACCATAGGATTCATAACCATAACCGGAAAACTAATGTATTAACAAACTAGTGTAAAACATTATTGACAAATTAATGTTTATCAATAAGCCGAGGATGAAAATTACTAAAGGATGCAAGACTATTTAAATAGAAGTGAATCATGCTATTGATATTGCTACTCAAATATAAGTGAGGGTCAAAGGTAGTTATCTTCCACACAGACATGACAAAGTGAATGTTTGTACGATTCATATCATGCCAAAAGTGTGTGCTTTATTAGTTAAAGAAGATAGAATGTGTGTGCTTTATTACAGAACCAATATAAGAGTCGGGCTGGAGCATTACTAATAGTTGATCCAAAAGAAATAAAGGTCTTGAAATTTAAGCCCAAAGAACAGGAATATGATGTTTTGGACCATAATATTGCTTCAATAGCCCATATTTTATACTTATATAGTTATATTGTTGTTGTGTACAGGCTGATTTGGTAGATATGATAGTTTTAAATGTGTTTATCAGTTCGCTTATCGGTTATTAGGTTAATTTTTTTTTCATGGTAAAATAAAAATCGAACCGAACCGAATTCAAATTAAAATAAACTAAATCGAAAACTGAATTTAAATTCGGTTCCGTTTTCAGATTGATCCGAATTACATAATTAAATTATTATTTTTAATTATATTAATTTTTAGCTAAAAAGAAATTCAACCTTAAAAAATATTATATTTATACTTGAAAAGAGTTTTAATGGTTTTTTTTATACTAATATATAAAAAATATATAGATTTATGTGATCTCGGTTTTTGGTTCGCTTCGTTTTTCATTTTGCTAAAACCATATCCAAACTGAAAACCAACTATTTAATTCATTTCGATTCGGTTTTGAAAAATTCGGTTCACTTTTATTTAGTTCAGCTGATTTCAGTTTTCGATTCATATGGGTATTACCCGATTTGTGAACACATTAAGTTAGACGCCAACTCCCCGATCAATTATCGTTTATTAATTCCAACTTGTAATATTGTTTGAAGAATCTAATCTATACTACTTATAATGGAGGAATGACTCTCTCTCCAAAAAATTCAGATGTACAAAAAATGATGCATGGTTTACAACACTTTAAAGCAAGCAATTTTTATAATTACAACAACCAAAGCATTGTGTACAGCAAAAACTAGCATGAATCGAAATTCAGACCACTTTCCTTAGAAATTCTACATTAATAGCATTAAAAACACCCCTACACGCAATATTACAATCATTTAAACACAATGTACAACCCTCATTTTACATTAATAACATTAAAAACACCCCTACATCCAATATTGTCACACCCCCAATTTACCTGACTTGCAGCGGAATGGAATGCCTGAGGGTGTAAATGTCATAGCATCATAACAAGGAAATATTGAACGACCTAAAGTGTCGTTTTGAAAACACATCGTTTGACTTATTAAAACATTCAAAGTA
This sequence comes from Artemisia argyi, assembly GCA_030686995.1. Lineage (NCBI taxonomy): Eukaryota > Viridiplantae > Streptophyta > Magnoliopsida > Asterales > Asteraceae > Artemisia > Artemisia argyi. The sequence goes on along the minus strand of CM060707.1, from coordinate 5,963,428 downwards.
TATTACATAGGTCCCAAAAGTCATGAAAGGTTTACAGAAATAAGTTTAGACATGTCAAACGATAATTATACATAAGTGCATGAAAGTGTCAAAATGAGACGTGTCATCCTAGGTCCTCACTAAAATGACTCCATGCATGCCATGAAGTTTATGCTCTTAGTTACCTGAAAATACATTGCGAAAACGGTCAACACGAATGTTGGTGAATAATCATAGGTTTGTAAGTTAAATCATATGTACATAAGCCACAAGTATAAAGTAAACCGACAAAAATGTCAAAATGCTACATTGTCTCTTAAGCTCATGACCCCGAAGCTAGACTTTGTAATGCCCCAACAGAGTGTTTACCAGACACTCACTTGATAAGACATGAAATGCATTCGTCCCGTTGGAGCAACCCAAGCACGACTGGAGGCGTCACCCTCAATAGATCTATTCACTCACTCTCGCTTAGTACTAAAATTAACGGTCCATGATATTGAAAAGGGGACTTGTTATGATATGGTATAAAGGCAACTTAAGCAATGTATGGAATTTGTAATACTTGGGCATGTACGAAAGTAATTGATGCAATGTATTCTCCCCCGTGGGATTTGAAATCAAATAAGTAATTGAAAACGGGGCTATGAAAACTCACCTTAAGTGATGATACTTGAAATGAAATGAAGTGAACAACAATGATCGGTTAACTGCTGCAACCTAATATGAATGATGAACGATCTAATTTAGATCACCAAATGATGTTATGAATGTCCATGCTCATGTTCCTATACCACTCTACTCTTTGGAAAAACACTTGTGTTATCAAAAATATATAATCCAAGAATTTGGAAAAAATATTGCTATTAGAAAATAAAATAAGCTAGTAGCAATATATATACTTATATATATATCGTATGTTTCCATGTTAGTGTTGAAATACTCGGGTTGTAATCCTTGCAATAACGCCTCGAAATGATAAAAATATACTTGTAATAACTAATACTTCACTAGTTATAAAATTAGGTACTTGGTATTATTTTTATAAATCTAGAGTTACTACGTAGTTTTGGCGTTAATATTTATAAAAGCTGTCAAAATGAAATGAGTTTTGCCGATATTCAAACGTGAATATCTTTGTCGTTATATGTCCGTTTTACTTGTTCTTTATATCCACGGTTACGTCTTAGTATGTAGTAATATATTTTGGAAAGCTCGGCTCCTCCGGGTTACGTCTAAAGTCTCTTTTTGTCCAATGAAAAACGTCCAACAGCAACAATTTTTCGGAAAAATACTTTTCGTCAACAATCTTGCAAAAATCATAACTTCTTCGTTATAAACTCTTTTTAATCCGTTCTTTCGCCTACGGATTCGTTTTTGAAAGTATTTTCTAAAAATTTTGCCAAAGTTTACTTGGTGTTTACTGATTTTCCAGAAAATAACAAAATGGGACAGCATGTTTATAAACTTGTTAGAAATCTATTTCAAAGGTTCAAAACTAGTTCCAACTTCAACCAAAACTCTTGCAAACTTCACAAAACTAATCTAATCCTACCATACACCTTCTTAGGGTGCCATGGGTTCCTAATGACTAGAAATCAAGTTAATTTAACAAGGGAACACCTAAATCACAATCTAGGGTTTGTATGTTTCAAAAGTCTTCAAAAATAAAGTGGTATAACTAGTATGAGCATGAAATTAAGCATGATTACCATGAGATATAAGTGTTAATTAGAAGAAAACTTGAAAATAAATTTGTATACTCACTTTGAAATATGAGGTGATTGAATGACTAGAAACCTTGGATTACTTGTGTATTTCTTGTTTGATTCTTGATTAGGCAAGTATAATGAACAACTTTGGTGCTTTAACTTTTGTAAAAACTTCACTTGATCATGGATTTTATTTAGGGTCGTGGGTTTGAAGATGAGGAAGAGAGAAAATGAGCTTTTTGATCTAAAATGTATAAGTGTTTATGTTAAATGAAGTTTTTAGATATTTTAGTAACTAGTTATAATGTATTATAATCATATATAAATGCACAAGGTTAAGAATTTGTATAAAATTGCCTAGGAGAGGACTTTGAGGACCGGCCATGGTGGATGAGGGGGGGGGGGGGGGGGGTAGGGGTACTTGTGATTTAATTAGAAATCTTGTGTAGTTTAGGTGCTAGTTAGTGTTATTTGTTAAAATCGGGTAACGGGTTTAATAGAAATAAATGTTCACGAAGTTAACCGGGACAAAATAAAGTCATAATAATAATAAAAATATGTTGAAAATATGTTGGGTACAATTACTGAGTGATCGGGTGATTATTGTTTAGTTTTCACGAAAACCGTCGTTATATTCATAAGCGTACGTTATAGATAAAATAAATCTCCAAAATACTGGGTAACAGAATGTTATAAGTTTTATGATGTTAAAATGGATATAAAAATATGTCGGGACCATTGTGGGAATATTTAGATATATTCGTCGTGTATAAACCGGGTGTTAACGTTTACTATAAATACTTATACGTAAAAACGTTAAATATACTGAATATAGTAATTTGAAAATCCTAAGAGTGGTATAACATGAAAATGCTGTTATGATGATATGCAGACTATCTCCAGTCCGTATGCAGTGTCCTTAGCACTAATGAAATGAATTCGCACCTAAACCAATCCGGTTACGCGAATTTGAATACCCGTAAACTAAATTTACGATGAAATGAGTAATGCAAGTGAATAGTGAAAACTTTTCCGGAAATGAATAGTGTTTAGTGAATAGTAAATTTCTCAAATGTTTATCAGAATATCAAACTGACCTCGAAAATGATGAATAGAAAAACGATGAATAGTGTTTTGATGAATAGTGATTTATGAATAGTAAAAAGTCGAAGTTTGGGAAAATGACCTGAAATGGTAAATGACCTGTAATGGTGAGTTGTGACATCCGCCCACCCAAATAGGAATTCAGTCCCTGAATTCAGCTAGTGTTGGTCTCAGTAATAGGTTTGGTGAAAAGGTGTGGATACTTGCGTTGCATTTGGTCCTCTCGTTCCCAAGTAAAGCTTTAACTGTTTGACCTCTCGGTCCGTGATTTCAACTGGTTCCTCCACAAAGTTAAGTTTGTCATCTAACTGAATCTCTTCTAATGGTATAACGGATGACTCATCTGAAAGGCATTTCTTAAGGTTTGAGACAACTAATCCATACCGATAACAACGTCAAAACTTCCAAGTTCTACGGGCATAAGGTCTATATTGAAATGGGTGATTTAGGAAATTGATGGTGCAACCACGGATAACGGTGTTGTTGTTAACTAAAGACTCATCTGCTAATTCAACAATATAGGGAATGTCTAAGGTAGTTGGTTCTATGTTAAGTAAAGGTGCAAATGTAATAGATACAAAACTTCTATCCGCTCCTGAATCAAATAAAATGGATGCATAACGATTATTAACCAGGAACGTACCCGTAACAACATTCGGGTCCTCACGGGCATCTTCTCCTCCCATAACATAAGCCCTTCCTCGAGCTACTCCTCTCTGATTTCCAGCTCTTTGATCATTCTTCTTTGGGCAATTGCTCCTAAAGTGTCCAATTTCTCCGCAGTCAAAACATGTTACTGGTGGTTTCTGATTGCCACTCAAGTTTGGATTCCAGCAATCCTTGGTGTAGTGACCAGCCTTCTTGCAGTTGCCACATATATCTGGGCAACGTCCTGGGTTATGGTGTTTCTGACACTTATTACACTTGGGTAGATTTCCAGCATACCCTTTCCCTTCAGTAGGTCCTGCAGCATAGGCCCTTGCCACTTCTTGCCTCTTAGGTGGTGGCTGAATAGCATTTCCACCTTGGTTATCATCAAACCTCCTTTTGTTGTTGTTATTGTTGTTTGGGTTGTTGTTTCGGTTATTGTTGTTGTTTGCAGCAGATTTTCCTTTCAACACTTGGACCATAAGTTTCTGAGTTATACGAATGGCCTCTTCCATTGATTGTGGGTCGAAAGACATCACATCCCCTCGGATGCTTTCGGGTAATCCCCCAGTAAAGTTCTCCATCTTTTTCTCAGCGTCCGGAACCATAGTTGGACATAGTGTAGCCAACTCCTGAAACTTCCTGATATAAGTCTCAATGTCATCACCTTTTGTTACCAGCTCATAGAATTCGGTTTCCAACTTTTGCACCTCAGTACGAGGGCAAAACTTCTTAGTCATCAGCTTCTTGAATTCAGCCCAAGTGAGTTTGTAGGCATTCTCCATACCAATAGGCTGAGCATACGAATTCCACCAAGACATGGCTTCATCCAGCAGCATACCTGTAGCAAACTTTACCTTGTTAACCTCCTGACAACCACACATGAGAAAAACGTTCTCAGTCTTCTCAAACCAGCGGATTAAAGCAACCGCTCCCTCCGTGCCCTTATACTTGATAGGATCACTAATCTTGAAATCCTTCCAAGTACATTCACGCCTAGTAGTGGGTTGAACCACTTCAGTAGTAGGTGGAACCTCAGCAGCCCTAGCAGCAACTTCAGCTCTCTCAGTCTCCAGAGCTTCTGCTATACTATCCCTGACCAACTTGCGGATAGCGGCTTGTGTCATAGCGGGTGTGTTCTGATGTAGCCTTTGCTTTCTTTGGCGCCATACTTCTGATAAATAATAATCGACAACAACCATGAGAAAACTATAATAGAAATAGTCATCGTACAAAAATATACGCCCACAACATGTATATATACAACCACAACAAGTATAAATACAACCACGACATGTACGAGTACAACCACAACCTGTAATAATACAACCACGACACGTATAGATACAACCACAATAAGTATAAATACGTTGACCATAAAGAGCAACCATGAAACATCATAAATATAATCACAACACATGAATATAATACATGAAAATTTCGGCCTACATGGACCGATATATATATCTATATAGCACAACATTTCCAACATAGTAGAGTCGCACTTGATATATTTGTTTGTACAACAACCAAAAGATTACAAGTTCTTGAACTATGTCCCACACCTCGGGACTAGGAAATAGTAAAAGCTAATACAATACTAGTCTATGTCTATGCTCCTCCAGGTGCCCTAGATGGTCCAGGCTCTCCCCTCAAACGGTGAATCTCACGATCCATCGCAACCACGATCTCCTCCAGATGCTGAACTCGTAACTGAGAAGAAACATCCCTGCGCTCCATCACTGTCAACCTCTCATGTGCTACAGCCAACTGGTGTGTCAGCTCTCCCTGAGCCTCCTGTGTAGTCTGAGCTCTATCCCTAATCTCTGGTAGCTCACCTCTAAGCTGGTCAATCAGCTCCTGATGTCCCAACTGTCGTGCCTCAATCCCATGATGTGACACATCGATACTAACTCTACCTAACAGTAAACCCTCGATCTGCTCCTCAGCCGCCTCTAGTCGAGGAGTGATATCCTCATCAATCCTATAGTCCAAACTATCAATCTGATCCTGATGAGCCCCTAGTTGGCCCTCTAATGTAACATCTGCAGGCTCCCTAGTATCAGTAGGCTCACTAGCAACTGTAGACTCCCTAGCAACAGTAGGCTCCCTAGCAGCTGCTGCTCTCGAACACTCCCCTACATGGTATACTGGTGGTGGTTCTGCTGATTCTGACTCTGTAGTAGGGGAATTTGGTGCAGTAAACCTAGTACGCTTCCTAGGTGGCAATAGTGAGGTAGATATGCATGCAGTAGCAGGTATGGCTGGTGGTGGTGTAGGTAACATAGGAATAGTGGGTACCTTAAAGGTAGATGTAATAGGACAAACACTCTTCCTAGCAACTCTAATGATCTTACTACTAGGAAACATAAGTATAGGTTCTGATGGAATAGTGGTAGCAGGGGATGATGTGTCGGTGGGTGCACGGGTACTCTCGGGTGGTGCAATAGGGGCAACATGAGAAGTAGGAGCCGTCTCATCCTCCTCAAAAGGCTCTGTTTCCTCACCTGATGCCGAGAATGGCAACACAGGTACAAGAGGAATAGGTGGTGGTGAACAGGCAGTGGAAGACATAGAGCCTTCAACCTCGGAGTCTGTGATGGTGTACAGTATGACAACATTTGGGTTTGCAGACATGGTTCTATGATAATCAAGGTGAAATAAAATGAATAACTCGTAATGAAATCACCTAAAACAATGAACATGCACTTATGATGAAATGATGAGATGCTATGATAATGTGGTTATAGTCTAGGGTCAATGATACATCCTAGTTCTCTATAACCTTAGCTCTGGTACCAATCTGTCACACCCCCAATTTACCTGACTTGCAGCGGAATGGAATGCCTGAGGGTGTAACTGTCATAGCACCATAACAAGGAAATATTGAACGACCTAAAGTGTCGTTTTGAAAACACATCGTTTGACTTATTAAAACATTCAGAGTATATTACATAGGTCCCAAAAGTCATGAAAGGTTTACAGAAATAAGTTTAGACATGTCAAACGATAATTATACATAAGTGCATGAAAGTGTCAAAGTGAGACGCGTCATCCTAGGTCCTCACTAAAATGACTCCATGCATGCCATGAAGTTTATGCTCTTAGTTACCTGAAAATACATTGCGAAAACGGTCAACACGAATGTTGGTGAATAATCATAGGTTTGTAAGTTAAATCGTATGTACATAAGCCACAAGTATAAAGTAAACCGACAAAAATGTCAAAATGCTACATTGTCTCTTAAGCTCATGACCCCGAAGCTAGACTTTGTAATGCCCCAACAGAGTGTTTACCAGACACTCACTTGATAAGACATGAAATGCATTCGTCCCGTTGGAGCAACCCAAACACGAATGGAGGCATCACCCTCAATAGATCTATTCACTCACTCTCGCTTAGTACTAAAATTAACGGTCCATGATATTGAAAAGGGGACTTGTTATGATATGGTATAAAGGCAACTTAAGCAATGTATGGAATTTGTAATACTTGGGCATGTACGAAAGTAATTGATGCAATGTATTCTCCCCTGTGGGATTTGAAATCAAATAAGTAATTGAAAACGGGGCTATGAAAACTCACCTTAAGTGATGATACTTGAAATGAAATGAAGTGAACAACAATGATCGGTTAACTGCCGCAACCTAATATGAATGATGAACGATCTAATTTAGATCACCAAATGATGTTATGAATGTCCATGCTCATGTTCCTATACCACTCTACTCTTTGGAAAAACACTTGTGTTATCAAAAATATATAATCCAAGAATTTGGAAAAAATATTGCTATTAGAAAATAAAATAAGCTAGTAGCAATATATATACTTATATATATATCGTATGTTTCCATGTTAGTGTTGAAATACTCGGGTTGTAATCCTTGAAATAACGCCTCGAAATGATAAAAATATACTTGTAATAACTAATACTTCACTAGTTATAAAATTAGGTACTTGGTATTATTTTTATAAATCTAGAGTTACTACGTAGTTTTGGCGTTAATATTTATAAAAGCTGTCAAAATGAAATGAGTTTTGCCGATATTCAAACGTGAATATCTTTGTCGTTATATGTCCGTTTTACTTGTTCTTTATATCCACGGTTACGTCTTAGTATGTAGTAATATATTTTGGAAAGCTCGGCTCCTCCGGGTTACGTCTAAAGTCTCTTTTTGTCCAATGAAAAACGTCCAACAGCAACAATTTTTCAGAAAAATACTTTTCGTCAACAATCTTGCAAAAATCATAACTTCTTCGTTATAAACTCTTTTTAATCCGTTCTTTCGCCTACGGATTCGTTTTTGAAAGTATTTTCTAAAAATTTTGCCAAAGTTTACTTGGTGTTTACTGATTTTCCAGAAAATAACAAAATGGGACAGCATGTTTATAAACTTGTTAGAAATCTATTTCAAAGGTTCAAAACTAGTTCCAACTTCAACCAAAACTCTTGCAAACTTCACAAAACTAATCTAATCCTACCATACACCTTCTTAGGGTGCCATGAGTTCCTAATGACTAGAAATCAAGTTAATTTAACAAGGGAACACCTAAATCACAATCTAGGGTTTGTATGTTTCAAAAGTCTTCAAAAATAAAGTGGTATAACTAGTATGAGCATGAAATTAAGCATGATTACCATGAGATATAAGTGTTAATTAGAAGAAAACTTGAAAATAAATTTGTATACTCACTTTGAAATATGAGGTGATTGAATGACTAGAAACCTTGGATTACTTGTGTATTTCTTGTTTGATTCTTGATTAGGCAAGTATAATGAACAACTTTGGTGCTTTAACTTTTGTAAAAACTTCACTTGATCATGGATTTTATTTAGGGTCGTGGGTTTGAAGATGAGGAAGAGAGAAAATGAGCTTTTTGATCTAAAATGTATAAGTGTTTATGTTAAATGAAGTTTTTAGATATTTTAGTAACTAGTTATAATGTATTATAATCATATATAAATGCACAAGGTTAAGAATTTGTATAAAATTGCCTAGGAGAGGACTTTGAGGACCGGCCATGGTGGATGAGGGGGGGGGGGGGGTAGGGGTACTTGTGATTTAATTAGAAATCTTGTGTAGTTTAGGTGCTAGTTAGTGTTATTTGTTAAAATCGGGTAACGGGTTTAATAGAAATAAATGTTCACGAAGTTAACCGGGACAAAATAAAGTCATAATAATGATAAAAATATGTTGAAAATATGTTGGGTACAATTACTGAGTGATCGGGTGATTATTGTTTAGTTTTCACGAAAACCGTCGTTATATTCATAAGCGTAGGTTATAGATAAAATAAATCTCCAAAATACTGGGTAACTGAATGTTATAAGTTTTATGATGTTAAAATGGATATAAAAATATGTCGGGACCATTGTGGGAATATTTAGATATATTCGTCTTGTATAAACCGGGTGTTAACGTTTACTATAAATACTTATACGTAAAAACGTTAAATATACTGAATATAGTAATTTGAAAATCCTAAGAGTGGTATAACATGAAAATGCTGTTATGATGATATGCAGACTATCTCCAGTCCGTATGCAGTGTCCTTAGCACTAATGAAATGAATTCGCACCTAAACCAATCCGGTTACGCGAATTTGAATACCCGTAAACTAAATTTACGATGAAATGAGTAATGCAAGTGAATAGTGAAAACTTTTCCGGAAATGAATAGTGTTCAGTGAATAGTAAATTTCTCAAATGTTTATCAGAATATCAAACTGACCTAAAAAATGATGAATAGTAAAACGATGAATAGTGTTTTGATGAATAGTGATTTATGAATAGTAAAAAGTCGAAGTTTGGGAAAATGACCTGTAATAGTGAGTTGTGACAAATATTACAATCATTTAAACACAATGTACAACCCTCATTATACATTAATAGCATTAAAAACACCCCTACACCCAATATTACAATCATTTAAACACAACGTACAACCCTCATTCTACATTAATAGCATTAAAAACACCCTCTACACCAATATTACAATTATTTAAACACAATATACAACCCTCATTCTACGTTAATAACATTAAAAACACCCCTATACCTAATATTACAAACATTTAAACACGATGTACAAACCCCATTCTACATTAATAGCATTAAAAATACTCCTACACCCAATATTACAATAATTTAAACACAATGTACAACCCTCTATCTTAACCTAGACACGAACCTGTTACCAATACTCGACTCAATAAAATTCGACTCGATACACAAGGCTGTGAGCTCAAGCTCACGGCATCCCTTGTTTTCGCGACTCAATAACAATGACAACAACAAAAAGAAAGAAAATGATACCAAACAATTATTTAGCTTCATATTTATTAGTTTTAATCTTTATTTAATCAAAAACTCTTGAAAATTCATGTACTTATCCTCCACCGTCGCTAGAACGACAAAAAGGGTGGTGGGTTTTCCTACCTTCGACCGCCGGTATCAACAAACGGGAGAGAGATGGTTTTGGTGATGAACTCGAGCTGTAGTGGTGTTAATCGTGGTGTTAGGAGGTGTTTCTAGGCGCGTGATGTACGTCAAAATGATGGGGAGGTTGTAAGGAGTGTGGTGGTGGTGGCAGTGAGTTTATGTGGCCGGCGGTGGTGTTTGTTTGGCCGGAAAAATGATTGGAGAAGAAAAAGAAATAGGGTGCGGCTGGTTTGAGAGAGAAAGGGTATCAAACCCTAAATGAGGGTATAATGAGGTTTATATAAGAAAGTGTTTTGGGCCTTATGTGAACCCTATTGCACCCTTAGGGACTAAGATTGTAAATAAATGTTAGGGGTGGGAAGTGTAGTTTACCAAATCTTTTAGTATTTCGTTTTCGAGACAAATTTAGGTGTCGGAATGACTTCCTGTGACATTTTTATTAATTCCATCAAAAAAATTTATTTCAGGGTACCCGCCGCCGCAACGCGCTGGTACCCTGCTAGTATATATTACAAACACCCAACCTATATTGAAAGAAACAACATTATCATACATGAAGCTAATGTAACTTCACATGGCAAGACTCTAGTAAACTAATTACAGATGATGGTTTTGACTTAGATATATAGTTATAATCTAATTAACTAATCACTGTATCTTTTACTTGTCAAGTATAGATGAGGTAAAAATTAGCTAAACTAACGACAAGTGAAATGGGTTTGATACTTTATAAGGATAATTGTTTGAAAATGTAACGAACTTGTCACGTTTTATAATGTTGTGTATGTTGCTTTTAATTTTGCTAAATAATGTGAATAATTGCCTAATCAGTCTATTGTGTGCATTATTTAGTCAAAACCCTGGAAATAGCACTTTTATGTTTACGGGTGAATGGTCGATTACGAACGCGAGTAATCTGCTCTGTATCCTTAGGTGCTTCTTTTTGGTATCGGGTCTTAAAATCAATGTTCACAAAAGCAATTTATCAGGTGTTGGGATGTCTAATGACGATATTCAAGCCATGGCCAATGTTATTGGATGTGGTGGTGCCACACTTCCGTTCAAATACCTTGGTGTTCCCGTTGGGTGCAACATGTCTAGATGTTCTTATTGGGAGCCCGTTATTAATAAATTTTTGTCTAGGCTTTCTCTTTGGAAATCGCGTCTTCTTTCAGCAGGAGGACGTCTCACTTTAATTAAATCGGTTCTTGGAAGCCTTCCTCTCTACTTCATGTCGTTATACATGGTACCGATCTCTGTTTGTAATAAATTGGAATCTATGCGTAATCATTTCTTTACCGGGGCTGACATGGGAGAGAAAAAATGACATGGGTTAGGTGGAAAAAGTGCCTCGCTAGCAAGAAAATGGGAGGGCTTGGTATTGGAAGTATTTTCGCTCTCAATGTTGGGTTGCTCTTCAAGTGGATATAGAGGTTTCTTTGTAATTCTACTGATCTTTGGATTAATGTGATTAAGGAGATGTATGGAATTCATGGAGGCATCTTTGATGAAAATATGCAATGTTCCAGTCTTAGTCCTTGGTGTGGTATCCTTTCTTCGATCAAGGCTCTTAAAAATAAAGGGATTGATCTTCTTTCTTTATGTTCCCGTAAGCTTGGAAATGGCGTTTCCATTCGTTTCTGGGATGATGTTTGGTGGGGTGATACTTGCCTTAAATCCCATTTCCCGCGGGTGTATCTGCTAGATACTGAAAGGAGTAGTTCTGTTGCTAATCGGGTTGGTCTTCATGATTGGAGTCGAGTGCTTAGAAGGGTCCTGAGGGGTGGTGTAGAAGCGACTCAATTGGCAGACTTACAATCTGTTATTGTTGATGTGGTGATATCAGATCAAGATAATTCTTGGTCTTGGGCTCCCAATGTCTCTAAGGGTTTCTCAGTTGCTTCGGTTCGATCGTATATTGATCATCACATTCTTGTGGTTTCTTCTATTGCTACTCGTTGGAATCGTAAATTCCCATCAAAGTTAATGTTTTTTATGGAGGATGTCGCTGAACAAGCTTCCATCTAGGGTGAATTTGGATAGAAGAGGTATTCATGTTCATTCGGTGCTCTGCCCCGTTTGTTTAGAAGATGTTGAAACGGTTAATCACCTTTTCTTCACATGTGATATGGCTTCTCAACTGTGGGCTATGTTGGCTAATTGGTGGGCGATTGATATTCCTCTATGTGCGAACTTGGAGGATCGGTTTACATGGCTAGACTCCTCTTCTATCTCCTTTAAGGTCCGTATTTTTCTCGAAGGTGTGGGAGGGGTTCTTCTATGGTCTATATGGTGTTTTCGCAATCAGCTTGTTTTCTCGTTTTCTCTATTCATCCTCCTAAAAAGGCTATGATATGGGATAATGTTGTTTCTCAATCTTTTTTATGGTTTTCGTCTAGATCTCCTAAAGTTAAGATTAGTTGATTAGGTTGGTTGCAAAACCCTATTACTACTATAACCTCTTTGTAACATTGTCTAGCTTTTGCTAGTTTTTATTTAAAGCCGCCGTTCAAAAAAAAATGGAAATGATTTAAACCTATGATATTTTTTATGAAATTTCTCACACAATATGAAATATCATTAGCACACTAGTGTTAGTTGATATATTAGAGTCCATGTAATCTTAGTATGGGCTAAACCCGAGGTCTAGAATATTCTTGTATTGGGTATTTATATACCGGCTTATGATCATTAATAAACACACGATTTACCCTATTATTCTACATGGTATCAGCCATACGATCCTAAATCTCTAACCCTAACCCTAAACCTTTAAATATTAACCCATCTCATCTTTTCACAAAATAAGTCCTTGTGTGCTGCTTATCTCGAAGTAGCACAAAAAGTACGATACTTAATATCCAATAGTTAGTCCACTTTGGTGGCTGCAACGTTGACGCAAGCAAATAAAATAAAATGTTCACTTGGTTCCTGTTTGTTCGAAAGAAGCAAGAGAGAAGTATTTAATTGTTTGTGATTCGAACTAGCATCGAAGACGGCACTGTGTTTGGGCTATTTGGATTTTTTTTTGTTTTCTTAAAATAAATAAATAAATAAATAAATAAATAATCTTTATGTTTGTTTAGGGAAAAACACGCCCCGTTTGTTCGGAAGATTCTTTGGGGGTTGAAGTTTTAGAACCAACTTTCATTTCTTATCTTTTCTTTTGATGTTAATGCATGAGTCTTAGTTAGCATTTTATTTTGTTTTCGTTGTAGCGATACTTTGGTTTATTTATTTTTAAGTGGTTGGCCGTTGGTTCTGTGATAACCAGTCACCACCTATCTTCGTTAAGTGGTTGGCCGTTGGTTCTGTGATAACCAGTCACCACCTGTTTAGTGGTTGGCCGTTGGTTCTGTGATAACCAGTCACCACATTTATATTTTCTTTTTCTTTTCCTTTTTAGTTTATTACTCCAGTTCGAGCTTTCGCGATTTCGCCGCTCGAACTGCGGGAGAATGTTAGTTGATATATTAGAGTCCAAGTAATCTTAGTATGGGCTAAACCCGAGGTCTAGAATATTCTTGTATTGAGTATTTATATACCGGCTTATGATCATTAATAAACACACGATTTACCCTATTATTCTACAACTAGACTAATTTTGGTCCGAGTACTACTTCTTATTATAATGTGTACATGCTTTATCATTAAAGTTATTAAACTATTTGTGTCGTGACTCATCTTGACTTAATGAATGGGTACATGCCTACAATAAAAGTTCGTTTGGTCATAGATAAACAACAAAGAAACAAATGAAACACTGCAATTATTAGACTGGAAAGAAAAACAATAAAAATTGTACTTATACATATACGTGTTGCCTTTTAAATTAACATAAAACAAAGTAATCAAAAGTGGTAATTTGGGATAATGTAAATAAAGTGGTTGATTTAACTTGGCTCTATTGACCTTGGCTCAACATTACAGGCATGTATAGAAAATATATATACAAATATATTTTTAGGACTCGTTCAGGCTCGCGAGCCTAATCGAGCTTTATATATAAAGCTCGGGCTCGAGCTCAATTATTAAATGAGCCAAAATTTAAGCTCGAACTCGGGCTCGAGCTCGTTTAGGCTCGACTCGTTCGAGCTTTTTACCTATCCAATCCCGAGCTTTTCACGAGCGGCTCGGCTCATTTCCACCATTAATTACAGCCATTCTTAATAGACTCAACAAGAGCCACCACATCGTTTGGCACCTTTGGAGACGAACAAATTCGTCGCCAAAGGTTAAAAATGTCGTAGCTAAAGGTTTGTTGAAATCAGAGTCAAAGGTTGAATATTTCGTCGTTTTGTGACTTATAGCGACGCACGCTAAAGTGCCCTGTCTTGAAAAGTAGTTATTGTTGTAGTGATCATTTCGCTAACTTGAAGTATCTTTAAGTGAATCTAGCTTCGCTAGTATCAAGGTGGTTTTTGAACATTTGTGTTAGCAGTTTATTTTCCCAATAGCAAAAACACTTCTTATTGCCGCCTTATAGCTTATGTAATGGTCACTCTCGCCATCATTCTAACTTAACGCCACATCAATTTACCCTCTTACCACTTTCTCATCACTTTTATCTCGCAATAATCACTACCCACAACTTCTCCTTAAAAAAAAGGTACGAATCCTTTGTGTTTGTTCGACCTCTCATGACTTCGAGCATACTTATTTTACTCGACTTGATCACCTTTGCAACAGTTACCACTTATGACGCCGAGCCATATCAGCACTACAATCCGAGTCACCTCATATTTGCATCCTCTTAGGTACAAGGACACAAAGACAAAGAGTTCATCATGTCATGTTTAGTCGTACAAAAAAGCTCCATTTTCTAGAACATGTTTTTAGAAAAAATTAGAAAAACAAAAAGCATATTCAAATTCACATTTTTCTTAAAAGTTTTTACAAAAAATAGAAAATCAACTTCTCGAAGTTAAAACATGATTTTAGAAATTTGTAGGAAAATGGAATTTACTTTTCTATGTTTTTCCTCATCACTTTCTCATGTCATCCCACTTTTCTGAAATAGAAAATACAACATCATCTAAACACGTTTTCTATGTTTTATAACACTTTCCTATTGAAAAATAACACATCCATTGTTCTAAAAAAACAAAAAATGAAAAAACTTACAAAAGAGTTTAACTGGACACAAAACACAACTTTAGGTTGTGTTTAGTTGCGAAACTTTTTTCTTATTTTTTAAAAAAGTGGGTGTGTTATTTTTCACTAGAAAAGTGTTGAAAATTTAGAAAACGTATTTAAATAATGTTGTGTTTTTTGTTTCAAAAAAGTGGGGTTATTTGAGAAAATAAGGAGGAAAATATGAAAAATTATAAATCTCACTTTTCTGCACTGTTTGCAATCATGTTTTAATTTAGAAAAGTATATTTTCTAGAAAAAGAACTGCAAAGAAATATGTATTTAATAATCAGTGTAATAAGGGTGCCATGACCGAGTATTAGAGCACTCAAGACGCGTTGGCCTTATTACGGCTCGTCTTGAGCATGCGTCTTCAACCAACAAAAATGAAGACTCGGTCGATACCAAGACCGAGTTTTGTGACTTTTAGCGACGCACGCTAAAGTGCCTGTCTTGAAAAGTAGTTATTGTTTTAGTGATCATTTCGCTTTAAGTGAATCTAGCTTCGCTAAATTTTTTTTTATTATTTATCAATTTTTTATTAAAAAAAATAATAAAAATAAGTGGATGTATTAATCTTTTATATAATAAAACAAAACCCCTAGTGGGTACTTTGAAAAAAAAATATTTCCTTATTAGGTAATATTTTAATTATTATTTTTTAATTTAAAATTTTAAAAATTTGTTTTGTTGATATACTAAACAAGTAGAAGATAAATACAAAAAAATATAAATAAGATGCAATACTACATAAGTAGAAGATATATACAAAAAAAATATGGATAAGATGCGATTAAAATTTTAAATTATTATCTTTAATAATAAACAAATATAATAAAAATCGTAAATCAAACAAACAAAAAGATTAAATTATTTGTTTTTTAAGAAATAAAAATATATCATTAAAAAAAATTTAAAAACCCGCGCGTGCGCGGGTATTATAACCAGTTTTCACTATAAAAGTGTTTGAAAATTTAGAAAACATGTTTAAATGATTTTGTGTTTTTTATTACAGAAAAACGGGGTTATTAAATCTCACTTTTTTACGCTTTTTGAAATCATGTTTTAATTTAAATAAGTATACTTTATAATTTCTAGAAAAAGAATTTCATAGAAATGTTGATTTAAGATTGGGCGTAATATGAGTGCTACGAACGAATCTTGAGCCACTCAAGACGCGCCAGCCTAATTAAGCCTCATCTTGAGCACGCGTCTTCAACCAACAAAAATAAAGACTCGGTCGATGCCAAGACCGAGTCTTGTAGTGTGTATTTTTTTTCTTTTGTGTGAGTCCTTGTATTTTGGTGAAGGTATATTAGTGTTTAAGTAAAATATATTTTGATTGTAAAGTTGGTTGTAAAAAAGTCAATAAAATAGTGATGGTAATACAGCCTAAAGCCCTAAACATATTTGATGTTTTTCTAATTTTCTTAGGGTAGTGGCAGCCATGCCGCTAAGGCAGCGGTTTGCCCCCAAACCGCCGGGGAACACCGCCGCCACCCCAGCGGTTTGGGTGGGCGGTTTGGTTCAACGGCAAACTTCACTGCTGCGGTTTGGAGTATTTTTTGAACGTTTGAAAAAAAAATGAACGTTGTGCATTGAAAGCACAAATCCGAACGTTGGCTTGGAACCAAAAAAAAAAAAAAAAAAAAAAAAAAAAAAAAAAAAAAAAAAAAAAAAATCCTATAAATACTATACTATATCACATACATATTTCATACTTTTATCATCTCTATATCTTAAAAAAAAAAAAGTGTAGCATGGATCAAAGAAAATCTAGCTCAATAAGTCGTGGTCGTGGCGTTCGTGGACAACATTTTCGTCCGAAAGTTGCAACTTAACAACACCCTCATTCGGCCTACTATCCCCAGCCTCCACCACCGGTTCAACCACAATTCTTTCAAGAACAATTATGCACGACCTCCACCACCGTTGAATCCAAGTATTGTGTAATTTTCTTTTTAAAGTATTATGTATTTTTATTTTAATTATTAATGAAATATTATGTTTTTATTAAATTATTTATTTATGAAAAAGAAAAAAAAAAGTTGGTGGTTTGGGAGGTATGAAAAAAGTATGGTTGCCACTAAAAAAGGGTTGGGAGGTATGAAAAAAGTGTGGGTAAGGTGGAATGATATTATTGGTTGGTTGGGAGGTATGAATTTTTTTGGAAGGTAGGTTGCCACCACCCTTAGAAAGTAAAATAGTTTTCTTGGGCTTCTTATCTTTAGCTTTATTGGGCCAAGTCCTTTAACAAAACTCAAGAAGTCAAAAGTCAAAACAAAACCCTGGAAATACCACTTTTTTCATAACAGTTTAACACAGAGGTTACTTACTACAATGGAGTCTTCATGGATTCCATTGATGAACATATTCATAAACTCTCATTCCCCAGAAACTCAAGCATCATCTCATTTCCTTCATTCCCATTCCACTGCTTCATTCCTATCTCTCCTTATGCAACCCACCACCCCTGCTGACGTCATCAACTCATCATCCACATCAAAACAAAGGTAACCATCACTTTACAAGTTTACATTATGCTATTAAGCTTGCTAGGTAGTGTTTGGATATGCGTTTAGAGGGGTGTTTGGGACAAATTAGTAGTACAATGTAGGAGATAGTGTTTCTATGGGTTTACTTTATCTTTTTAAGGGGTGTTTGTTTCGGCTTATATAGTCGGCTTATGGCTTATTAGAGTTTGGGCTTACGTTTCATAAGCTCATTTTTTGTGGCTTATTTTGTATCTTTTTGGCTTATATAAGCTTATTATGACATAATAATAATAAATATATATGCCGAATTGCCGAAAAGTTTCATCATAAGCCACAAAAAATGAGCTTATAAAACATAAGCCCAAAACCCAATAAGCCCTAAGCTGGCTATATAAGCCGAAACAAACACCCCCCTAAATAAGCTGTTAGTTAAGCTTACCTAATAAATATTGAGTGTTTGGAAAATCTTATGCTTTTTGATGTAAGCAAAATGCAGAAGTTAGTGTTCGGACTTCGGATTTGATAATTAAACACAGTAGTACTTAGGTAACCATCACTTTACAATGTATGGTCAATCGCTTACAAGTTACTAGAGTAACTATATATGAAGTAATGTTTGGATATGAGTTTAGGGGAGACCTTGTTTAAACGTTTTAATTTTGCAAATTAATACGATGCAGGAGATAGTGGTTTTTGGGTTTGCTTCTTCTTTTCAAATAAGCTTATTTGACAGCTTATGAGCTTATTGCAGTTTTTATAAGCCCATATTTCTGGGCTTATTGGCTTATTCGCTTATAAAGTTCATCACTCATATGAATAAGCTTATAAGCCCAAACGATTGAGCTTATAAAATTTTCAATAGGCCCATGAAATAAGCTTAGACAAACACCCCCTTAGTTTACCAAAACAGTATAAGCTGAATAAGCTTACCCAAATACTTGTTAAAGAGTATTTGGGATTGCCTACTAAAAGTCATTATGCTTCTTGAGTTCAGCCGATAGTGTTTTGATTTGCTAACAAAACACAATAGTGGTTAGATAAGATGTTGTTTTTACTTTTTAGTGTTTAGAAGTTTTGCTTATTTACGGATTTAAGTCATTTATGTAACATATTAATGAGTACGTTGATTCCCAAATTATCAGGTTTATGTGGCTGCAGACGCTACCAGATATAGTCCAGGCTCGGATCATATCATTTCTTACTTACGACCACGCAAAGTTTAACAAACATGACTTGACTAAACTTGCACGTGATTTACTTTCTAACAACACCAATGTCGACTATTGGGTCAAGAAAGCTGCACAGCAGCTCCTAGATGTGGTTTCTGACTCGAACTACAAATGGGTGACTTCTTTCAATCTAGATTCCGAAGAAGAAACCTTGGAAGGGGATTTTGGTGGGGTCCCAGAGTGGCTTAAGAATGTTGCTAGTGAAAGTGATTTGGTTCTTCCTTGGCTTCCCGTATCGGTTGACGAATTGAATTTACGAGAGCCTAATGTCACATGTGAAGATGATGACGATTTGATGGAAGATGCTGAAGAGGGTAAAAACGGAAGTCTTGAAACTGTTGAGACTCGGAAAAAGTTGGTTCATCATGAAGTTGTGCCCGTAGATCATGAAACGGAAGAAACTGCTGCGTGTTTAAAAACGAGGCTACTAAATATGGAATCGAGCCTAAAGGCTGCAGAATTGGTTGACGATATTCACAAACTATGTCTTAAAAGGAAAAAAGACTCGTTGGCAGTTTTAAATTTGATTGAACCGTGGAATGCAAATGATGAAACCGTCCCAGTTTTATTATCCGGTCTTTTGGATGAAAAAGAAGACGACTTTATCTTAACAAGTAACATCTTATGCTCCGTCTTGCTTCCAAAGTTTTTATTACTTGAAAAACCAGCTTCTCGTGTGTTGTTAACAGCAGCGATACCCTACTGTAAGGTCCATCATAAGGCTGCTGTGTATGCGGTTTTATTTCCGTTAATCCTTCACAAAGATGGCATAAATAACCCGATATGTGATGTCATCACAAGGATAATCAAAGAATGCTTGCACCCTGCTCATGCTTCGGCTTTCTGTCAAAAGCTACTTTGTGAACAAGAAGTGGATGAAAATGAATACATATGCATACCGTCTTATCAGCATCTTGTTTCTAAACATCTGGTATGGACCGAACCATTGTTTAATCTGTTTCAGAATATCTTGAATCATAATGTTCATTTGACACAAGATTCAGTTGATCGACTTGTTTTCCATGTTTAAGAAGCTTCTAGAAGGTTCCCGGCCTCTTTGAAGTTCGCAAATTTCTTGTTGTGTTTCGTTAGTAAGTGTGCTCCTTTGTTGAAGGTTCATAAGGTAGCGTTATCTGAAGCTGTTGGGAACACATCTAGTTTTTTGACAAAATCGATATTATCAAAACTCGATAGTATTTGATGTTTTGTGATTTTAGTATATTGTGTACTACCTTTCGGGTGGATTTTTTTTGTTGGACATAATTAGTTAAACAGGCCGTGTTCATGTTAGGTGATACCAACCCTTTAACCCGTACCCACAACACATTGCCACCCCTGTAGAAAACCACCATTGATTTCAAAAAGCGTAAGTTTATGTAAGCAATCCCAAACACCCCTTTTATGAAGTGAGTCAATTTCGACAAATCACACGAAAAAGTATTATAGCACATGTTAGACAACTTTTTATATTATAGCTTCTCAAACGGAAGACAAGAAGTAAACGAAAACATATTTTACTCTACCGAGACAAAACCAAAAAACTTGCAGCAAATATAGAAAAAACACACACGTTGAGACCATTGTCTCTTATGTAGAAACCTTTCACTCTTCAGTAACCATTGACCATGTTCTTCATTGACTCAAATCGAGGCCCTTTATCTTCAAACTTAGTAGACGAATAAAGTTTCAAGTAATCTTGAAAAGTATACCGATTTGGGTACAGCAACTTTTGAGCTGGAGATATAACAGCATCGCCAGCAGGGTTATAAAAAGTGGCAATCGACAGTCGGCTTCCATCTTTATCAGTCATGACTCGATGAACAGTACTTTTGTAAAGGCCATTACTCAACACTTCCACTTGATCACCCGTGTTAACGAAAATAGTATTGTTTTTAGAAGGTGGAATGTTAACCCATTGGTCATCTTTGAAAAATTCGAGACCTGGGACTTGATCATCTTGGAGCAAAAGAATGATGCCACCTGCATCTGTGTGCTCACGAAGACCTCTCACGAGTTCAGGGTGAGGGCATTTTGGGTATTTTGCTACTTTTGTTCCGACTGAAGGACCTTTGGTTCCTGTAAAAGCCTCCTTGATGTAGTCTTTGTGGAGACCAAGATTTTCGCACATGAGTTCAGAGAGCGTCTCGGCCACTTTTATCAGCTGGTTAATGTACTCATCAACTGTTTCTCTGCATTTATTTGGTTACAGATGTTGAAATTGTGGTACACTATTGTATATCAAGAAATATGAACGCGAAAACAATGTCTGATATATAAATCCAGAGCAAGGTATGTATTACCATCAAAATATTTTTAGTATGCACTACAAAAACAAGCCCGAGGTGGCTAAATAGGTTGGTCGGGACGTCTGTTAATGCGTTAGGTTAAACTTTGTTCATAAACTTTACAATTTATACAAATGATTAGAGTGTCAAATATGTGTTAAAAATTAAATTAAATTATTTCAAATAAAAAAAATAAATAAATAAAAAAAATCCATATTTTATGATAAAATATTTGAGGATGTTTAATGTATCTAAAAATACACTTTTCGCTACATTCGACCTGTTTCCTTTTAAGCTCATTTTGTTTACACTTAACTGACCCGTTAGATATAAAACATTTCTCTAAAAACTCATTTGTAAGTAAATGGGTCAAAACCGCTACCTTTATTAGTTACATCACTTAATTTTTTTCTAATTGTGCAGGATGGAAGCTTTTATTGGCATAGCAAACGATGCAAGTATGGTGGATATGGCATTACTGACTTACCGAAGCTCCTCAGAAAGGTTAGTGTGCTCGTTGATCTTATTATCAGGACGATGCCACAGGAAAAAAGTGCTTTCCCAATCGATATCAGTGGTTTTGTTGTGATCTTCAACTTTTTTAACTATCTCCGAGCTGTAGAAACTCTTCTTCATGTTCTCTTCATAATGTTGATTCACTAGTTTCTTGACTTTGTCCATTAGTTTCTTATCAACGCCATGGTTTTCAATCTGCATGTCATTAAACGGTTAAAATCCGATAGGGTTATATCGTAAGGGTTAATGCGTTGAATGGCAAGATACTTCTCATTTATCAATCCTAGTAACTTACTATGTAATTTATGAGTTAACATGCAATTGATAATTTTAGTAATCAAAACAGCATTTTTATTAATTACAATTTGGATTTACATAGAGGTGGAAGGCAAACGAGCAACATGCTGCCCTGCTAGCCCTTTTCGGATTCCAAAACTAATTCTTTTAAAAACAACAT
Source organism: Artemisia argyi (assembly GCA_030686995.1). Classification (NCBI taxonomy): domain Eukaryota; kingdom Viridiplantae; phylum Streptophyta; class Magnoliopsida; order Asterales; family Asteraceae; genus Artemisia; species Artemisia argyi. Next base: position 5,941,428 of record CM060707.1, on the reverse strand, counting down.
TTGTGGATCTGGGTGACATAACATTAATATATATAATTCATTGGACTCTGTTGAGAAGCTCCATTGCCTCAGGTGCAAGGAAACAAAAAGTATCAAACGCAAAAGAAATAGACTTATGATCACATCACCTGAAAGAAGCCCCATTTCTCACAAGCATGGTGGAGAAGAGCCATTGTTTTGCCTCTATCTTCACCATCTAACTTGCTAAAATCGATCATAGGAATTTCCATTTCTTTCGTTATCTTTGCAAGTTTATTGTTGTTTGATGATGAACATATGGTTAACTTAGTGAGGTATATATAGGCATCCATGGGAGGGAACAAAGTTATTTTCATCAATATTTTAATCATAAGAAGTTAACTCTGTAAGGAAAGGTAGTTGCAATGTACCATGGCCTAAATTTCAGGGCGTATAATTAATGTGTATTCAGTTCATAATTTTCACTGTTTCGATACCGATACATTTGACTTTTCTGGTCAAAGTAATATGTAATGTTATGGTCTAAAAGGGATATGAAGTTACTTACATTAGACGAATAGTGTCACTCACATGGGTTTATTCAATTGGTTATAGCTTTCTTTAACAAGCCCCAGAGGTCTTATTTTAACTACTGAACTGTGGGCTAGTCGTTTTCGGTATGCACTACTTTTATGGTGTTCTACTGCTTTAGAAAGAGTACAAGTTGGGTAGCAGTCTGTAGTTCTTCTGCTATGGGTGGGTAGTGACGCCCCAATACACTTTTTGTCCGAAAAAAAGATTACATAAATTATTAGTAGTCCATTACATATAAGAAAACACTAATATATCAATACTACTATGCTTTTTTCAATAAAATGATTTAAGAGGTTTGGGCGACTTTCAACTTGTTTGACCCATTTGACGTGTTGTCTTATAAGCTAGCCTCTTTCGATATGTTAGAGATAAAGTCGAGGTATTCATAAGTAAACGGATCAAAACTATCACACTCAACCTCCCACCTCCCAGGTCTTTAAAAAAGACCACGTTACATTTAAAAGAGTAGATCCTAAGATAAAAATCAGACTTTTGGATTCACAAGATCTTCCTAGTTGACTCCAATAATAGATGGAGTAGTTTTCATCCTTCAGTATTTTATAACATATATCTGAGCATTCTGACCTGCACACTTACACTTGTCGCGGGTCTTTCTGGAGTGAGTCCCCCGACTTTTGGGTTTTCCGTGGGGTAGGGGAGGATCTGTCTACATTCTACCTCCCTCGTACCTTGCCCCGGTGGGATTGGGTATGATGTTGTTGTTGTAGTATTTTATAACATAAATTTGTGGAAAATACTTTTCTTGTTTGGAATTTTCCTTTTGATGTGGTTCCTTCCATGTGACTTGTTGATAATTCTTTTCTTAAAATAGTATTATTATACATCAACTATGTTTATATTTGTATATGTGGGAAATTGTACTTCACTCATCATTGATTGTTTTCTTGAAATCCAATTCTTCATCAGTTTTGCACGAAAACTGGGTGCGGTTTTGATATTATACTCAATCAGTCTACTTTCTTTTTTTTCTTTTCTTTTTTTTTCAAACCAGATGTTGGATACAATGGGCTGTTTTAGATGTGATGTCACATATTAAACTTCACTTTCATCATAGTGCTTCTTTTTCTTTTCTTTTCTTTTTTCCACCAAAACTGCAACTGTAGCTTAGATTATGTACTTTGGTTACATTAGTAAATTTTTTAGTGTTATTGTCTTGATTTAGTGTTTCTTATCTCCACGTCAGCGTCACGTTACCATTCAACATACTAGCAAACCCACCACCATACAGATGCTATTGCCACTACCAAACCAAAAATATAAAAATATGTCATTTTATACAGACATACCTCACAATATACCTCACAAACACACACACAAAAATAAACATGAGAAACAATTCGGTGGTGCATACCACCAAACCACTGCAAAAACATACCCCTTGGAGTGCGGTTGGGAACCACTTTTATGGGAAATGCTAGATCCACAAAAACAAATTCACAAAACTATCCACAAAATGAGATGTCACTCCCTGATTTGTTTACTTTTTTACAGTTTCTCTCTCTTCTCTTTAATTCAGCCGGTCAGAGAGTGACACTTTATTTTGTGGATGATTTTGTGGGTCTAGCATTCCCCCCACTTTTATAATGATACCGCGTGAAGGCTGAATGAGATAGTGGTAGACCACCTACCGCAGTGACCAGTCTTATATTAGCCTAAGCAAATACAGTATTAGTGAAAGTTACTCTTTTATGCCATTTGTTATTTTAATTGTCACTTGCCCAAATTGTCATGCCACCCAACTGCTAAACTTATTTCATTCATTTTGGAGTAGTACTAAGCATTCTCCTAGTTAAACTTTGTCTTGAATTATTAAAGACTGAACTTCAGTCATTTGGTTTGTAAGAATGTCAGATCAAGCCTTGCCGCTTGGTTAATAGTTTTCACTCTAAAGTAGTCCAATCGAACTACGTATTTAGTGCTGTTGCACAAATAGAGGCGGAGGTAGGGAGGGGTCCGAGGGTCACATGACTCTCCAAAAATATTTTTTGTGTTAAAATTTTTGACTTTAGGGGTAATTTAGTAATTCTCCCTCCCTCCAAAAAAAATAAAATAAAATAAAATAATAATAATAATAATAATAATAATAATAATTATTATTATTATTATTATTATTATTATTATTATTTTATTTTATTTTTATTGAAAAACAAATAGGATTTTACAAGAAATTAGTGGGGAGCCAAGATACTAACTGGGCCCCCACACCTCTAGCTACAGCAAAACCAATCCTACTAAAAATATGTGGAGCCGCACGTGCTCCAATGTCCTTGGTCATAGAGAATCGTCTTATTATTATTATTATTATTATTATTATTATTATCTACCCATCAAGTTTGAAAGTTAAAGTATTCATATACTACAAACTAACACACATGCGCTAGCAACGTGCGCGCAAAAAAAAAAAAAAAAAAAAAAAAATTGCTCCTTACTCCTTTACTCATTTTGACATTTTTTTTTCATGTTTGCCCTCCGAAAATTATTTTCTGACTCCGGCCTTGTGCACAAATAATGATAGTACAATCTTACAAGCTTACTTGCAAAAGCCAAAGAGTTTCATACCGTATGGCATTAGCATTATGAAACTAACTACCATTAATAAAGTGAACTCGCTGTTAAATTCTAAATCTGTCGTGGAACTTATGAGTAAAATGTTCAAGTATGTGACATTGCAGAAGTAGATGTCGGGACTTGAGCCCGACATAGTGTAACAATAAAATCTTCTACGTAATATAGAAATACATCTCTTCTAGATTGCTAGTGAGGTCACTCGACTTATCTAGCCGTACAGAGCCCATGATTTGATCACCTAAGCATGTTTGACTCATGTTGGGTGAACTATTTATCAGGTATACAACTTCAATTTCCAATGAAGTATACCCTCCGTCCGATATTAAGTGTCCACAATGGAATCTTTGGATTTCTCAAATTAAGTGTTCACTTGTACCTTTCAACCAATAAGATGAAACTTTAGTGGGTAAAAATAATATTTGATTGGTGAAGGGATTAATTAGTGGAATCTACTAAAACTTTATGCATTATGAAAATGGACATTTAATATGGGACGGAGGGAGTACTAAAATTATCTTTAGAATATAAGTATTTGGTTGCACCCAAGTCTTTAACCATGTTCGGTCACATGTTTTAGTCTTTGTTTCACATTTCTAGACTCTCTGGCCTTTTACTAGTTGAAAGGTTACTAGATATTTCTTAGATCGTCAATTCATCTAGAGACTATCTAGTTTCATTTTCTTTTCATTTTTAGGTTGAAACTTTATGTCTCATTGTACCTTTTATTATTATTATTATTATTATTATTATTATTATTATTATTTGATTATAAAGTATTAAACCCATTTCACTTGTCCTTTTTTATTTTATTTTATTTTTTAACAGAGATCACAAATGGAGGTAATTTGAACACAACAAGTTACATTGAACATAATGGGCAAAATCGAAACCGACTTGCTAAACAAAATACACACGGTAACAAGTTAAGCCAAAACAAGACATACACAATAATAGTTGTGACAGACTACAGCAACACCATACAAGGGTGGATGGAATCACGAGAGTGAGCTTTTGGTAGACACAACCATATGAAGATGTAGCTTGACAAAAGTACATAAAGTACATAAAACATACAAAGAAGATAAAACTAAGCATCCTTAAAGGAGCCAGACCTAAACCTAACATATTTAAAGTCAAAACCCAAGGCAGCATCAAGCCATCGATGACGGACCACAACAGATCTGAGTAGAGGAGACCGGAAGACAACTGATCTGAGCAGAACAGCGGTGGCGGCAGCGGCAGCAAACGACGGCAGTTGGGAGATGAAAGATCTATAGAAAATGACTTTTATTGAAGAAAGGAGAAAGTACAAAAGAAGTCCGGACGGCCGGCCGAAACCGACCGCCAGATTTATTTAGAGAGAGGGTGGATTTAGGTTGGAGGATATTTTAGAGAGAGGTAGAAGGAAATTTTAGAGAGAGAGGGTTAAGGAAATTTTAGGAGGAAATTTTAATCCCATTAATTGACCCATTTCACTTGTCTTTAGTTTAGCTAATTTTTACCTCATCTATACTTGACAAGTAAAAGATATAGTACTTAGTTAATCTTTTATATAATAAAATAAAACCTCTCGTGGATACTTTGAAAAAATAATATTTCCTTATTAGGTAATATTTTAATTATTATTTTTTAATTTAAAATTTTAAAAATTTGTTTTATTGATATACTATACAAGTAGAAGATAAATAAATAAAAAATATAGATAAGATGCAATACTACATAAGTAGAAGATATATACAAAAAAATATAGATAAGATGCAATTAAATTTTTAAATGATTATCTTTAATAATAAACAAATATAATTAAAAATCATAAATCAAACAAACAAAAATATTAAATTATTTGTTTTTTAAGAAATAAAAATATATCATTAAAAAAAATTTAAAAAGACCCGCGCGTGTGCGGGTATTATAACTAGTTAGATTATAACTATATATCTAAGTCAAAACCATCATCTCTAATTAGTTTATTAGGTTCTTCAAACAATATTACAAGTTGGAATTAATAAACGATAATTGATTGGGGAGTTGGCGTCTAACTTAAGGTGTTCACAAATCGCGTAATACCCATATGAATCGAAAACTGAAATCAGCCGAACTGAATAAAAGCGAACCGAATTTTTCAAAACCGAATCGAAATGAATTAAATAGTTGGTTTTCAGTTTGGATATCGTTTTGGCAAAATAAAAAAACCGAAGTGATCTGAAAACTAAATTCATAAAAATATATATATTTGTATATAAAAAAAAAACCATTAAAACTTTTTTTAATTATAAATATAACATTTTTAAGATTGATTTTTTTCTTCTAAAGATCAATATAATTAAAAATAATAATTTAATTATGTAATTCGAGTCAACTCAAAAACCGAACTGAATTCAAATTTTCGGTTTCCAATTTGATTTAGTCTAGTTTCAATTCGGTTCGATTCGATTTTTATTTTACAAAAAATAAAAATAAAAATAATAATAAAATTAAATTAAAAAAAAAAAAAACAAAAAAAAAAAAAAAAAACAAAACAAAAAAAACCGATCACCGATAAACACACCTAAAACTGTCATATATATCTACCAAATCAGTTGCACACTACAGTACTACACAACAACAATAAAAGTATAAAACATGGGCTATTGAAGCAAATATTATTGTCCAAAACATCATATTCCTATTCTTTGGGCTTAAATTTCAAGAACTTTTGGATCAACTATTAGTATGCTCCAGCCCGACTCTTATATTGGTTCTGTAATAAAGCACACACTTTTGGCATGATATGAATCGTACAGACATTCACTTTGTCATGTATGTGTGGAAGATAACTACCTTGACCCACCCCACACTTATATTGTGAATTGAGTAGCAATATCAATTGCATGATTCGCTTCTATATAAATAGTCTTGCATCCTTTAGTAATTTTCATCCTCGGCTTATTGATAAACATTAATTTGTCAATAATGTTTTACACTGGTTTGTTAATACATTAGTTTTCCGGTTATGGTTATGAATGCTATGGTGCTTTTGAGATATTGGAAGAAACTAATAAACGGTAAACTCGCTTACCATTTGGATCAACAGGTGAGTGGTTGCTAAACAGTAATTTTGGAAATTTCCTTCATCATAAGCTCACAATCTTTATTTAGCATATGTCGGGGTCTTTAGTAATTATGATTTACGTGGTTCTTTATGGGATGTTGTTGATCTCATTACCTTTTTTTTTCTTTTTTGGTGAAAAGGTGAATATATATTATCTATCAACAATATCACTTATCAAAAGATCCACCCACCCTGTATTTTGGACATGCCCAGATTGAGACAAAAAGAAACAATAAAGAAACTCAATTCATCACCATACTTCTATGCAAACTAGACACAAAGCTCTCAAACAAAGCATCCTATTATTACCTTAAATTCACCAATTCATTCTATCTAATGACTACATTTCCGACTAAATCGACAAGCTTATTGATAAACTTATGGTTAAAATTATTTTGGTTGAACTTTGATAAGAGTGCCTTCTCTACCAAAGATGGAGGTTCTTATGGTTAAAATCTCATTACCTTATTAGGGTGAAAAATCCAATAAGAATTTAATTGTCCGTTAAGGTTTGATGTATTTAGTTACCTATTGCCTTATGAGTAAAAAAGTGTCAAAATGATTTGGTTAAATATGAATATGTTACATGATTTCATCTCATTTATATCTAATGTATTTTCATGTAATTTATTTTGTTTAGATTTTCAATTTACCAAATGCTTTCAATAAAATTTAATTTGTCTATATTTTGTAAAAAAATTTATTACTAGTAATTGATTGTAATATTAATGTAACAATTTGTGTTGTCATTTTAATCTCTAATTCAATTTTTATTTTCGACATACTACTCAATTATAGTTTTAGTTTTTATTAAATCAGATTAAGTTAAGGAGATACAAAGTTACCTTAGACTTTTATCTCATAAAATATCAACAAGTATTAATTCATTTATTCCAAATCTTTTGTTTCTAAGACTTTATTTGGTCGTTGATGATTATAAATTTTGGTTATACAGGTGGTGAAGCGCTTGTTGCAGCCATTTGTCACGCTTGAAAACTTATAGCATCCAGTTGCAAAGTTTCAACTTTACATAGACAATGAGTTGGTTCGAACTGGAAAGTATGGTTGCGTTGAATAAGGCTGCAAATGATGCATACAATTACTTGTTTGGGAAGCTTGGGAACAAAGATGGTGGTGTCAGAGACTAATCAACACGTATTCGGATACTACTATCTTTGTATCAAACTAGATGAGCTTTTGCCTTTCAATTTACCAAAAGGAAAAAGTCCGTTTATTTTAGAACGAAGATTCAAAGAGAGTTATTAAAAAAAAAAAAAAAAAAAAAAAAAAAAAAAAAAAAAAAAAAATCAGTGTAATCAATCTTGGTATCTCAATTACGAGCACAATCATACATGTTAAACAATGAAAAAGCATACATGAGCAAGACATTTAGACCGCGATAAAAGAGAAATCACGTATAGTAAAGTGTTGTTTGAGTGTCCAGTTTTGACAAAAGATACTTTAAAATAGTAAGCATACTTGTTGCTATTTAGATGAAGAATCTATTATAGATTATTGTATCTTATTAGTTTTATTTGTATAAAATGTAAGAATTTTTATTAATATTTAACAATTTACCATTTGATAGTTTTAATAGTTAATAGCTACTTTGTTAAATGTTTTAGTAATTTGGTTGACTTAAAATTTAAGAAAAAGTTAATCTTTTTAGTAAGATTACCAATTTATGCTAAAATATATTTATGCTAAAATATATTAATTTTGGGGTTCAAGTTTATATTGATGTAAAAAAAATTAATTGTTTTATTTATAATTAGATTAAATGGTCATAAATCCACATGTTAGCATTAAAAGTGCATAGGTATCATTTTTGTGCAAAGGTTTAGTAAAACAAATGATAAACTTGTATATTAAAGGAAGATAGATAGATAAATATTTCTAAAGATGCAAATCAAAGCTATCTCCTAGCAAGAGAAAATGTATATATGAATGACTTCCAAACTGTGTGACACTTCATGATTTTAACAAAGTATACGAGGACAACTTTTATGATTACTTCTCCTGTCTTAAATTTATTTTCCACTTCTCCCTTTTTGTTCTATTAAAATAATTGTTCATTTTTTCTTTTCGAGTCGATCCAAAAGCTTTAAAAATATAAAGATATGCGGATTAAATCTTATTAATAACACATGTAATAATCGTACTTTTTTGAAAATGGTGCGTTTTATATCTGATGAGAACAATAAAGGAATACATCTAAAGTTTTATAACTTTATTAATTATAATGCCCGCGCACGCACGGTGCTTTTTCTAAACTTTTAAATAATGTATTTTTATTTATTAAAAAATTAAATAGCTTAATTTTTATTTTTTATTTTAATTACCGCATGTTGAAACCATTTATGTACAAAGTTTAACTATCGCATGTTGAAACCATTCAAAATTGTTTTTAAATTGAAAATCCTAATTCATATTTAATATACAATTATATTGTCTGATACTTTATCTTACCGAATAATGTCATCCAATTAATGTGATGAGCACCTAATTAAGTTAACTATACAGAAAGGTGCACTTTGTCTTTTGTAAGAAAATGATCCGCTAATAAAATTAGTTTTCTTAAAAATTAGTAAAGTTCATCGCTCTTTTGCTAAACGACTATTAAAATTCAAAATACTCATTGCTCACTGCTCACCGCCCAAAAAATCTACACACCGCTCCGTGCCAAACATACCGTTAAGTAACATTATCTCCCGAGCTTAGAATGTTCAAAATAAATAAATGTGTGATTTTTTATTTATTAATTCGTTTATAAGTAATAATTATGTATAGGTAATTTACATATATGCAATATTAATACACAATAATACAATATTCAAACTTATGAATGTTGTGTTACATATATGTACGTAGGTCAGGAAACTTATGACTTTAAGTGAAAAATCATCACATATTTAAAAAACCATTATATGTTTAGCATGAATAATTGTTGTGCTAAAGGTGTTCAATGTTAGATTGTTCATTTTATAATGCCACTTCGAATAAATAATATTTTAAGCATATCGTAAAATTGTATAGTTACAATATTCAAACTTTAATATTGGATAAAGCACGTGAAAGCTAATGACGATTAAATTTTGTATATAAGAAGTCTTAAAAATGTTTAATATATTTTTACAAAATGTGTCAAATTATATTTAAACACCTGAAATCTATGTATAGTTTCAAGATTTGCAAAACCTTGTTAATGATCAGTTTAGATACATATGGTTGCGACAATGCCTCTTTGGTGTTTAGATACATATGGTTGCTAATGAGGAGTTTAGATACTTGGACAAGAAGAATGGGACTCACCCGGTGAGTCACTCACTCACGATCAATTTTTTGCCCACTCCCTCCGGCCTAAGCAAATAATAATACCTATTCTTGCAACCCTTCCATTCTTGTGGTCCTACCTGCTTACAACTAGTGGCGGAGCCAGAAATATTAGACATGGGGGCAAAAAAAAATCGCATAAGCCGAGTAAAAAAAATAATTCAACAACTAAATACATTTAGCGGGTCTTTTGATCTTTTACTCCAAAGAAAATAAAATATAATAAAATAATAAAATTGGTTATAAATTAACGAAGTAAAAGTTTGTAACAAGACAACTATTCACTAAAATTTGGCTTCTTTGTAAATCATTCACTACATCTTCATTCATAATGTTAGAGTTTGACAATCAAAGTACACATATTGCGGAAGCTAGGATCAAGTAATAACACGTATAAGATTAACTAAAACATAAATAGTAAACGTACCCGATGCACTTCAAATAAACCTTGATTCTTGTACAAATAGATCAATGATAAACCCCTTACCGTTTTGTTTATCGATCTCTTGATAATTACTAAAGTAAGTAATTACCTCGTTCTTGTACACACAAACTACCAGCGAATAAAGGTTTGATGCAAGTAAACAAAACACTTAAATTTTGGAAGAACCAAAATCGATCCAAAACCCTTGTGGGGTGATGAGTCGATCGGCCAAGAAACAAAGAGAAGGAAAACAAGATTTAGGGTTAGTGTGTGTGCACAAAAGATGTGAAACCCTAATCCTTGGCCTTGTATTTATAGTAGAGGATATCTTGGAGCACAAGCAAGGCATGGGTCGACCCATGTGTGGGTTTCGACCGGCCATAGCACCCCAAGGGGTGTTTCTAGATCTTTCTTGACTCCCAAGTTACACTATAGTCCTTATCTTTCGTTACTAACGATAGTTAGTCCATACGGTTAATAACTAACGACCATTTAGTCCATTAAGTGTTCATAAATATATATATTCGATACATTTAATATATATATATTTATTTTACATTATTCTTGTTTGTAAAGTGTGCAATCCCGAGGTCTCGGGTTCGATACTAGACATTTACTTATTAATATTTATACGTAACTTTTAACAGCTCCCACTCGTATATCTATTAATAGTAAAATGACACTGGTTAGCGTCTTGCAACACTCCAATGCCCCTAGTTCGACCTGAGCTAGGTTTCCTGGAAAACCTTTAATGATTCATCATTATTATTATCCTTTCGCCTCTAATACTACATTAATAAAGATGTGAGGTTCTTTATTAAATTCTGTTTCTCGTCTCTTTATGATTGAACAAAATTACCAAAACATCTGAACGTATTCCAGATAGACTTTGGGCGTGGCCACGCAAACATGTTGTCAACCCTACGAGGGGCCCAGCAGTATTAAACTTCTGAACAAATCAGAAGGAGCGAATTCTCTCTTGACTACAAGAATAACCCATGAACTTTGCAACATTTTGAAAACAACCCTTATGACTTCCAATTACGGTAAGCGGTAGATTGCTCCACAAAATGCACTACATTCATGACACTTATCTGGTATCTCAAGTCTGAGGATAACTATTAAATATGATTCTCACAATAAATTTAAATCATATTATTGGGATAAGTCCAATACTCAATTCATTGAATATCATGTGAAATTGGTATGACTACGCATCAATATACTTTCAAGTATATCCTTAACCAATACTCAAAATTGTCTTAGTTCAATGATATTCCCATATCATTAATCGACAACGGACTATTTAGAATAATAAATTATTCACGGATCTTAAACATGCAAATATAGGATATATTATTAATAAGACAATGAATAAATAAACATAACCAATATTTTATTTCAGTAAATATTAATAATTGTACATTACATCCTTTATCCAAATACTAATCACAAATGGGCATGAAACTATCAGCTAATTTAAGTCCTATTCCTTCAGCATGCTTGTAAAGCTTGGTGCCAGGTAAAAGCTTTGTAAATTGATCAGCTAAGTTTTCATCTGTGTGAACTTTGAGCATTTCGATTTCACCTATCTCAACTTGTTCTCTGACATAGTGGTGCTTAATCGGGAAATGTCTGGTGCCTCTCATGATTCCAGGTTCATTGGCAAATGTAATTGCGGCTGAGTTGTCACAATACATTTTTATAGGTCGCTGAATCGAAGGCATAACCCCAAGCCCTGAAACAAACTTCCTAATCCAAACAGCTTCCATTGCAGCTTCTGAAGCAGCTATATACTCACTTTCTGTAGCATACATCGCTAGTACACTCTGCTTTTTGCTCCTCCAATCAACAGCTCCTCCATTAATGACAAAGACATAACCCGTCTGAGACTTCGTATCATCTTTATCACCTTTCCAAGAAGCATCGCAGTAACCTGTTACATCAAGCTCTGCAGATGGAGTACCCCCATAAACTAAGAACATCTCTTTAGTAGCCCTAAGGTACTTAAGAATATTCTTAACAGCAGTCCAGTGTTTTTCACCTGGGTTCTGCTGATATCGACTGGTTAAATTCTGAGCAAATTCCACATCAGGCCTTGTGCTTTTCACCGCATACATTATAGATCCCACAGCCGAAGCATAAGGGACTCTCTTCATGCGTTGTACCTCTTCGGGTGTTGAAGCACAAACTTTATTGCTCAAGCCATGTTGCTCTTGCATCGGCAAATATCCTTTCTTGGAATTTTGCATACTGAATCTCTTCAATATTTTATCAATGTAAGCACTTTGGCTTAATCCAATTAATCGCTGAGATCTATCTCTATATATCTTGATTCCCAGAATAAATGCAGCTTCCCCTAGATCTTTCATAGAAAAACAACTTCCAAGATATTCCTTAACCTTTTTCAAACTTGGAATGTTGTTTCCCATGATCAATATGTCATCGACATATAATATAAGGAAAATTACATTACTCCCACTAGCTTTGTGATATACACATGGCTCATCAAGATTTTGAGTGAATCCATACTTCTTAATTTCACTATCAAATCTTTTATTCCATTGTCGTGATGCTTGCTTTAATCCATAAATGGATCTTTTAAGCTTGCATACACGATCTGGGAATTCTGGATTCACAAACCCCTCAGGCTGCGCCATATAGATGTCTTCATCTAGGCGACCATTTAAGAAGGCGGTTTTGACATCCATTTGCCAAATCTCATAGTCATAGTAAGCAGCTATGGCTATAAGAATCCTAATTGCCCTTATGTTAGCTACAGGAGAAAAGGTCTCCTCATAGTCAACACCGAAAGTTTGAGTATAGCCTTTAGCTACCAAACGGGCCTTATAGGTGTGTACAATGCCATCCATATCAGTCTTTTTCTTGAAGAGCCATTTACTCCCAACTAGCTTGGCACCCGGAGGTAGGTCTACTTCTTCCCAGACTTCATTGTCTTTCATGGATTGCATTTCTCCATTCATAGCTCCCTGCCATTTTTCCTTTTCAAGACTATTCATGGCAGCTTTATAACTTGTAGGTTCATCAAGATCCCCTGTCAAGTTGTCATCACACTCTACGTTTAAACATAGACGTGTAGGAGCCTTCACAGATCTTGAAGATCTGCGAACGGGAATCACTTCAACTTCTGGTGGAGGACCTAAACTTTCAGGTTCTTCAGGAAGTTGGCTAGTATTTTCAGAAGGTGTCACATCTTCATGATCGTCTTCCAGATCATATACTCTCCCACTGAATTCTTGAGATATGAGCTCCTTTTCTAAGAAGTCTCCATACCTTGCAACAAAAACCTTGTTTTCAGCTGGGTAATAAAAGTAGTAACCCATAGTTTCCTTAGGGTAACCTACGAAGATGCACTTTACAGATCTTTGTTGGAGTTTGTCTGCTGAGTCACGTTTAACATACGCCTCACAACCCCAGACCTTTAGATAAGACAAGTTAGGAGCTTTTCCAGTCCATACTTCATATGGAGTCTTATCAACCTTCTTTGTTGGAACCATATTTAAAATGCGAACTGCAGATTCCAAGGCATAATCCCAAAACGAGTAAGGAAGAGTTGTTAGATTAAACATAGATCGTATCATATCTTGCAATGTACGATTCCTTCTTTCAGATACACCATTTTGTTGTGGAGTATATGGAGAAGTAAGGTGCTGGACAATTCCCTCCTTTGCTAAGTAATCTATAAACTCTTGACTCAGGTATTCACCACCTCTATCGGATCGAAGAGCTTTGATCTTCTTTCCTAGTTGCAACTCTACTTCTGCTTTAAACACTTTGAATGTCTCAAACACCTCATGTTTATGTTTAAGTAAATAAACATAACCATAACGGCTGTAGTCATCCGTAAATGTTAAGAAGTAGCTAGCACCTCTCCTTGACACATGTCTAAGTGGTCCACACACATCTGTGTGTATAAGGCCAAGTAGATCATTCGCCCTTTCAATCCTATTTTTAAAGGGTTTCGTAGTCATCTTCCCAGCAATGCAAGATTCGCATTTATCAAATGATTCATCATTGATCTTTTCTAAAAGCCCATCATGTTGCAGCTTTTTCATGCGATCTTTGCCAATGTGAGCAAGTCGACAATGCCAAAGATAAGATGAATCCAGACCTTTCTTGATTCTCTTATTGTTGATGCTATACATTGAATTATTTTTAACAAAAGCATTATCATTATCATTCATATCAATTTCAAAGACACCATTCACAGCAATAGCATTAAAATAAAAAACACCATTTAAAGAAACCGAAATTCCATTGCTAGAAATAGTATGCTCAAAACCAAGGTTCAACAAACATGAAAATGAAATTACACCTCTAACAATTGACGGTGCATAATGACAATTATTTAAAGATAGTACTAAGCCCGAAGGCAACACTAAATCATAAACTCCTATAGCTTCAACTCCTGCATGCGCTCCGTTACCAACGTGCAAGAATTGTTGTCCATAGGCCAGCTTTCTCTCAACTCTAAACCCCTGCAAGGAATTGCAAATATGAATGCCACATCCCATATCATATACCCATGAATTCAATTTAGGAGTAAGAGTGAATAATTCAATCATAAAGAACGCACCTGATGAGCTGGGGTTACCAGCTTCATTCCCCTGCTTCTTGAGTCGCAAGTCATGAATATAGAGAGGACAATTGCGCTTCCAATGGCCCTTTTCATGACAATGGTGACATGCCTGATCCTTCTTGTTTGGTGGATTCACCTTTTTCTGCTTAGGCTGATGTTGCTTCATCTTGGGTTCAGGTTGATAGGCCATGACCTGCTTGCCTTTGTTAACCTTCCCTTTGCCTTTGTTCACATGCGATTTCTTCTGGATTCTCCCACCATGAATTGCCAACACTTGCGGGGTAGGATTCTTGACCTTGGCTGGTAGACTTTTCTCATACTCAATAAGCAATGCGAGTAATTCAGATACTGTCTTCCCCGAGCAGTGCATATTGAAGTTCTGCACAAAACCAGCAAAGTCCTTGTTAAGGGACCTGTTGATCAAGTGCACTTGCACATTGTCAGGGTAACCAAATCCAATTCTGTGAAGCTGATCAAAAGATTCCTTCATCTCAGTCACATAATCTTCAACTGGTTTACCATCACCATGCTTGCAGTTATGTAGCTTGTCCAATTCATCATACAATTCAACTGCAGGTGGTTTCTCATAAGATTGCCTAAGAACATCAAGCATATCTTTTGGGAAAAAGTACTCAAACTTCTTTTGTAATTGAGCACTCATGCTAGTGAGCATTAAGCAAGCAACCTCATTAAACTTAGCATGTTCCACCCTCCATGCCGCCTTGACTGCTTCTGGTTCAGTAGCAGCAGGCTCAGCTGGGCATTCTTCGGTCAAATAGTCCATTTTACCGGTCGACCTCAAGACAATTCTAAGTGAGCGGTACCAATCATTGAAATTCTTTCCAGTCAGTTTCTCTCTCTCAAGATGACTCTTGAAAGCAGAAATCACAGATGGGGTATCGGGTTGAGCCATATCTACAGATAAAAGTTCAAACATTAGTATTTTCGATAATAAATATCTTCAAGAAAATAAAATACCCAAAGTTATATTCATATAACCACCAAAATTTTCTTGAAAACCTAGGATCTAACTTTACATAGTTTCACCACATCAGTTGATCTGCTAGTGGTGAAAGTACAAAAGATAGTAATCTGTCGAACAATAATTGGCAAACAAGTTTTCCAATTCCTAGATCATTATGGGAATTACATCAAATTGATTCATCAATTTGCCTTGTAAGCATGTTTCATCCCATCTCATGCCTTAAGTTCTAGGTCTCACGCACAACTTAATTAAGTCGTCTACCTTAGAAACATGTAAAATTACAATTATGGTCTCACGCGTTAAAAGAATTTTACCTTGTTATAGTAATTTAGCCTAGGTCTCACGTTTACTAAATTAAAATTCCAAGTGTTTCTTATAGGTAGATGGCATGTAACTTAAATTATAAGGGTATTTAATTTTGATGTGTAAATCAAAATATGTATAAAGATGCATGCACTCATCTTTATAGCATAAATTTTCAAAACCTTTTTATTACTAATTCGTGAAATTAATACACAAAGTTTTACTTGAGGTTTAACAAACCCTAAGATGACTTTCTACAATTATGATTTTAAAAGTAATTCGTTTAAGACATATTCAAGATTGTGATAACCAAGGCAGACTCTAAGGCTCTTTTCTAAGCCTTCAAATCACGGTTATGAATATCGTCTTAAAGGACTTAATTTTAAAAGCATATTTGTACAAAACATCAATCAAGCAAAAGTTTATGGATTCAATCTCAAAATCTTATAATAAAGTATGAATTTTGCTAGTCTCGTCTGGGAGCTGATTACCGTGTGAATCGGACCACTATTGGCAATAAGACCTTGCAAGATTCTTACTTTATCACTTTAGTTTCACCGTTATTAGTCTATATTATTTTCTTTTATGAAAATCACCCTTTTTATTGCTTACATCAAGTCAAACAATTAAGAAAACAATAAAACAAGTAATTTAAAGAAAAATAAACAACTAATAATAATACGTGAAACAATTAGCCACATGCAAACCATATTAAAAGATCCTGATAAAATCAATTCTAGGTATAATTATGCATGTAATCACCTAAGGCCTTCCCTTCTTAATGGAAGTGGAGCCACATGCATTGACGAATCAATTGCGTAGGCCAAAGATAATATACACACCACATAGCATATAAATTGATTTTAACATATATTGGAGTCTTCCCCAATTTTAGATCTATTTAAAACATGTGACATATAAATAATCAAATAAGATCCATGACTAACATGCATGTTTCGTCACGGATTAACCTAACAATTAGCACATAGGTCACAAGTACGTTCACAAAAAACCGGTTTAGACCTAGGGTTTCTATATGATTACAATTTAATCAATTAAAACCACAAACCCTAATTAGGGTTTATTGTGGAAATCGACCCCCCCCCCTAAAATTAGGGTTAGGGTTACAAAATTTTAAAAAAAATTTAAAGAAAACCCTAGAAAAAACATGTATCTAAAACAATTAAAGATCCGATTTTTATTACGTTTTAGTAATCAATTACATGTTATCCATGGCTCGTGATGCCACTGTTAGAGTTTGACAATCAAAGTACACATATTGCGGAAGCTAGGATCAAGTAATAACACGTATAAGATTAACTAAAACATAAATAGTAAACGTACCCGATGCACTTCAAATAAACCTTGATTCTTGTACAAATAGATCAATGATAAACCCCTTACCGTTTTGTTTATCGATCTCTTGATAATTACTAAAGTAAGTAATTACCTCGTTCTTGTACACACAAACTACCAACGAATAAAGGTTTGATGCAAGTAAACAAAACACTTAAATTTTGGAAGAACCAAAATCGATCCAAAACCCTTGTGGGGTGATGAGTCGATCGGCCAAGAAACAAAGAGAAGGAAAACAAGATTTAGGGTTAGTGTGTGTGCACAAAAGATGTGAAACCCTAATCCTTGGCCTTGTATTTATAGTAGAGGATATCTTGGAGCACAAGCAAGGCATGGGTCGACCCATGTGTGGGCTTCGACCGGCCATAGCACCCCAAGGGGTGTTTCTAGATCTTTCTTGACTCCCAAGTTACACTATAGTCCTTATCTTTCGTTACTAACGATAGTTAGTCCATACGGTTAATAACTAACGACCATTTAGTCCATTAAGTGTTCATAAATATATATATTCGATACATTTAATATATATATATTTATTTTACATTATTCTTGTTTGTAAAGTGTACAATCCCGAGGTCTCGGGTTCGATACTAGACATTTACTTATTAATATTTATACGTAACTTTTAACACATAACACAAGAAAATCAGAAGCTAACACAATTAAAGTCAAAGAAGTAACATCTTCAAAATCATAAAGTACTAAATAGCTACTAGGATTTTTTTTAGCGAAATATATACATCGACAAATTTACGTTTGCAAATTCTGATTTTAATAATAAATCAAAGCAAACCCAACAAACTCTACCTAGTAATATGTTACCCAATAATAGAACTAAATTAATTGTTTATTTCAAATACTCTTCAAGTAGCACGTACATAGCACCGCTATACACCATTTATAATTCTATTTTTCCTTTTTCTCTTTCCTAATTTGCATCTTCTTCTTCAAATTTCTTTAACTGGTAGAGGGCACATTCATTTTTGTGTTGAGGGCACAACCATTAAAATCTCAAAAAACAAAAATAATACCCTAAAAACATAAGACCACTCACGAAATTGTTGGGGGCAAGTGCCCTCCCTACTATAAACGTGCCTCCGCCCCTGCTTACAACAAAAAAAACTTAGCACATGTAGCTTAACAGCATGGTAATAGTGGGAGCATAAGAGATGGCTTGTATTGGATCAAGGACATCAATCTGGTGTGGTGCATATTACATATATACTTGCATCAATTAGCATAGTAAAGAAGTTGATGTAAGAAAGGTGGTCATTAATACCCATTTATTCACGGCTGGGTTAATGCAAGTCATGGTACATATTTAACGAGTACGCAAAAAATTAGTAATGTGTAGAAAGTCATGGTTCACGTTTCAGGTTATTCGACTTGAGCTTTTTATTTAAAGAAAAATCAAAAACCGTCTGAATTGAATTGAACGTGAACCGAACCGGATCGTCATCCGAATTACCCACAAGATCCGAAAACCGAACCAATAGGACAAAAATGGACTATTACCCACGGCCCCTACCCACTCGATTTAAATTTGGGTTATTCTTCTTCGACTGGGCTTAAATATTAAGATCTTTTATCCGTTTGGATCAACTATCAATATGATCGAGCAGTCGAGCCCGACTCTTAAGTTGGTTCATCTTCTCTCTTTATCAACTATTTTTGCGGTAGTACATGTGCGCCTGTGCAGAATAATGTAGTCAACATCGATAACTATGTTAAAACAACTAGTTATAATACCCATGCACGCACGGGGTTTTAACATAAGTCAAAGTTATTGACTATTTGTGTATTTTTATTGAAAATAATATGTTTTTATTTTGAATATCCTTTACTTAAGCTTAAACTTGAGAGGGGAAGACAATGACTACTTATTGTGAGTCGTTGCATTATAGTGCCGTGTAAAGGTTATTCTTATGGAAAATGATAGGGAGACCTAAATGTATGCATATTTAATGCCTAAACTTATGTGGCATGATCATGTTGGCTTGTGAAAAAGTGGGTTCCTTGACTGCAGCCAGCAGGATGATGCCACATAGGTTTAGCCACATCTTTTAGGCCTCCAATCACGATTCTATTCTTATAAAGTTGGGTAAATGATCATGCATATATTATGATTATTTTATAAAATTTATCTTCCAAGATGTGAATGCCCATGATTTGCTCGGTATAGTGATGGATTTCATGGCCGACGTCTAACCGGCACGAATACGCTATCGCACAAAATATCATTGTCTTTTAAGTTTAAACACACATAGCATATGATGTGTATAATCAAATAGACTCATAATAATTGCTCATGCATGAATTTTAACCCAAGAATAAAATTAATTGTACTATAAACTACTAATACAATCAAAATCACCACTAAGAGATTAAAAAACTCGTATTCTTATACGCAAATCAACGATCATGTATAGGATTATGACATTTATTCCATATTTTCAGTAAAGATGAAGAGCCCAATCTTATTATATTCTTCCCGTAACATAGTTGTGATTTGCTGTAAGATAAATAAATCTGAACCAAAAGGTGAGCAACAAATAATATCTAGTTAACAACTCAACAATGATTTCTTTTCAAAAAACATGTTTTCTAAATGTCAATCTTCACACTTCGAATTAGTTATGACTAATCTCATATAATGTTTTTTTGGATAACCAACTTTGTTTTCGCTAATATTATAAACTTGCCGATTTAAGCTAATAATCAACCTTAATATTAATTTATCATATTTAGAAATTTATGGGTTTTGTTTTTAGAAGCAAGAGAGGAATCATGATCAAGAGTGTTTGGCTTAGGGGCGAGAAACCATTAAAGTAATGGATAGAAATAATAACCAACAATTTTATGACTTTAG
This sequence comes from Artemisia argyi, assembly GCA_030686995.1. NCBI lineage: Eukaryota > Viridiplantae > Streptophyta > Magnoliopsida > Asterales > Asteraceae > Artemisia > Artemisia argyi. The sequence goes on along the minus strand of CM060707.1, from coordinate 5,921,326 downwards.
TGGTCAAAAAAGCATTTGAACAATTGACCTCATTCATGCTATCAAATTTTAATTTTTAGCATATGCACATAATGGAATAACTTTGTTGTTATGATAAGATTTAAAAAAAGAGTAACAAATCTTCTCTTTACAAGTAAAAGTTGTGTCGCAACACCTACAACAACTGTAGTCAAGTCGTCGTGCAGATCAAGAGCCATAGTTTTCTTCTCGTCAACCTTTATTGCTACCCAAAGTTCTGGTGTTCCAAGTAGCTTGAGCTGCGATGTAGCCAGTCATATTTGACATATCAAAATGGTGAAACGGGTTTTTGGTGATCTGGTGTAACAGGCACAGGACATATTACATATACCTCGTAGAAAGCTCTTGTGTATACTCTCTGCAACAGAAGATAAGTACCATCAGACATAGAAGACTATCATTCTATCAACTAACACACTCTTTTGAGTATAACACACAATAATGTTTATAAACAGTAGCTGGCAATTTCCACCCTATTACATGAGGGTGGGCTTATATGGGTTATAATCTCTAATGAATCAAATCAAGAACCATAAAAAGACACATGGGATTAATTGAGTGGGCTGATTTGGGTAATAATCTCCAATGAGTCAAATCATGAACCAAAGTTTAGATTTTAATAGCCTCCTGACTCACGGTATTCATGGTTTTTGCTCATCTTTAAAAAACCATTTTTCTAATAATGGATTAGTAAAATCTTATATATCGCATTGAAAGTGTTTATGGGTAAACCCAACCCGTACCAAAACCAATATGACCTATTAACCTAACCGGCACCATCTTGTCACTGTTAATATATAAAGTCAGTGGAATTTTAAAGTGTTCCATTTGTTCAGAGCTAAGAAAATATCAGCGTTCTGTTCATAACGCCAAGATTAAGACCCAAATTGAAGAGAAAATGCCTTAAAGGCATCATCGGAACCTAAAAATGAAGAAAAATGTACTAACAGGCAACTTGTAAGAACTCTTAATACAACCCGGGTATTCGATCCAGATTGAAAAATTAGCTTATAACTTAGTAAAATACCAAAGATAGTACCCATACGCACATTAAATGGAGCATCATATAACAACAAAACATCATAAACGCTATAAAAAAAAGATATACCTTTGAGATAGGCTGCCTCTTGTGATCAAGCTTCTCCATCTTAGACTTCGTCATATGCTCCTCAGAAAGAAACACCATCCTCTTTGCAATCTTCGCACACGGTTAAAAAATTGGTGCACCTTCATTTAAGATTAATAAAATATATTACCAAAAATAAAAGCTTATAAAGTCTGGAAATTTGCATATATACACTTATAGTACTATTGTACAAATACAAATAATATTAACATATTTATAAACAATAAATAAACATTGAAAAACATAAGAAAATTAAATACCTTAAATTTAAGATAAACGAATTGGAGTTCTATTTCATTTCTTGTTATCTCTTTTATCTGAACCCATTAAAAATATCACATGACCAAATGAACACATGTGTAAGTAAATGAGTTAAAATTACCACATATACACAAGCACACAGATGCAGATCATATTATCATTCGCATTACCACAATATTTGACATTTAGTAATATATTTCATTAAGAAGCAAAACTAAGAAGTCGATAGCAAAATGATGCTTATAAACTGTAATATTGGGATTATTTTCAATTGGTGAGGTTGGTTACAAAAATTCCGCACTTACTTTTTTTCATCGTTGTAGTGCAACTTCCCAATGCACTTCACTATGATGTATCACCAATTGTCGCCGCTTACGAAATAAAACCACACACAATCATCAAATGGTTGTCTCCAAATATTAGTAAAATAATAGAGTATATTAAAATACATACTCATATCCAATCATATGCTTCCATTAAGTATTTCAAACACAATTAACAAATGAAATCTATATGAAACACAACTATCAATTAAAAACTAACAAACTCTGTAAGATATATAGTTAAGGGTGTTATTGGGTGAGTTATTGGGCCGGTTAATTATTTTTTTAATGACAGTATCTCGCAACCCAACCGTATAAGGAATCGGGTTAGTCAGGCTATATTTTAGTCTCATCCCACAACAGTAACAAAAAAATCAACAAAAGCCAAACACCTCTTTAGACAGCACTACAACAGTTACCAAACACCCCTTTAGACAATACGACATTAGTAACCAAACACCCTTTTAGACATTTGAAATATTATGCATGATTGCATGGTTCCTTTACCATGGATAGTTTCTACAATGATTAAACTAAAATCGATTCAAATGATCCAAGAAAAGGGTTAAACTATTTCGCACCCAACGCAAATCCCGGTTTACTTTACTGCTAACCAAAGCTCATAAGCAATCATAGTGATTAAAATGCATAGGGATGTCGTTTTCAAAGTGCTTATCACAACTTGAAAAATCCCATCATAATTAAGTTGCTTAAAGCTAAAGATAGTTAAAGATGTTATGTCTATCTCAATAATCGGTTTCTCACGGCTAATCTTTACCAATATATTGATGTGATACCAATATATGTGTCGTTCACATGACTTGCATCTAACATGGTCCTGAATTATAATGTCATGAGCTTCTTCCATTCGTGTCACTACACTGGGACTTTTCACATACCAAGTTCGATTTAACTAATACACCATCGAAATTGCTAACATGATGTAAACCCTAATTAGGGATTTTTTAATACAATGAATGAAATCACAGTCTAGCACTAAAATTTACCCCAAAAAACACGTTGATTTGATAAATCAAATGATTAATTAAATAAAATAATAATAATAATAATAATAAAAACCCTAATAGTTTACCTTTAATTCGTTGATCATTTATTTGTGATTGATGAGTAACTGCACTAAAGCAACACCAAACTTTGATTACTACTGTTAGTTTTATCGATTTTGCTTTTAACGTCTATCGATTGAGTTATCCCTGTGAAGTTGGTTTTTTTCTGGTCATGATGGTGAGAGCATTGGACTTCCCATATTTTTTGAGGTCCGCTTTTCTTATTAAATATTTTTAGTTTTAGCCCTTAACTATAAAAAACCAGCACCTGAGTACATGTGTTTTTGCTTATTTTCTTTACATCTTTTTTGGGATAACGAATTTTTTAAAGTTTTTGCCAAATTAAGAAATATTAAAGCCTTTTTTTATTAAACATCTTTAATAAAAAAATTAAAAAAAATTCAATTATTACTAAATAAGGAATGAATTGATTTTTTTGAAATGAAAAATTTCCAATAAGGGTTTTATTTTATTATATAAAAGATGGGAGAAAAACACCAAAGAGTCATTGTAGCAATTTTCTCATTCACATACTTTCTATATTTATCTTTTTATCAAACCAATCACATATATTCTATCTTCTCGAACTAAGAATGCACACGTTTTTTTTTTATTTCTACTCACATCCTTACTATACGAATCAAAACCATAACTTATAATAATAAATTTATTATTGTGAATACATGTTTGACACTGAAGTTGGACAAATGGTACTATAAACTAAAAGGAAATTGTTAAATGTAGTTCTAAAGATATGTATTCACTGTATAAATTTAACATCTCTCAATCGACTTTACGTATCATCAATTATGCATATTTTTAGTTTTTAAACATAACCCTATGCCTATGTTTAGCAAAACTCTAATTTATCCTACGTTACAAGCTTTATCATTAAGGACTTTTCTAGCTATGATAAAAAATAGCAAAAGAGGTATTTGTTTTGTTTTGTTTTTTCTTCTTCTAATTGATTAGTGTCAATGATCCTCACTTTTGGCATGATATGATACACCATTAGGCTAATTTTATGTTACGAACGTTCACTTTGTCATGAATGCATGAAACATAACTACCTTTGAACCCTCACTTATATTGTGAATAAAGTAGCAATATCAATTGCATGAATCACTTAGTTAAATAGTCTTGCATCCTTCAGTAATTTTCATCCTCGGCTTATTGATAAACATTAATTTGTCAATAATGGTTTACACTAGTTTGTTAATACATTAGGTTTCCAATTATGGTTATGAGTCCTATGGTGCTTTTAAGATATTGGAAGAAACTAATAAATGGTAAACTCACTTACCATTTGGTTCAACACGTAAGTGGTTACTAATCCAACACTGTTTTGAGAAATTTTCTTAATTATAAGCCCACAATCTTTATTTAGCACATGTCGGGGTCTTTAGCAGTTATGATTTACATGGTTCTTTATGGAATGTTGTTGATCTCATTACTTTTTTTATTTTTTTTTTTATTTATTTTTTTTTATTTTTAAAGGTGAATACCAATCTCGTAATTTGGACATGCAAATAGACACGGACACAAAGCTCTCTAACAAAGCATCACATATTCACCTCAAATTCACCAAATTCATTCTACCTAATGACTACATTCCCTACTAAATCGACAAGAATTTAATTGGAGTGTCTTTTGTGCCTAAGATGGAGGTTTTTATGGTCAAAATCTCATTACCTTATTAGTGTAAAAATCCAATAAGAATTTAATTGTCCTTTGATGTTTGCTGTATTTACTTGCTTATTGCCTTATGAGTGGAAAAGTGTCGCAATGAATTGGTTCAATATGTATATGTTATATGATTTCATCTAATTTATTTTGTTTAGTTTTTCAATTTACCAAATGCTTTCAAAATCTAAAATTTTATTTGTCTATATTTTGTGTAGTGTGTGTGTATATATATATATATATATATATATATATATAGAGTTAGGATCAAATAAGAAGAAAACTTAAAATAAGAAGAGTAAGAAGAAACCACAACCACACATTTCAGATGCACCTACAAAAGTCTCTGCATCTCCCCTTAAAATGCTCCCCCTTATTTGAAATGTGTGGCTAGAAATCCTTCTTATTCTTCTCATTTTAGTTTTTCTTCTTACCGGATCCCTTCCCTCTATATATATATATATATATATATATATATATATATATATATATATATATATATATATGTATATATATATATTAATTGATTGTAATATTAATGTAACAATTTGTGTTGTCATTTTAATCTCTAATTCAATTTTTATTCTCAACACACTACTCAATTATAGTTTTAGTTTTTATTCAATCAAATTAAGTTAAGGAGATACAAAGTTACCTTAGACTTTTATCTCATAAAATATCAACGACTATTAATTTATTTATTCCAAATCTTTTGTTTCTAAGACCTTATTAGGCCGTTGTTGATTATAAAATTTGGTTATACAGGTGCTAAAGCGCTTGTTGCAGCCATTTGTCACGCCTGAAAACTTATAGCATCCAGTTGCAAAGTTTAACAAAACATGTCAAAAGAACGGGTTGAAGCTTAAAGCCTGACATGTGTTATGTGGAGTCAAACGAGAGAGTTTGAACATTACATAGACAATGAGTTGGTTGGGACTAGAAAGTATGGTTGCATTTAACAGGGTTGCAGATGATGTGTACAATTACTTGTTTGAGAAGCTTGGAAAAAAAGATGGTGATGTTATAGGCTAATCAACACGTATTCAAATAGTACTATCTTTTTATCAAACTAAATGAGCTTTTGTCTTTCAATTGACCAAAAGGAAAAAGCTCGTTTATTTTAGAACGAAGATTCGAAGAGAGTTATTTAAAAAATATTCATTGTAATCAATCTTTGACATCTCAATTACAAGCACAATCATACATGCTAAACAATGAAAAAAGCATACATGAGCAAGACATTTATAACGCGATAAAAAAGAAATCACGTATAGTAAAGTGTTGTTTGAGTGCGTAGTTATAACAAAAGATACTTTAAAAGAGTAAGCATACTTGTTACTATTTAGATGAAGAATCTATTATAGATTATTGTATCTTATTAGTTTTATTTGTATAAATAGTAAGAATTTTTATTAATATTTAACAATTTACCATTTGATAGGGTTAATAGTTAATAGCTACTTTGTTAAATGTTTTAGTATTTTGATTGACTTAAAATCTAAGAAAAAGTTAATATTTTAGCAAGATTACCGATTTATGACAAAATATAGTTATAATTTTGGGGTTAGTTTATTGTCATGTAAAAATTTTAATTGGTTTATTTATTATTACTAGTAGATTAAATGGTCATAAATCCACATGTTAACATTAAAAGTGCATAAGTGTCATTTTTGTGTAAGAGTTTAGTAAAACAAAAGATACACTTAGAGAACTCCTTCATAACACAAGCTAAACTTTAACCCAGTGCTAAGTCAGCGTCACATCAGTTTTAACGCTTTCATCTTAACTGACAAAAAAACGCCTCCAATCATAACTCAACCTTAACTCAACAACAATTTACAAAAATACTCATTCATTTAGGGGAGAAAGTGAAACTTTTTCTTTTTTTAACAAACACCACCTTAACGTTGGGTTAAGGCTTTCGCACGCCGCGTTAACGCGACCTTAAATCAAGACCTCGCATCCATAACCTGAACTTAACGTTGGGTTAAAACCCATTAACGCGGATATCACGTTACCACTAAGAATGCTCTTATATATAATAGGTAGATATTTTGTAAAGATGCAAATGCAAGCTATCTCGTAGCAAGAGAAATTCTATGTATGAATGACTTCTAAACTGTATGCCACTTTTATGATTACTTCTTTGTTATATTCCACTTCTCCATTTTTTATTCTATCAAAATAATTGTTCATTTTTTTCATTTGGAATCAATCCATCTATAGATTTTCAAGTTTCATTTTCTTTTATTTTTAGCTTGAAACTTGATGTCTCATTTGGTGAGTTAAGATATTGGGTATTATTATTATTATTTTTTATTTTTTTAACTAAATAATTCAGTTGTGATACGACCCGGTTAGGGGTTGTATCGGGATAAGGCATCACTTTTAGGGTGTGCGAGCTCCTTAAAAAATATTGAGAAGAACTAGAGATTTGTTTATCTTAAATTTTGATTGATTGATTATAATAAATGATTACAAGAGTATTTATAAGACAAAGTATGATAAAACCCTAAGACCTAAATAGGCCATGGGCTCAAGCCTAGGCGTATCATTCCTCACTCCTTCAAAACCACCTTGCCCTCAAGGTGTTGTCTTAAAACATTCTTAATTGACTTTCCTAAATAAACATGAAAACAGTCCTAAACAAAGACACTTAAATAAAGATAGATTATATGGCATAATCTTTATGCCATACGTTTGGACTTCTTGAGTCATTTGGGCAGTTCGTCTTCCTGCAACATTGGCGTAATCCGGGATCCTGTAATCTTCTTTGAATTGCAGCCTTCGCCTTTTTCTTCTTTCATATTCATTTGCCTTGGAGATAACACAACACAATTCTTCCGTCTTCCGCTACCCATGCCTTAACACTCTCCACTCCTTCAAAATCACCTTGCCCTCAAGGTGATACGAAGAATATGCAAATTAGATTGGGTAGCTTATAATACTCAAAATCACCTTGTCGACTATTTTTGTGGTAGCTTATAATACTGCGGTTCTAAAACGCAGTTAGATTGGGTCAGTTCCGATTTAATTCTCAGTTCCGGCTCAATTCTCGATCCATTTACTCACCCTTAGGGTGCGTTTGGTGTGTGGTCGGGTTTAGAATTAAATTTGGATTTGGGAATGGTTTGAAAGATTTGGGTTTGATATGAGTGAAAAATAGGAGAGAGAAAATATATTATTATATAAAATAAATTTAATTTTTAAGTATATATTGCATTAAAAAAATATAATTTAAAAGAAAATAAAAAAAGGAGAATATAATAAAAGGAGAATAGTACATGTTGTATGGCTGAGAATTTCAAAGTACAATTTGGTGTCAGTATTCCTTTTGATACACGGTTAAAACCCACCAAAATATAGTTGAATGAGTTTTGTGAGCCCTTTCAATTTTGTAATTCCAAAAAGGGTGAACCAAACTAGTGTTTTTTAATTTGATACTAGTCCAACAGTTCCACAACCTCGTACCAAACACTTCCTTAGTTTACAACAATAAATAAAATTTTCCGCTTCCATTCTATCAACTTGAGTTTTATAGTCAACATCAATAACTATGTTAAAAAAAAAAAACATCGTTGGATACAAAGAGTCATTGTAGCAAATTCTCCATTCACACATTCCTTTCTTATTTATTTATTTTTATCTTTTTATCAAACCGATCGATCACACACATTCTATATTCTATATCCAACAATTCACACGTTTTTTTATTTATACTCACATTAAAGAAAACCCACCTCTAAAATGTATCCTAGTATTAGTGGAAACATAAAACTATAAATGATAATTACAAATTTATTAAATACAAGTTTGACATTAATGGTAGGCTAAATTACATTTACTGATAAAAGTCGGCGTAATATATTAGTATTGATTTAGATATTTAGTTATAATTTAGTTCACAAACTTTATCACTCTCCCAAACTCTACCATTTTCCCTTCTTTTACATCATCATTGAAAATTATTCCACGACCAAAATTAGTGAAAGACAAAAATATAAAATAAAATGCAATAGACTATTATATGTCGCTGCTTTGTAAATTATCTCAATTTACGCGGGCACAATGGAAACCCTTAATGGATCAAACATTAAATCTTCTATGCAAAATTTTATAGATTTGCTTAGTAAACAAGACACAAAAAATGAAATAGTGAAATACATACAAATAATAAACACACATCCATTTGCAAAAAAATGTTACCTTTAACATGGCGTCAAACCACCGAAAACCTAAACCATCAATAATATGTTTAACAGTCGTCACAACAATTTATTAAAAAAGAAAAAGAAAAAAAAGACACGCACCCACACAAATGAATATTATATTTAGATTACGCTAATAGTTACAGAAAAAGTAAATAAACAGAAGTGATGGAATCAGATTTAAACTATACATCATTGTTATACACATATAATTTTTATAACAAGGAGATATCATTTTACTAACATTGTCTTCTTGAGTATCATTTATGGAAAGAAAGGCAAGTAAATAAAGAGAAACATAAAAAGTTGTGTTCTTAAATATCACTAGGAGTAACAGAAAAGGAAAAATACTTAAAGGTGATTTGATTGATTTTGAAGTAAAATATTTTCTCTTAAAATTATGCTGAAAATGTTTACGTCGTTTTCTTAGTCAAAAAACTCGACAACCGAATATAAATATAAATATAAATATAAAAATTGTGCTGAAAATGTTTACGTCATTTTCTTACTCAAGAAACTCAACAACTAAATATAAATAAATACAAAGAGATAGTAAGGGGTGTTTATTTCGGCTTATATAACAGGCTTATGGCTTATGCTTCATAAGCTCACTTTTTGTGCCTTATTTTAAAACTTGTGAGATTATATAAACTTATCATGACATGATAAGCTTATATAAGCCAGAAAATCTCAAAATAAGCCACAAAAAATGAGCTTGTAAAACATAAGTCGGAAATCAAATAAGCCATAAGCCAACTATATAAGCGGAAATAAACACCTCTTAAGAAAAACTAAGGGGGTGTTTGATTTCGACTTAATTGACTTAATATAAAAAAACTGAATTAATTAAGTCATATGAAAACTGTATGTTTGTGGCTTAATAGAGAAAGATGACTTAAAATATTAAGTAATAAAACTGAAGTTATCTGCATTAAGTCATCTTTTAATTAACATGACTTAATGAAAAAATTAAACCTCTTAAAATATAAATCTTTTATATAATAGAACAAAACCCATAGTGAGGACTTTCGTATTTCAAAAAAAAGATTATTTCTTTATTAAGTAATATTTTAATAAATTACGGAGTATTATTTTTTAATTTATAAATTTCTAAATTCGTTTTGTTGATATATACTACACAAGTTGAAGATAAATAAAAAAAATATAGATAAGATGCAAAATTTTTAAATGATTATCTTTAATAATAAAAAACTATAATTATTTATTTTAAAAACTATAATCATAAATCAAACAAAACAAAAATTAAATTATTTATTTTTAATAAATAAAAATATGTTATTGAAAAAACTTAAAAAAAAACCCGCGCGTGCACGGGCATTATAACTAGTAGCAGTACAAAGAGAAAAGGAATCAATAGTTGGATTTTCCAAATCGCAAAGCTTTAGCAACAAAATAGTGTCCAAAACCCCCTTTGCGTTAACCAACAACCAACACTCACACACAAACTATTTTCCTTTTTGTTAGCATAAAATACTTCACCCCACCCCAGTCAACAACCACTCCACCATACCACCACCATCGTACCACCACAAAATGTCACGAAAACCGCTCCATCACATCGTCTTTCTTATACCTCTTCTTCTTCTATCCTTTGTAACTTTACTCAAGTCTGAAGAAACATTCGTATTTAACGGCGGAGATAGTAACGGCGGCGTGAATCTCAATGTGAGTAGTGGATCAAGCAACAGATCTAAGGAGGATAGTTTTGCGGGAATGATTGATCGTGCTTTGGAGAAGGAGTTTCCTGAAAACGATGATGATAATCAATCTGACGGTTAGTTAGATCTTCAACTGATTCTGTTATATCTGTTACATGTTGTTAATTGAGCTACATTTAGGTTCTAATCGAATTAGTTTGCTAGTTAGTTAGATCCTGAACTCATTCCGTTATTTCTGTTAGGTTATTAAGTTAGATGTTGTTAATTTAGGTACATTTTGAATGCATGTGTTTTGTTTACTCATACCGAGGAGGTTCTAATCGAATTAGTTAGTTAGATCCTCAACTGATTCTGTTATTTCTGCTACTGTTAGGTTGTTGTTGAATCTAGCGCGGTTGATACGCTATTACCTGTAATTAGATCGGTTATACTATTTTTGTTAGGTTTAGTGACTTAGTTGTTGTTGAATTAGATGTTGTTAAGTATTTAAGCTGATTAGGTCAGATTAATAGGTGCATTTTGAAATAATGTGTTTGTTACTTCGTTTGTTAGATCATTCATCGATTCTGATGTTACTGTAGACGTTGTTAAGTATTTGAGCAGATTAGATTAGAAATTCAGGTGCATTTTGAAATGATGTGTTATGTTTACTATAGTGAAGTTGTGGTTGAATTAGTTATGTTAGTTAGTTAGCCTGTTAGATCGTTGATTGATTCTGTTGTTACTGAAATAATGTGTTATACTGTTAGATGCGTTTTGTTTACTCATAATGAAGCTATGATTTAATTTGTTTGTTAGATCTTCGATCGATTCACATGTTATTCCTGTTAGGTTATAGAATATAAAATGTTCACTAGCTGATTAGGTATATTCTGAAATCACGCGTTTTAATTAGATGTTAATTAGGTTATTTAATTAGATGTTCATTAGTTTTTGAGTTGATTACGTACATTTTGAATGCATTACACATGCTGAAGTTGTGGTTCAATTAGTTAGATCTTCGACTGATTCTGTTAGGTTGTTGAATTAGACGTTTACTACCTGATTAAGTTGGATTAATAATAGGTACATTTTGCTTACTTTTAGTGAAGTTGTGATTGAATTAGTTAAGTTTAGCTCATAAGTTAGATCTTGAACCGATTCAAATGTTATTCATTGAATTAGATGTTTTTATAGTGTTTGAGCTGATTAGGTACATTTTGAATTCATGCGTTTTGTTTACACATACCGAATTAGTTAGTTTGTTGTTGGATCTTCGATCTATTATGTTATTTCTGTTACTGTTAGGTTTCAAATTAGATTTTGTTAAGTATTTGAGCTGATTAGATTAGAAATTTAGGTGCATTACGAAATGGCGTGGTTTGTTTATTTAACTGAAGTTGTGATGGAATTAGTTATGTTTAGTTTAGATCTTGAACCGATTCTGTTATTCAATTTACTGTTCGATCACGTGTTTTTGAGCTAATTAGGTACATTTCGAATTAACTGTGTACTCAAGTTGTAATTGAATTAGTTATGTTAAGTTTAGTTAATTGAATCAAACGCTAATAAATTTAGATTAGTTTTTTCTAACTTTTGGAGCTATTTAGGGCTGGAAGTTTGGTACATTCTGTTGAATTAGATGTTTGCTAGTGTTTGAGCTGATTAGCTACATTTGGTAATCATGTGGTTTGTTTATTCTTTGTGAACTTTTAATTGAATCAATTATGTTTAGTTGATTGTAATTGATTGATTTAGTTTTGATACTGTTGAAAGGTGATTCAGTTGCGTAATACTCGCACCCAGAGTTATTATTTGAATTGTGTAGTCGTTATTGTATTGAATCAGTTATGCTATTTCTGTTAGGTTTAGTTGATTGCGATATCTGATTTGGTTATTTGAATCAGATTTTCATAGTTAGGGCACAAATATAGGTCATACTTAATTAGTTTTGTGAAATCACATGAGTTGTGTAGTCGTAATCAGATGCTCATAGTTAATTAGTTTGGGAGCTTTTTACGGCTGGAAGTTTGGTACATGTTGAAATTTCATGTGTTTTGCTTAGTCTCCTGGTAAGTTTGTTGAATTGATTGTGGTTAACGGATTTAGTTTGTTACTGTAGGTTATATAATGTATTAGAATCTACTGTTGCTGGTTTTGGAGCTATTTAGGTATTTTTCGAAATCATGTGTTTTGTTTAGACACTCTAGGAAGTTAGGAAGTAGTTGCATGGATAATTTGAATAGTGAACTTCTAATGAATCAACTGTGCTGCTTCTGCTAGGTTTATTTGACCGTGTTATCTTAGTCTTGATACTGTAGAATAGTGAATCGGCCATGTGTAAGTTTTCAAGCTGCTTAGGAAAGTAATTTAGGTACATGTTGAAATCACGTGGTTTTGATATGCTCACATTTGGTAGTACTTGTTAAAAATAATTAGAATTGTGAAATTCTATTTGGACCAGTTACGCTATATCTGGTAGGTTTAGTTGGATGTTGTCTAATTTGGTGTCAATACTGTAGATTACTTGACTAGAGAATCAAATTACATAGTTTTTCAGCTATTTAAGGCAGGAATTTAGGCACATACAGAAATCATGTGCTTTAGTTTACTCAAACTAGGAATTACGTGAATGAAATTATTTGTCTTGTGTGAAGTTCTAGCTAACAACCTATGCTATGCGGTAATGGAGTGTAATTTTATACTCTACCTAATATCTTACTGTGTTACCTTTTAATTTGTTCATCAGCTACTGATCCTGGGAGCTTCAATAACAGTGTCGCAGGGCAACAGGTACGTAATATAATCTATAGATTTGGAGAATTTTAATCGACATTTCAACTTTGTTCAGTAGTAAACCAAATCTATCACATGAAATTCCATTCCCCACATTATATGAACCAAACCGATGCTAGTTAGGCTTAGAAGGGATCATTAGTGTTGGTGAATACCACTACTGAAGTATCAGTTAGCCTAATTTCACATAAGACCCCTTTAATATTCAGTTTTCATTAAATTTCCTATGTAAATATATATGAATGTAAAAGCTCGATGCACGATCTCTATCGTATCATGCTCTTCAATGATTCCGCCGTTTATTAGTTTGGCCAATGTTGCTGCGATGCATCTGATAGCTGTTCTTTCATTTTGAAAAATGGATCCATGTGGAGTATAATGTTCTATTCATATAAATCAATTTTTTTACTGGATCAAGTAAATGCATTTGATAATCATATTACAAAAAAAATGTTAGATGCACATACAGACCATGACTCAAACTTAGTAACTATTTATACAGCTACAAATAAGAAATCTTGTTTTAAAAATGTTAACAACGTCTATACCTGTTTTCTATTGGAAAAATACTGAGTTTTGCATAACCTTTCTAGACATTTTCTTTTTCAGCTAGGAGTCGGTAGTGATTTTTTTGTTATTTTCTGACACCTTTTACTTGTCAGGCAGTGCTGGAAACTGTTGCTAGAGTCAAGTCAAAGAGAAATGACACCAAAGAAGAGAAGTATGTGTTGTTATTAGTATAAACTATTGTTTCTCAGAACAAAGTTGAGATGTTTCTTGCTTACCTGGTGCTTATGTTACTTGTATTTTAGGTCATTTCAGCTTCATGATGTTTTCAATTTGGATGATGAGAACCGCCCGGAAGATACACCAAGGCTGATAGATAGCAAGGTAATTGTCAATGCTTTCAAATATCAGTATATACCTCATATATGATGACATGATGTACCATTGTGTGAAATGGGACATATAAAGCACGATCTATACGATACATTGTTCTTTTCAGCTATTTGTTTGTTTGTGCATCTGTGTGTTTTAAATCCAAATGCAATATCAAGAAGTTGATCTTATTTTGCCGTATTGGCAATCTTTGTTCAGGACAATGTCTTTATCATGTCCAATCCCAAGTCTAAGTACCCTGTGCTACAATTGGACCTAAGGTATGTCTTTAACCTCCACCCAATGAAACGCCAATTCATCCTTTGTGTCTCTTGTTACTTTTTTGACACTATAGCTCTTTAGTTTGGTTGCTAATGCTTATCATGTATCTTTTTTGACAGATTGATATCTGATTTGGTTGTCGTCATTGTCTCTGCAACTTGTGGTGGCATTGCGTTTGCTTGTGCTGGGCAGCCGGTCTGGTCATTATTAATGCTTTATAATTCTTCCATAACCAAATAATACTCTGCCTAAAACTTGGAAACTTCATTAATTGGGCCATCGTACTTTTAAAGATGCGTGTCAAGTGGACAATCCTTTTGCATTATTTAACATCTGTCTGCGCAATAAAACCGTGCAGGTTATCACAGGATATTTGCTAGCAGGATCTGTGATTGGACCTGGCGGCCTTAGCTTTGTTAGTGAACTGGTTCAGGTAATTTAATTTCATCTCTGTCTTGGCCATCCCGGCAGCAAAGAACACCCATCAGGGTTATTATAAGTTATTATGAGTATCCCGCTTTGCTGTCATGGGAATTTTGATGTTAGTTTCGTCTGCATACTGCTTTATTGTGGATAATGGATATCTGCATGCAGGTTGAGACTGTTGCTCAATTTGGTGTCATTTTTCTTCTTTTTGCATTGGGACTGGAGTTCTCAGCAGCAAAGGTTTAACCTCCCACCTGTACCTCCTCCATATGCACACACGCACACGCACACACACACACACAGACACACACACACATTCAGAGAAAGAATCACACAACTTTTAAAAGAAAATAAATGTTTTAAGAATGTTTTTAGTCTCTCTTAATCAAGTTCTTGATGTAATTGCAGCTTCGCATTGTCCGAGCAGTTGCTATCATGGGAGGTCTGCTCCAGATATTTCTTTTTATGTGCCTGTCTGGAGTTATTGCTGTGGTATGTATCTCTTGTATCAGATATATCTGTTCTTATTATAAGGTTTTTGTGGTTTTTTCTGATGTATAACTTGTAAAAAACTTAACAAAACCAGCCTCATGCTTGGTAAATTCTCAAAACCGTTGTTCATTTGTGTTATCGTGGCATGAATAGTTGCCATCCTTCTTTCTTTCATCAAGCATCATGAATGGGAACTTTAGCAACATAGCATAACAGAAAAACACATTTGATATTAGTATATTACCTTCATTTTGTTTGATTTGCGCACTTGTTTTCTTTTTTCAGTTATGTGGTGGTGAAGCTTCTGAAGGCGTATTTGTTGGTGCCTTCCTTTCTATGTCATCCACAGCAGTGGTAATTATACTATGGATAGTCACATTAATCAATTTTTTTTTTTAAATATTATTTTGAGATTCTATATATGGAGTCATATACGGGGCGCAACACTTTGAAACTTGTTCCCTTATTCTGGTCATGTTATTTAGAAGTCACTCTCTTTCTGTGCTTTATACATCCCTGGTTTCGAGCCGAACTATATTACCAGCCCATGTGATATGGCTGAAAACTAAACAGCTTTTACTTAAATCTTTTCATATTCCATTAGATCTTATATTAAGAAACTTTTATATCAACTGCAACTGGTTCAGTGTCTATTATCTTTGGGTTATAATCATAATAAAAGATAGTATCTGGCTTAGACCTATTTTGGTTTTGGACTAATTGAAATCTTTGGATACACAGGCATGGAGTTTAACCATAAACTTCAACTAAAATTTCTCTTCTATCATATTATATGCACAGGTTTTGAAGTTTCTGATGGAAAAGAATAGTATTAGCACTCTTTACGGGCAAGTCACTGTTGGTACCCTTATATTGCAGGTAAGTCTCTACTTCCTTATTTGCTTGAGTGGTTGTAAGAAAGTTTAATTATCTTGAATTCATAAAGCAATGAGTGAAGACTGCTAGATATTGTTGGTTATTTGACAATTGGTGTGGATGTGGCTTTGTGTGTCAGGATTGTGCGGTGGGTTTATTATTTGCACTGCTTCCGATCCTAGGTGGTACCTCCGGAATGTTTGAAGGCATGTTATCTATGACAAAGACGTAAGACTCTGAATCTAAATAACCGCATTTCCTACTAATTTTGTGAGAAGTGCTATCGTATTCTCTGTATGCAAAACTGTATCAAATTCATTTCGCATGTAAATGTGTTTGTGTTGTCTTACTTTGACACAAAAATGTGCTACATATTTGTTAAATTTATATAATTCTTTTTCAATTGTACACCCCTAATGACTTCTGTTATCAGGTTGGTGACTTTAATTACGTTCCTGGCTGTTTTGTCGTTATTCTCTCGCACTTGCATACCCTGGTTTTTTAATCTTATGATTAGCCTGTCGTCCCAGGTATTCAATGTTCGTTTTTAGCTGAGCAAATACCCTTATTTGATTCCTGAAAATGATTCAACATGTCTTCAATCTGATTCATATGTTTTGATGGTATTTCATTGAAATTTGCAGACCAATGAACTTTATCAGTTGGCATCTGTGGCTTTCTGCTTGATAGTTGCATCGGTTAGCTTCATTACTCTTACTACATTTTCACATGATGTTTTTGAATCTTATCTGGCATGATTACTTGTAGTCTTGTAAGTTTACCATATGCTTATCCTGGTTGTTTGTTTTATTATTCAGTGTAGTGACAAGCTGGGTCTAAGTCTCGAACTGGGTAGCTTTGCTGCTGGAGTGATGATATCAACGACTGATCATGCTCAGCATACTCTTGAACAAGTAAGCTCAACTTATGGATCGGCCTAATGATTGCTGTTAGTATTTTCATGATCTTTTCACAAATGAGTCTGGTATCCTATTAAATGTGTCAAAACTCGCATTTTGTAAAAGATCATGTGGCAAAGAGCTGGTAGTTGAGTCAACCTTGTAAAACAAATCTTAACCTGTACAATACATCTCATATTTTGACCCGAACCTGTTTTGATCTGTTAACCAACGCGCGTAAGCTGCTCATTTTGATTTTTGCGGTATCTAGTTGATTCTGTTTGGCAAGTTTTATCTTCTCGGCAGACCTGTATATCGTTATAGTTTTTGTTGCTTCCATTTCTGATCCAAGTCTTGATTGATGTTCCCTGTCTTCTAAATGTATTTTGAATATGTATATAATATGATCATATCTATTTTCCGAATCTGGCATCCTTTATAGGCAACTCAATTGTCAAAAATTAAGAGGCGTGCATACACTGTTTGCTTAATTTGAACTCAATTTGTTTCAGGTCGAACCGATTCGCAATTTCTTTGCTGCTCTTTTCCTTGCGAGCATTGGAATGCTTATTCATGTTAAATTTCTATGGAACCACATTGATATCTTGCTAGCAGCTGTTATTTTGGTGGTTGTAATAAAGACTTTTGTAGTTGCCACGGTAGTCAAAGGATTTGGATACACTAACAAGACAGCTCTTCTTGTAAGGGTTTCTTTTCTTCTTTTGTTGTATATATGTTAAGCTTTATTGACAAATGAGCCTTATTCATTAACTTGATGTAGGTTGGAATGTCCCTTGCTCAAATCGGGGAATTTGCATTTGTCCTATTAAGCCGTGCCTCCAATCTTCATCTAATTGAGGTAATATTTCAATCTGTTTCGGATGCAAGAGTTGGCCAAGTGTTCGGGTCAGGTGAGTTGGGTAATGGTCTAAACCATGGTTACAAAATGGGTATCATTTTAAAACTGTTCTAGGCTTTTGATAAAATGACTTGAGCGTTTTTTGGGTGTAAAAAAAAATGATCGACGACTTTGAATTTTGACATCTATGACCCATTTCAGTGGTTCCTTTTTTAAGCTATTTATTTGTAATGTGATTTAACCACCTGTTTTGCAGGGTAAGTTGTATCTACTGCTTCTTGGCACAACAGCTCTCAGTTTGGTACGTAATTTCTCATTATTTTCACCAAAGCATACAAAATGAAACAGAGCAGATACAATTTGAATATCTGGATGTTTTTGGTCTCACTTGAACATTTTGATAGTTAAGTTTGCTTAGGAGGGGTTGTTTTGACTTTGGATTTGCTTTTTGAAACAAAAATTCCTATTGATGGGATTTTTTTTGGGGGAGGAGAAATAAGCAGTTTATAATGGCTGCAACATAATTGATTATGAAAGGGTAAAACAAGAAGCAACTAAAAACACTATCCAATAACTCGTTTTATTACAGCTGATTACAAGATTCTGTTTATTCAATATCACACAATCATATTCAAATTGCATATACAAACACTCCGTTTGTATAACCTAAAGAAAAGAATCAGCCATGGACCATTGTAATATATGTTTTTTTGTTTGCAGGTGACGACACCATTTCTTTTTAAGCTGATTCCCGCTGTTGTACATCTTGGAGTATTATTGCGTTGGTTCACACCTGAATTGCCCACAGAGGTGATCTTCTTTCCTCAACGAAGCTTTACCAGCAAAACCCGATAGGTTGTACACCGCGCTTTAATATGCATTGTACAGTATAACCTGTCTTAGAGGGGGTAAAATTGGTGGGTTGGGTAACAGGTCAAAACAACCAACTATTTTGGTGCAGTTCAGAATGAGTTGTGTCAGTTTTCAAAATTTTCCTTGTATGATTACAGTTATTATGAATTATTCGTCTGTCAAACATGATTTCAAAATTTATATTATTACAAAAAATATTTGGAAAATTTTATAAAGATTTAAAAAAAAAAAAAAAAAAAAAAAAAAAAAAAAAAAATTTAAAATTAAAACTCCCATTTATGACTTCAAGCCAGTTTCCTTCAAGAAAATTGTTTTAAATTTGACCCATAGATAAACTTTAACATGACTTGGCCATTCATTAGCAAATGGCTCAAATTTACCGCCTCTACCTTCATTTAACCTGCATCATTATAATATTTCTTGTTCTCAGAATTGTTCATTTACCAAAGTTATGCATATGAATCGAATCATTTGCATCATCATTTATCAAATTCCCACTCGTTTTGTCTCAGGTACTATTTAAAGGAGAACTGATGCGTTCAGACACTGCCAAGCGTATTAGCTTAATGGTAGATGTCTCTCATGATTTATAATGTACCATTAATATATGAAGTTACGAAAAAGACCAATCAACATCTGATGGACAGGTGCAGAAAGAGTTGACTTGAGCTTAAAGTCAAACCCGAAAGAACAAGTCTAATATCCACCTTCTACCAACTACCAAGTAAGAAAGGTAGCCTGTATACGTCTCACACGCTAATTGAGGTTGAACAACTATGTACATATATAGAGAGATATACCCCTCGGATAATTCTGATTTGTAGAAATTGTTGATTTTGTAATGTAGTTTTAACTTGTTCTTTTTGTTCCACCCTGTATGCTGTGAAACCATGAAACACATTCTAACGAGTCTAATTGATTACACGTTCATTTCACTTGTAACTAATTATGTATGAAGGACAGTGTCATAAAATAGCAGCGCATTTATAACTTATAACAATGTTTCTTTTATCTAACATGTTTCACGCTATTTTACATATTTACTTCGCAGTTTCACACAAGAAGAATAACAATGTAAGTAATTTAGTGTCTGTCAACGAAATGGTCTCGACCCACAGGTGCTAAGACATGATCATAACTACTGACTTGTTATGTTTCATCTTCTAACGTTCCAACAGCGTTGTATGCCCAAGACCTTATGAGAATGAAAATGCTTTGTTTCTACTGCCTAGTGGTCTTGGTATTTCTTGGTTTTAACTTTGATATGTCATCTAGGTAGTTGTGATAGTCCAATGTGGTTGTTAGGTTTAGAGCTGCTCTAAGCATATAGGTTCTCGTGTTTAGTTTTTATAAGGTGGCTCATCACCGCCTTCCATTGTAACCTAAACTCTTTAATTCATTTATATATTCACAGGGTATAAATCCTTTACGGAAAAAAAAAAGAAAAAAAAAAAAATGAAAATGCAAAGTCGTCTATCTTTTTCATTGTGAAAAACAAACATATAATCAGTTGAAAGAGGATGTTATCGATATTATTTCAATTTCAGACTTTCATTAGTACCAAATATGTTTATACGGATAAGTAAACAACTTGAATAAAATTCTAAACAAAAGATCAAAAATTATTCACTCTCATCTCCACATTGGATCTTCCCTGCACAGCTCAACTACCTTTCAGGATGTTTTAAGATCTTAACAGGTGACATGTCCATCGAATACTTTGTTTTTCCTTGTAAAAAAGCTGGCTCGACTTCATTCAACTCAATCTCAACCTCTTTCTCAGCGCATTCGTCTTGATTAAGTATCCCTCTACAGTTTCATCATTGCACTCATTCTCTTCAATTGAGTACATGAAGATACTCCAACATCTTCATCATCCGTAATCCTTATACCAGAAGGCTCTATCCTTGTCATAGACCGAGCATTATTTGATTGGCCACTGAAAGGATTGGTCCTTAAAGACTCATCATCTCCACTTTTCTTCAAAGGCAACAAATCCCGACCCGTAATCTGATCAACATCCCTCATAGAAAACGAAACTATCTGACCCGAGATGGATACAACTTTAACAAAAACCTCTCGATCACATTTCACAACCTCATTAGCATTAACAACTTCTCGTCTAGACATTTGTGAGACATGAATTATACCTTCTATGTCTTTAAAATCATGAAGCTGAACACAACAGCATTAATCCATCACTCGTGTAACAAATCCTCTATACACTTTATACAACTCAACTCCATCCAATATACTCCTACCTTCCGCAGGAACAAGTCCCATTCGTCCATCATATCTATCTTCACCGTCTCCAATATTTAAACTCGAACAACTCGGCTTACTTGCATTAGCATTTCTATTACCATTATTTTTCTCAAATTTGGACTTACGTTTTGGCGGAAAACTTGCATGTACCATGCAGCCCATGCTAAACAATGTACGTACTAAATAATCAGGAATATTACCCCCATAGTTTTGTTTCAAGTTACGCTCGAAATCGTCAATAGTATCACATTTTCTAGCTAAATAAATTATAAATTCTGCTAAGACTCTCTCACCAAGAAAAGGATGTGAATTAGCAAGTTTCTTACATAAATAAAATTCAAGTCCTCTTAAGCAAGCCTCGTTCGATTCTGACGTCATCTTCGAATTATTTTAGGGTTCTGTAGAACGTATGAAAAAAATAACAGGTATGATTGTATTTCCCTTTCCATCTTAAAAGAACTCAAGAACGCCCTTTTTTTTTTATTTCCCTTCCCATCCCCTTCCATTACTTAAAAAAAAAAAAAAAAAAAAAAAAAAAAAAAAAAAAAAAACCTCGAGAACTGAGCGTTAAGGTTATACAAATTCTTTGGCCAGGTGGAACGAAAAATCCTTTTCTTGTGTCGCTGTCGAAGAGGATTAATTATAGAACGGAAATCCTACACAGAAGCTACTGGTGGGCAAATGTATTATGCATGTCCTTATTCAGTGGTAAATAATCATACGTTTGCTTAGTTATGTAAATATGTATATAATTTGTTTGTTAAGAATACATTTCTTATAATTTTCATAACATGTAACAGCCAGGTACGTATGACTATGGGTGTGGATACTTTATGTGGAAAGCTGAATTTTAAAACAAGTACTTTAATCAAGCATCTTATTCGACGCAGTGTTCAAACTGCGTAGCTAAATATAATAAGATTGACCAGCTTGAAACAAGACGTTATTGTGTCAAAACAAGCTGTTGATGACAAGAATAAGCTAGTAGAGAATGCCTCGCCACACCTGTTACTGGAAGTGGTTATCGTGGAAGTCAACCATTGTGTCAAAAATGCAAGAAGTATCACACAGGTATCTGCATTGTTAAGTGCAGGAAATGTCAGAAAACAGGTCACAAGGCAAATAGCTGTAAGACTCCGGACATGAAAGGACAACTAACAACTGTAGTATGTCACGGATGTGGTGCAAAAGGGCACTACAAGAGCCAATGTCCAAACTACAATATCAATTGGAAAGCCAAGACTTTTGCAAGAGAATGAAGAATCTTTAAAAACTTCGATAGTATCAAGGGAATGATAACTAGATTTAAGCAGATGAATAAATCCTGTTGTAGATAAATAAACTCTAGTTCAAAAATTTCCTAAGTTGTATCTCTTTCTTGTATTTTACTTTAAGTTACGATAGATGTAACCTAAGTATATCATCTATCTTTCTACCGTATCGAAAAATCTACATTGTAATATTTCCATAATAATCATAATCTACGTTAATTTCAATTTCTGTTCCATTTACCAAATAACAATATACTGTTATTACTCTAGAAATTTCTAATTCATAGTATGAACACTAAAATTTTCTACTTTATTCTTAAAAGAAATTACATGTTATAGTATAAAAACGACACGTTAAACACCATCTAAAACAAGTTAGAGAAACATATGATTGAGCCAAACATCACATCATTTAGTCCTAAATTATACATAGCCTGATCAACTATGTCTAGTTTAGGAAGAATCATGTTATGAAGGGAACAGTCATAATTTCAGATTTTCTAAATAACAATCTTCATTTAAAAGAAAATATAGAGATAAAATGGACTGTTCATAAATAATACATTGGACACACCACAATAAATACCTATCTTATCCCCTCATCATTATGATGAGTGATGAGTGTGTAAATACTCATCATTTTTACCTTTTCTGAGCTGCCAAAACATCTAAAAACACTCAATATTGTATCAAAATAGTGAAAATATCCCAGGAAAGTGTTTTACATGTTTCAAATGCAAAATAATCAAAAACAGATGAAAAATGCACAAAGTTTGCAAAATTGGCAGTTTCAGTCCCTCATCTTTCAAAAGTTGTCAAATCTAGTCCCTAGTTGTTCCAAAAACTTGAAAAGGTCACCAAAGGTCCTTTTAAATCAAAAAGTTACACAATTAGTCCTTTGGTGCAAAGTTTCACAAAATGTCAAGTTTAGTCCCTGAACTTTGAAAATTGTCAAAAATGGTCCCTGGGATATTAAAACTTTGAGAAAAACAAATTTTGTCCTTGCACTAATCTTTTATGGCAGGATTGGTCCTTGGTGGAAAAGTTTGGTGAAATTACACAATTGGTCCCTGAAGTTTGAAAGTTTGGCAGATTTAGTCCCTGAGAAGTTTAAAATGGAAAAATCAGTTTTGGTCCTCACACTATTCATCATATGGCATAAATGGACCTTGTGAACAATTTGGAAGACTGCCAAAACTCACCCCTCAAAATTCAATATATTACAAATTTGGTCCTTGTGAAATTAAAAACCATAACCGGACCTTAATATTACTACTCTAATCCAATACCAAAACCAATCCATTAAACCTAAGCCCACCCATTCCTCTATCCTAGGCCCATCATACAAGCAGCCCACACACAACCCATAATAATATAAACGGGTCAACCTTTGACCCCTTTGGTCAAATACGGTCAAACAACCATCACCTCCCACTTTTCCCTCTCCATACGAAACCTCCCCAACTTGCACTGTTCCCCCATCCTATCACCACCACCCCATGTTATCCACCACCCAAACCACTCATTATATACCCTCACATCAACATTTAATGCACCACCCCCCCCTTGTCTGATATTCAGAATCAAATTGCAAAAAAAAAGTCTTTCCCGCCAAAACACGTGGCGTCCAATTAGAGAGTTTCAGACATCCAATGGCTACAAGTGTTGATGTGTAACACCCCCAAAATTTGGTACAGCGGAAGACTCAACAAGCTTTCGGGGTGCTACGGGGATTGATATCCAACACAAGACATAATAGAACGAGATAAAGTAAACATAATAAAAACGCAACCAAAATGGGGTTTTGAAGTTTACATTTATCCCAACATCATTCAGAGTCAGGCCCAAAAGAAATAACAGTAGGTCCACAATTCAATATCAGAGTTTAGAAAAATAGATCCATAAACCAGGTGCCTTAGCCGAGCCTTCCAATCCATGCATCCAAATCATCACTTAATTACCTGAGAAAACGTGCTAAAAGTCAGCTTTCGCTGGTGAGATCATAGGTTTAAATTCATCATCAATATAGTGGACATATACGCAAAACGCTTGCTAGCTAGACTAAGGATTTACTAAAAGCCTGCGGACACCCTCCGCTCCAACCTAACACACGGATACCCTCCGTTCTAACATAGATATTCGGGTAACCCCCGCAATACCATAAATACTCGGATAACCTCCAAAGTATTAATAACCTATAGGTGCACACTACAGTATCTAAATAAGCCAACCTTGAATAGTACACACGAAACCGTGTGACTAAAGCTGACAATCCCAAATAAGCCAACCTTGAATAGTACACACAAAATATATGTGACTAAAGCTGACAATATATATCCTAGTCCATACGCATAGCAAGTTTTAGAAAGAATATAGAAGCGAAAATAGTCCACATAAATAATTTGCACGTTTCTCACCCCAAGTATTGAAAACATAGTTCAAGAGTAAAAGTGGGGCTATGACTCACCTCAAGTCCAGAAATCAGCAAGAAGAAATCGGTAGAAGTAAGGTGTATAATAACTCACAAGACGGCAACTACGGACTCTGCACGACCTAACAATATCAACTCGTTCAGAAATCATTTCCTCAAATTCAAATATTCCCAAACCCGGACGTATTCCGTTTTATTTTCTGAAAATCCATTTCGTATTAGTTTGGAGTTTTTACGTTTGGTATCCATACGGGTGATGGGTCGACACAAACAAACCAAAAAGGTCACACAAAAGAATAATAAAAAAAAAAACTATAGATCTAATATTAGCTCGATATATCATTTAAATAAATCGTCGAAGTTTATCAAATCCGTCGATTTGATAATCCCCATATTTATTTACGTAACATACCGCTCCAAGATTACACCCAATCCTAAAGCACATAGCACACAAATACTACATGGTATATATCGTAGTTTAATAAACTCCTTATATACATCGTCAAATTGGCCAGATTTCCCGATATATATATTTAGCAATTTATTATCCTCTACATATACCACAACCTATGGGCGTCGTAGGATACGATGCCCATTAATATACTCATTTCGTATAGCCAAATAACTTGGTTTAACCTGTCGATTAAGTAAGTTATTTAGTTATAGAAAATGTTTATATTAATCGTCATATATCCGTGACAACACAAAAGTCACAAACAATAACTCACCTGGACTCAAGTGACCACGACTCCGCATAACTCGATAGCTTTCCTCGTTACTTATATAAAATAATATTTCATTTAATATTTAGTAATCGTCGAGAAATTTCTCGGTATTTATAATATTTATTTATAATAATACTTCCAATAATATTACGCTACTCTCGTAGCATAATATATTTAGTCGTATTATTTATAATACAACTCGTGATTTTTGTTATTATTAATATACGCATTTATACAATTATATATACGTTATTCACGTCTATATATTCATATAAACGTTTATATTACCAATAATATTATTACGAGTTTTATTATTTGCGTTTTAAATTGTAAATTATTATCGAGTCATACGAAATGGTCACATGTCCGAGTCATGACTCTCGGCTCATTGTCCAAGTCCAAAAATAATGTGAGTAAGTCAATCAAATCAATACATCTCCGTCCAAATCAATCCCAAAACACGTGCTACAACAATAGGGTCCGACTACGGCACCCGACTAACCTATCTCCGTCAATCTAAGTGACCGTCTCACAATCGGTCCCCAATACCACTTTTCGTCAACACAACTTCAAAGTATACCACGAGTCCAAAATAACTCGTCAACCGCTTCAAAATCATATAGGCCACAATAATGATGATAACCCATAATTATATAAATAATAACCATAAAAATAAAATTAGCCGAAATATATATATTTCGCCATCACAAACGGTTCTCAAAATAACCATGTTCGGGTCAAGTTACCAAGTCAACCCGAGTCGAAAATCATTTACCAAGCGTTACGTGGGTCCCACCCAAGACCACAAGGGTCACGGCTAGCTCACAAGAGCTCGACCCAACAAAAAATCAAAACCGACCCTACGGGGTCGTCGGCTCCAACAAAAATCGACCAACACAATCAATCAATCAAGAATCCAACCAAAATAATCAATCACGAGGACTAATTAAGGTCAATAAACACGAAACCGAGTCGAAATGATAACCAACAACTCGGAATCATCATAAGTCGAGGGTGAGGCCCTCGGCTCTTGGGTCGACCACGCAAAGAAAAGCAACCAAACATCAAAACCCGGATACCAAACCAAGATTTAACCATGTTTTAACAAAACCCATTATTATTTCATCATTTTCCTTCCAAATCCGCCCCTAAAACATAAAGAAAATCATGGGTTTGACTCGTTTTTCAACAAACCCGATGCACCTCGTGCATACTTACCCGTGGATCTACAAGAATCAACCAAGAAAAGTGGTGGTGGTGAGGTGTACGGCGTCGGTGGTGCTCGAACAAGGTGGGGGAGGTTGTTTTTGGGCGCGTGTGTCACAATACGAGAACAAGGGAGGTGTGGGGAGTATTTTGGAAGTGGCGGTGTATGGTGGTGTGCGGCGATGATGGCCGGAAAAAGGGTGGCCGGCGGTTAGGAGAGGAGGGAGTGGGTGTGATGTTGAAGATGAAAATGATATTATGAGGTTAGGGTTAGGGTTTATAAAAGTATTTTACGCTTTGGTCCCTCTATTTAGTCTCCTTTAGATTTTGCACACTAAACCCTTTTACCACCAACTTTATTTTATAAAAACGTCCCCTTACGTAAGTAAAGACTTACTAAAAATATTAAACGTCCCCAAAACTTGTTATATTCACCATTTGTCGGACTAAATATATTATTCCACCGAAACTCATAATAAATACGTTACTGAAAGTCCAACGTATTAAAACTCATAGATTTTAAACTTTTCAGTTTCCTAGTGCCGGAGTCAACGTAGTACCAAGTGAGAATTTAAAAAAAAATAAATTACCAAGTATAATTCCATAACGAATCATTAAATAAATCTCAAATCCCATAACGATATTAAATATAATTAACCATAAAATAGGTCTTACAAGTTCGTTACGAATAAAATTTCAAATAAAAATTTATAAACGAACTTTAACGTAATGCGGGTTTTCAAAATGGCTCCCTAAATTGCCGGTTGTCACATGATGGGATATGATCAGAGAGGGCAAAGGAACCCTAATCATTGGCTATAAAAGGAAAGAGAAGCAAGAAGAAGAGGCAGTTCCATTTTTTAGTTTAAAAGTTAGTCGTATTAGTAGTAGCTTGTAATTTTCATCAATTTCTAAGCTTTTAAGCATTTTAGTAGCATAAGCAAGTTTAATTTAATCTTTTTAATCAATCAATTTCAAGTTTCCTTTGGTATCTCAGATTGTGCAAATTTCAAATTCATTTCAAAATTCTTAGTGTACTGTGTTGTTGTTATCATTAAGTTCAAATGGACTCTTAGGTTCACTTAGGTTCCATTAAGCTTATTGAAGCTTTTAGAGACCCTAAAACTCAGTATTAATAGAAAAATCAAAAATATAAAAAAAGTCAACCATAGTCAACTGTCTTGTTTTGAGTTTGATTGCAGGTTTTGAGAAGCATTTGTGGACAAGCTTGGAAGTGGATTTAGCCTATCTAAAGATAGGCATCAGTGGAAAACCCCTTGTTCATGCTAGGGGTGTTTTGTAAGCCTTGCTTATTTGAAATTTCCTCTAAAATCTTAGTTCTTTATAGCTTCTTATTGCTTGTTTGCTTACTGCTATTCTGTGTTTCTTATGCTTATTGAGTGTTGTTTATGTAGTTTATAGCTTAATTTAGTTAACATGTTAATTAGGATTAATAGTTATTTTAAATCATAGTTTCACAGTCAAATTTGCATAAGTAGTATAATTGTGTGTTCTTGGTTACTAACTGTTTCTAAACACTCATTTAGGTTTAATATTTCATAAAAAGTTGAATTGGAACAATCTCATAAGCTTTCAAACCCCTTAGCTTCTTAAAATCAAAAACAGTTTTGTATTAAAGGGTGTTTGGTTTAACTCAGTAACATGGGTTCTTGTGGTTGTTTCATGGTTGTTTTAGCTTAGAAAGACTGCATTAGGCATAGTGTAGTTAAGTAAAACCTAAAATTCAAGTTTCTATTTGCTTAAAGTCAAAATCAAAGCTCATACCCCTTGATTTGATCACTGTTGAATCAGTTGATTCCATAACACCTAAAATCATTGCAAAACTGCTTAAGTTCAATAGATTTAGCTTCTTTGTGGTTAGGAACATCATAACAAATCAGTAAATCAAGATCTAGATTCACAGAAGTCAAAGAATCAAGTTTTCTTAATAAGTCAAAAGTTGAAGGTCTCAGATTTTGCAAAACTTCAAAGATTTTTGTGGAATTTAGCATTAAGGTTTAAAGCTTGAAATTTGTTCCAAATCATAGTCTATCAGCTGTTCTTTAAGATCTCATACTTGTTTGATTTTTGGGAATTTTTGTGTGGGCCCCACAAGCCCTGGAACACACCTGCAGGGAAGGAAACCTCCCCTGCACCAGCATACCACCACCACACCACCAACTTTGGTGGTGGCTGCAGCCCACCTCAGTGGACCCCAGTGGTTCATTTTTGGTTTTCCCAACCCCCTCCTACCAGGGATCAAGAATTGACCCTTGGTTTGACCTAGGAACAAGTGGACCCCACCTGGAATACACCCCAAAGTCTGTCCCATTTCTGTGTTTAAGTTCAATCTTCAAAGTGCTTATTTTTCATCTTATTAGCTTATCAATGGTCAATGTTTGTTGTTTCTAGCTTATTTTAGTTCAAGTAACTTATTTGTATCCATTTTCACCATTGTGGACCCCACTTGCAGTCATTTGTGCTCATTTTACTACTTGGTCAAAGAAAGTCAAACTGCTTAAGTAAAGGGGGTGCACACTGCTTATTTTTAAGCTTTGTAAAAAGTTGTTTCACAAAAGTATCTTATTTTCACCTTATATTTAGCTGTCTAAAAGAAAAACTCCAAAAAAGCAAACATAAAAATAGTGATAGCTTCTATTTAATAGAAACTATATTTTTCATTTTTCATTTTAGCTTATTTATAAGCATTTTTCCAATTTTATAATTTTCTAAATTTTCTAGTACCTTTAAGTATTTAAAATAATTTTCTTAGATTTTTCCTGATTAGTTTACTATTTATTAGATTTAAAACTAGTTTAATTAATTAAATAGGTAATATTAGTTATTAATTAGTTTTCTTAAATTTTTAGTAACAACAGTAGGTTTTTATAATTTTTCTAAGTTTTATAAATTCGTTAAGACTTTTAGAAAATATATTTTTAGTTTCTACTGTTCATTTTCCATTTTTCTTATTTTAATTATTTAAATCAGATTTAAAGTAATTAAAAGGTAATTAATTGGTGAAATAACCTTAAATATAATTTTTAGAGTTTTTTTATAATTTTATAGGATTCCTGTGATGGTTAAATAATTTTATAAATTTTCTCATAATTTTCTAAGTTAATTTATTATTATTTGTAATTTAAAATATTTTAATTAGTTTAATTAATATAAATAGTTTTTAATTAATAAAAAGCTCATAAAAAGACAAAAATATTTATTTTCATTTTTTATACTTTCTTCAAGTTCTAATTAAGGTTTAGAAATTATTTTTGCAAGTTTTTAGGTTAATTTGTAACATTTGTCATTTTTAGTTAATTTAATTTAGGTTTAATTTACATTTTAAATAGTTTTATTAATTAAATAATATTCAAATATTAAAATAATCATTTTTATAATTTCATTTTCATTTTCAATTTTCTTTTAAATTTTAAGTTTTCAAAAGTTTCAAAAGCACCCCCTGTAGTTTGTAATTTACCAAATCCCATTTTTCTGTCTGATTACGTGATACCTAATTGTGAATTTGTGCATATACTTGTTTATCTGTTATTTGTGAATATTATATCTGTGTACAAAATATCAGTAGCAAATCCAATTCCATATCATCTTGGCTACTGTTCTCAGTGTCACTCATTCCTAAACGATTTCAAAAGCACCATTTCAATCTCGCTGGGACTTAACGACCCGGGGAAACACTATACTATCCACGGAGTATTGGTCTAAGTAGTTTGACTTTGTTGACCATTTACTTGGTCAATTTAAGTTGACTGTTTAGCACCGATCAAAATTTGGCGCCGCTGCCGGGGAGGTTGTTGCGTGTTTTTAAAATCGTATTAAGTTTAGTGTTTTTCAAAACCCTCCCTGTACAAATTTCACACAAATTTGTAAAAAGTTTTTTGTAAAAAATATAATCATATCAAAAAAGTTCATTAACACTTCTCCTGAAGTGTTAAAAACACCAAAAAAATCAAAAACAACAAAACAAACTGTGAAGTTAAATTACTTCGTTTTCTTTAAGATTACAACCAGAAACAGTTGGTTTAAGGTAAGTTCTGACATTAAAGTGCGAACTGAAGAGGAAACCTATTTACTTCCTCCCGCCAGCCTGCGAGTAATCTTAATAGAACGATTTCGGTTAACGAATCAGTTCCAAAAATATTTCCCAAGTTTTCTGCACACACACCCATAAGCCTAAAGCAGTTTTTCAAATTAATAAATACATAAAATCTTACCACCGCAAACCAAGGCTGAACACCTACCAACTGGGGGTGTGGACATAATAAGTTCCCAAACTTAAGATAAAAACTTGCCTTTATATCCCTGTGAGTGGTGTACATTTTTTAAAGAAGCCATTCACTTGTGATTATTGGTTTAAGTTCACTGCGGTTTTGCCTCGATCTTGTGCTGAAAAATTGTTTTTAGTGCATGCGCACTCGGTCACAAACAAAGAATAAAAAACAGAAAAACGTACCCGAGCTACGTTCTGTTACAGAAGAACCAAAAACCGAAATGGCAGATGTGCCACCACCACCATTACCACCCCCTGACCCTCCCAGGGATGTGCCAGCTCCCGATCTCTGAACGATGGAGGAGTTGTGCCAGCCTACCATGCAAGGGCGGGGTGGGCCTATTGCACCACTCACTATTGGGGCTACGGACTTTGGCCTCAAGCACCACATGATCCAACAAGTCCAGAATTTGTGTCAATTTCACGGATTACCGGGGTGACGATGCTAACAAGCATCTTGATAAATACCTCACGGTTACCCAAAGCATGAAACAACATGGTGTCACCGATGACGCCCTCCGGCTGTACCTCTTCCCCTATTCTCTCACTCATCATGCCACTGCATGGTTTGACCGACTCCCAAAGAATTCTATTCATACTTTTGATGAGATGGTAACCAAGTTTTTAGCAAAATATTTTCCACCTTCCATGGTTATCAAGTTACGAAATGATATCAGCAACTTCCGGCAACGTCCCGATGAGTCTCTTTTTGAGGCTTGGGAACGTTATAAGCTAGCTATTGATCGGTGCCCAAACCACAATATGTTACAAGTTACCATCATAGACACCTTCTATAATGGTCTGACATTGAGGCACCGGGATATTCTCAATGCTGCTGCTGGTGGGACCTTTATGAAAAGGTGTCCCGAGGAGTGCTATGACTTGATTGAGAACATGACTGCCCACCATAACTTTTGAGATTCCTCTGCGGAGAGGGATGCGTCATGTAATTCAGTTACTCCTTCATCATCATCTCCTGAAATAATTGCTCTTACCAAGAAGATGGATGATATCTCTACGGCTGTGTTGAGAATGAACCAAACGATGCAAAATCAAGTTCAAAATCAACAAGTGAAAGCCGTGGCCCGAAGTTGTTAAACTTGTGGGGGCCCACATCTTTATTCCGAGTGTCCAGCTACTGCTAAATTTCCTCAAGAGAACGTTTATGCTGCTCAAGGTTCCTACAACACGGGGGGTAATTCTTACCAACCACAAGGGGACCGTAATCTCTTAAGCTATCGTTCCAACAATTTTCTCGGACCTCCCGGTTTTAACCAAAATCAAAACCGTAACTCGAATTAGAATTTTAACCAAGGTCAAAGCTCAAATTTCCAAAACCCGAACCAAAATCAAGGCCAGTTTAATCAAAACAATTTTCAAAATGGCAATCAAAATCAAGGTTTTCAAGGAAATTTTCAAAGGAATCAAAATCAAGGGAATTACAATCAGGGTAATTTCAATCAGAGAAACAATTTTCAGGGTAACAACAATCAAAATCAAAGGAATTTTCGAAACAACCGTGTTCAAAATCTTCCTCTCCAAAATCAAAACGTTGTTCAACCCTCGTCTTCCTCCGATGAAGTGCTAAAGCAATTTATGAAAGCACAAGAGGAAACGAATCGTTTATTGATCAGCAAGATCTCTGAGCTTCAGAAATCTTTAAATGATCGACCCTCGGGCCCGGGTACACTACCGAGCAACACGATCGCTAACCCGAGGGGCGATGTCAAAGCGATCACCACCCGAAGTGGGGTATCATACAATGGACCCTCGATTCCCTCTACCTCTTCTTCTCCTCCTACTAAGGTAGCGGAACGTGAACCTGAGGTTACTACGGACACGGTACTTCCTACTAATAACGGAGGTACCAACAACGTCCACCCTCAAGTTGTCCCGGTCCCGACTCGTAAGTCGAAAGTTGTATTTGATCCTCCTGTGAGTTCTGATGAAATCCCAAAGAATGATCCTAAACCTTCAATTCCATATCCTTCACGTTTGATTGATCAAAAGAACCGCGAAAGAGCTAATCATCAGATGGAAAAATTTTATCAAAATTTCCAAGAATTACACTTCGATATTAGCTTCGCGGATGCTCTTCTTCTCATGCCTAAGTTTGCTTCAACAATCAAAAATCTTATAAGCAATAAGGAAAAACTCTATGAGATGGCAAAAACTTCACTTAATAAACATTGCTCAGCAGTGCTCTTGAAAAAGCTTTCCGAAAAGCTTGGAGATCCCGGGAAATTTCTCATTCCTTGTATTTTCCCTGGGATGGTTGAATGCTTTGCCTTGGCCGATCTTGGCGCAAGCATTAACCTAATGCCTTACTCAGTCTGGAAAAGACTTTCTCTACCTACTCTCACTCCAACCTGCATGACACTCGAGCTTGCAGACCGTACTATATCCTGTCCTCTCGGCATTGCCGAAGATATCTTCGTGAAAGTAGGAAAGTTCCATTTTCTGGCAGATTTTGTGATTGTTGATTTCGATGCTGACCCAAGAGTTCCTCTCATTCTCGGGAGGGGATTCTTAAGAACAGGTCGTGCTTTAATCGATGTATTCGAAGAAGAAATCACTCTACGTGTTGGTGGCGAAGCCATCACATTCAATCTTGATCAGACTTCAAGATACTCTTCCAACTATGACGCTGAAACGGTTAACCGAATTGACATCATAGATGTAGCGTCGGAGGAGTATTCTCAAGAAGTCCTTGGTTTCTCAGCAAGTGGCAGTACCACTCCTTCTACTGATCCTATCATTTCCGACTCTTCCCCTTCCCTCACTCCGTTTGAGGGAAGTGACTTCCTTCTGGAAGAGGTCGAGGCTTTTCTTGCTCAGGATAGCTCAATCCCGCATGGGGTTGATGAAAACTATCTTGACCCGGAGGGGGACATTCTTCTTCTTGAAAGATTGTTAAATGACGATCCTTCACCCTCTCTGTCTCCAAAAATACTTCATAAAGTGGAAGTCAAAAATGTTGAAATAACTGAAGACTTTCCCGAGGTTGAGGTCAAGGACTTGCCTCCTCATCTAGAATATGCATTTCTGGAGGGTGATAATAAATTGCCCGTCATTATTGCTAAAGACTTAAAAGATGAGGAAAAGGCTGCACTCCTAAAGGTTCTTAAGGCAAACAAGCAAGCAATTGCTTGGAAACTCTCTGACATTAAGGGCATAAGCCCGAACTTTTGTACACATAAAATCTTAATGGAGGATGACTTTAAGCCAGCAGTGCAACAACAGAGAAGGGTAAATCCTAAAATCCACGAAGTTATCAAACAAGAGGTTCTAAAACTTCTTGAAGCGGGATTGATTTATCCTATATCTGATAGTCCTTGGGTTAGCCCAATTCATTGTGTTCCCAAAAAGGGTGGCATTACCGTTGTCACCAACGAGGATAACGAGTTGATTCCAACTCGTTTGGTCACGGGTTGGCGTGTATGTATTGACTATCGAAAGTTAAATGAAGCCACCTGTAAAGACCATTTTCCTCTCCCTTTTATGGACCAAATGCTCGAAAGACTTGCGGGGAATGAATACTACTGCTTCCTCGATGGTTTTTCGGGTTACTTCCAAATCCCTATTGATCCCCAGGATCAAGAGAAGACTACCTTCACATGCCCCTACGGAACTTTTGCTTACAGACGTATGCCTTTCGGCTTATGTAATGCACCAGGCACGTTCCAGAGGTGCATGATGTCTATCTTTTCCGACATGATCGGGAAAACCATGGAGGTATTCATGGATGACTTTTCAGTCATCGGGGATTCATTCCAATCTTGTCTCTCCCACTTGGAACAAATGCTTAAACGTTGCAAAGAAACGAATTTGAGTCTCAATTGGGAGAAGAGCCACTTTATGGTTAAGGAGGGCATTGTCCTCGGCCATAAAATTTCAAAGGACGGGATTGAGGTTGACAGAGCTAAAATCGATGTCATTGCTAAATTACCTCATCCCACCACCGTTAAAGGTGTTAGGAGCTTTTTGGGTCATGCCGGCTTCTACCGTAGGTTTATCCAAGATTTTTCTAAGATTGCCCGGCCTATGACCCATCTCCTCGAGAAGGATGCTCCTTTCATCTTCTCTCCTGAGTGCATCGAAGCTTTTGAAACATTAAAGAAAAAGCTTACCGAGGCACCAATTCTTGTTGCCCCCGATTGGGACCTACCCTTTGAGCTTATGTGCGATGCTAGTGATTTTGCCATAGGTGCGGTCTTGGGGCAACGAAAAGCAAAATACTTTCAGCCTATACACTACGCAAGCAAAACTATAACCGAGGCTCAGGGTCATTACACCACCACTGAAAAAGAACTCCTAGCTGTGGTGTATGCCTTTGAGAAATTTCGGTCATACTTAATCCTGACTAAATGCGTAGTGTACACGGATCATTCGGCTTTGAAATAATTATTTGCAAAACAAGATGCAAAGCCAAGGCTACTCCGTTGGGTTCTCCTCCTCCAGGAATTTGATATCATTATCCGTGATAAAAAGGGAGCTGAGAACCTTGCTGCTGATCATCTCTCACGATTAGAAAACCCTCATCAGGATGTGTCCGAGAAACAGGAAATAAATGAAACATTTCCTCTCGAGACACTCAATGCGGTTGCTTTTCGTGGTGACTCTACTACCCCATGGTTTGCCGACTTTGCAAATTACCATGCGGGTAACTTCATCGTGAAGGGGATGACGTCCCAACAGAAGAACAAATTCTTCAAAGAGGTTAAACATTACTTCTGGGACGACCCCTATCTCTTCAAAATCTGTGCCGATCAAGTCATCAGGCGATGTGTATACGGACAGGAAGCCGCTGATATTCTCAAGGCTTGCCATGCTGGACCCACCGGGGGCCACCATAATCCTAACTACACCGCCAAAAAGGTGTTTGATTCAGGATTCTAGTGGCCCACGATCTATAAGGATGCCCACGAGCTAGTCAAAGCTTGTGATGCTTGTCAGCGTCACGGGAATATTCACAAAAGAACGAAATGCCACAAAATGCCATTCAAGTTTGTGAAATCTTTGACGTCTGGGGCATTGACTTTATGGGGCCATTCCCATCTTCTCTTGGAAACAAATATATTCTCGTGGCTGTTGACTATTTGTCAAAACGGGTTGAGGCTAAGGCCTTACCCACTAACGATGCCCGAGTTGTTGTGAAATTCTTGAAATCCCTCTTTGCTCGTTTTGGAACTCCACGTGCCATCATTAGTGATCGCGGTACTCACTTTTGCAATGATCAATTCGCAAAAGTCATGCTTAAGTACGGTGTTACTCATCGTCTTTCTACCGCGTATCACCCACAAACAAGTGGGCAGGTGGAGGTTTCCAACCGTGGTATAAAACGGATTCTTGAGAGGACAGTAGGTGAAAACCGTGCTTCCTGGTCGGATAAACTAGATGATGCACTCTGGGCCTTCCGTACAGCTTACAAAACACCCATCGGGTGTACTCCATACAAGCTTGTATATGGGAAGGCGTGTCATTTACCGATCGAGCTCGAGCACAAAGCCTACTGGGCCTTGAAACATGCAAACTATGATCTTCATAAAGCGGGTGATCACCGTAAGGTTCAAATCAATGAATTAAACGAACTTCGTGATCAAGCCTACGAGAACTCTTTGATCTACAAAGAAAAGACAAAGAAGATTCACGACTCTAAGATTAAGAACCGCGTTTTCAACGTCGGTGACAGAGTCCTTCTTTTCAATTCAAGGTTAAAGATTTTCTCGGGAAAATTAAAAACCCGATGGACTGGACCATTCACTGTCGCTAAAGTATATCCATACGGGACTGTTGAGTTATCTCAACCCGAAGGTCCCAACTTCAAAGTGAATGGTCATCATTTGAAACATTATTTTGGAGAGGAAATACCACCCATGGTTGTCCCTGATCTCCAAACTTTCCCCATGGACAAATGAATTCGGGGATCGAGTCAAGCTAGTGACTCGATGAACAAAAATTAGCAACATATATGGGTTTTCACCCGTATTTCTGACTTCTTTCTACTTTCTACCACCCTAGTGTGGGGGAGTGGCCGTCCCCCACCTTTTGAAAAGTAAATATGTATATAAGTTTCAAAGTCAAAAAAAAAAAAAAAAAAAAAGTGTGATTGTATGTACAGATAAATAAAGTGAAAAATAAAATCGATATTTCCACAGTTAGTTTCGAATATTAGCTTCTTCCGTTCAGAGATTCGGCATAATAGCCGGGACTTTGAATATTGAGGACAATATTCAATTCTAGTGTGGGGGGGGGGGGGGGGGGGGGGGGAATTCTTACAAATTTTATCACAAAACTTTCTAAGTACCCCCATTTTTAGGCCTAAAATTTTTCACTTTATTTCAAAATTTTTGTGGTAATCAGTCCGCCAAAGTCTAAATGACAAATGAATTGGCTAGTCCAGGAGCAAACGGCTCTTTGTAAAGACATCTCAAACCCGTTGATAGCTTGCAATTTGCCAAAAATTGTATGGTTCCTCAACTCCCCATATCCCATAAAGCGAATGAGTTGGCTAGCCCACAAGATTATGGCTTGTGGTAAAGGCCGTGGAAAATCCATAATTGGTAATCAGCTCACCAAGATGTTGACTTAGTCCATCAAGATGCTGGCTAGTCCAGAAGCAAACGGCTTTTGGTAAAGACTAATCAAATCCGTTGACAGCTGGTGGTTTGCTCAAAATCACACGGTTATCAGGTGTGCCACAGTTCTTACACCTGGCTACTCCAGAAGTGATGGCTTTTGGTAAAGAGATTTTCAAATCCATCAAGTTTTTCTCAAAAGATTGCTAGGGACTAGCAATGTTTTAGTATGGGGGATTGATGAGTGTGTAAATACTCATCATTTTTACCTTTTCTGAGCTGCCAAAACATCTAAAAACACTCAATATTGTATCAAAATAGTGAAAATATCCCAGAAAAGTGTTTTACATGTTTCAAATGCAAAATAATCAAAAACAGATGAAAAATGCACAAAGTTTGCAAAATTGACAGTTTCAGTCCCTCATCTTTCAAAAGTTGTCAAATCTAGTCCCTAGTTGTTCCAAAAACTTGAAAAAGTCACCAAAGGTCCTTTTAAATCAAAAAGTTACACAATTAGTCCTTTGGTGCAAAGTTTCACAAAATGTCAAGTTTAGTCCCTGAACTGTGAAAATTGTCAAAAATGGTCCCTGGGATATTAAAACTTTGAGGAAAACAAATTTTGTCCTTGCAATAATCTTTTATGGCAAGATTGGTCCTTGGTGGAAAAGTTTGGTGAAATTACACAATTGGTCCCTGAAGTTTGAAAGTTTGGCAGATTTAGTCCCTGAGAAGTTTAAAATGGAAAAATCAGTTTTGGTCCTCACACTATTCATCATATGGCATAAATGGACCTTGTGAACAATTTGGAAGACTGCCAAAACTCACCCCTCAAAATTCAGTATATTACAAATTTGGTCCTTGTGAAATTAAAAACCATAACCGGACCTTAATATTACTACTCTAATCCAATACCAAAACCAATCCATTAAACCTAAGCCCACCCATTCCTCTATCCTAGGCCCATCATACAAGCAGCCCACACACAACCTATAATAATATAAACGGGTCAACCTTTGACCCCTTTGGTCAAATACGGTCAAACAACCATCACCTCCCACCTTTCCCTCTCCATACGAAACCTCCCCAACTTGCACTGTTCCCCCATCCTATCACCACCACCCCATGTTATCCACCACCCAAACCACTCATTATATACCCTCATATCAACATTTAATGCACCACCCCCTCCCCTTGTCTGATATTCAGAATCAAATTGCAAAAAAAAAAAAGTCTTTCCCGCCAAAACACGTGGCATCCAATTAGAGAGTTTCAGACATCCAATGGCTACAAGTGTTGATGGGATATGATCAGAGAGGGCAAAGGAACCCTAATCATTGGCTATAAAAGGAAAGAGAAGCAAGAAGAAGAGGCAGTTCCATTTTTTAGTTTAAAAGATAGTCGTATTAGTAGTAGCTTGTAATTTTCATCAATTTCTAAGCTTTTAAGCATTGTAGTAGCATAAGCAAGTGTAATTTGATCTTTTTAATCAATCAATTTCAAGTTTCCTTTGGTATCTCAGATTGTGCAAATTTCAAATTTATTTCAAAATTCTTAGTGTACTGTGTTGTTGTTATCATTAAGTTCAAATGGACTCTTAGGTTCACTTAGGTTCCATTAAGCTTATTGAAGCTTTTAGAGACCCTAAAACTCAGTATTAATAGAAAAATCAAAAATATAAAAAAAAGTCAACCATAGTCAACTGTCTTGTTTTGAGTTTGATTACAGGTTTTGAGAAGCATTTGTGGACAAGCTTGGAAGTGGATTTGGCCTATCTAAAGATAGGCATCAGTGGAAAACCCCTTGTTCATGCTAGGGGTGTTTTGTAAGCCTTGCTTATTTGAAATTTCCTCTAAAATCTTAGTTCTTTATAGCTTCTTATTGCTTGTTTGCTTATTGCTATTCTGTGTTTCTTATGCTTATTGAGTGTTGTTTATGTAGTTTATAGCTTAATTTAGTTAACTTGTTAATTAGGATTAATAGTTATTTTAAATCATAGTTTCACAGTCAAATTTGCATAAGTAGTATAATTGTGTGTTCTTGGTTACTAACTGTTTCTAAACACTCATTTAGGTTTAATATTTCATAAAAAGTTGAATTGGAACAATCTCATAAGCTTTCAAACCCCTTAGCTTCTTAAAAGCAAAAACAGTTTTGTATTAAGGGGTGTTTGGTTTAACTCAGTAACATGGGTTCTTGTGGTTGTTTCATGGTTGTTTTAGCTTAGAAAGACTGCATTAGGCATAGTGTAGTTAAGTAAAACCTAAAATTCAAGTTTCTATTTGCTTAAAGTCAAAATCAAAGCTCATACCCCTTGATTTGATCACTGTTGAATCAGTTGATTCCATAACACCTAAAATTATTGCAAAACTGCTTAATTTCAATAGATTTAGCTTCTTTGTGGTTAGGAACATCATAACAAATCAGTAAATCAAGATCTAGATTCACAAAAGTCAAAGAATCAAGTTTTCTCAATAAGTCAAAAGTTGAAGGTCTTAGATTTTGCAAAACTTCAAAGATTTTTGTGGAATTTAGCATTAAGGTTTAAAGCTTGAAATTTGTTCCAAATCATAGTCTATCAGGTGTTCTTTAAGATCTCATACTTGTTTGATTTTTTGGAATTTTTGTGTGGGCCCCACAAGCCCTGGAACACACCTGCAGGGAAGGAAACCTCCCATGCACCAGCATACCACCACCACACCACCAACTTTGGTGGTGGCTGCAGCCCACCTCAGTGGACCCTAGTGGTTCATTTTTGGTTTTCCCAACCCCCCTCCTACCAGGGATCAAGAATTGACCCTTTGTTTGACCTAGGAACAAGTGGACCCCACATGGAATCTACCCCAAAGTCTGTCCCATTTCTGTGTTTAAGTTCAATCTTCAAAGTGCTTATTTTTCATCTTATTAGCTTATCAGTGGTCATTGTTTGTTGTTTCTAGCTTATTTTAGTTCAAGTAACTTATTTGTATCCATTTTCACCATTGTGGACCCCACTTGCAGTCATTTGTGCTCATTTTACTACTTGGTCAAAGAAAGTCAAACTGCTTAAGTAAAGGGGGTGCACACTGCTTATTTTTAAGCTTTGTAAAAAGTTGTTTCACAAAAGTATCTTATTTTCACCTTATATTTAGCTGTCTAAAAGAAAAAACTCCAAAAAAGCAAACATAAAAATAGTGATAGCTTCTATTT
Source organism: Artemisia argyi (assembly GCA_030686995.1). Taxonomy (NCBI): domain Eukaryota; kingdom Viridiplantae; phylum Streptophyta; class Magnoliopsida; order Asterales; family Asteraceae; genus Artemisia; species Artemisia argyi. Next base: position 5,880,650 of record CM060707.1, on the reverse strand, counting down.
AATAGAAACTATCTTTTTCATTTTTCATTTTAGCTTATTTATAAGCATTTTTCCAATTTTATAATTTTCTAAATTTTCTAGTACCTTTAAGTATTTAAAATAATTTTCTTAGATCTTTCCTGATTAGTTTACTATTTATTATATTTAAAACTAGTTTAATTAATTAAATAGGTAATATTAGTTATTAATTAGTTTTCTTAAATTTTTAGTAACAACAGTAGGTTTTTATAATTTTTCTAAGTTTTATAAATTCGTTAAGACTTTTAGAAAATATATTTTTAGTTTCTACTGTTCATTTTCCATTTTTCTTATTTTAATTATTTAAATCAGATTTAAAGTAATTAAAAGGTAATTAATTAGTGAAATAACCTTAAATATAATTTTTAGAGTTTTTTATAATTTTTTAGGATTCCTGTGATGGTTAAATAATTTTATAATTTTTCTCATAATTTTCTAAGTTAATTTAGTATTATTTGTAATTTAAAATAGTTTAATTAGTTTAATTAATATAAATAGTTTTTAATTAATAAAAAACTCATAAAAAGACAAAAATATTTATTTTTGTTTTTTATACTTTCTTCAAGTTCTAATTAAGGTTTAGAAATTATTTTTGCAAGTTTTTAGGTTAATTTGTAACATTTGTCATTTTTAGTTAATTTAATTTAGGTTTAATTTACATTTTAAATAGTTTTATTAATTAAATAATATTTAAATATTAAAATAATCATCTTTATAATTTCATTTTCATTTTCAATTTTCTTTTAAATTTTAAGTTTTCAAAAGTTTCAAAAGCACCCCCTGTAGTTTGTAATTTACCAAATCCCACTTTTCTGTCTGATTACGTGATACCTAATTGTGAATTTGTGCATATACTTATATATCTGTTATTTGTGAATATTATATCTGTGTACAAAATATCAGTAGCAAATCCAATTCCATATCATCTTGGCTACTATCCTCAGTGCCACTCATTCCTAAACAATTTCAAAAGCACCATTTCAATCTCGCTGGGACTTAACGACCCGGGGAAACACTATACTATCCACGGAGTATTGGTCTAAGTAGTTTGACTTTGTTGACCATTTACTTGGTCAATTTAAGTTGACTGTTTAGCACCGATCAATGAGAAACCGACAAAAGTACAAGTAGGAAAACACTAATAATTCACAAAGACTGATAGAAAACTCAAATAGCAAAAATTTTATTAGAATCCGTGAAAATTAATACATAAATAAATAATTAGCATCGGAAGTGCTAATGTTACAATAATTACAATATAAATCATGGAATCTTCAATAGGTTGATCCGCTATAGCAACAAAGACCCCCACCAACAAAGCAATAGCGAGAGCCACCACAGGATGAATCACCCTAATTATGCTGAAAGATAAATATAAACAAACCATTAAAAACAATAATGAGACAAATTCCTAAACATAAAAACAAAACGAGTATTATTCCATATTTATTTCATAGTACATAAAAACACAATAAGAACTTAATTTTAAAACAACCCTAGCTCAAGATTATTACCCCCATATCTTGTCTACGGTAATGGCTAGGACAGTGAGGGGTACGACAAACATCAAGATCGCGACCAAGAATCCAAAGTCTTCATCTGGAACATACGCTAAGTAGATAGAAGCAAGGACGACATATACAATCGCTAGTATAGTGATGAGGTGCGGCATTTTGAGATGTGAAATAAGAAGAAAATGGTTGATGGAAGAAATGAAAATTAGAGATGGGTATTTATAGGCTAAAATATAGCCGTTAGAACACTATTCACGGCCGTTGGAATTCACTATTCCCGACCGTTAGAATACTGTTCAATAGCCATAAATTTTCCACTATTCAGGATCACTATTTTCAATGTTCACAGCCTTTAGATACATCAGTTACTTTGTCTTGTCCAGTACAGATAAATCTAACTGAATCACGTTTCCTTAATTTTTGGAATAAAAATCTCTCGACAATCCTCTGCTCATAATTCTCTACTCTAGTAATCACGTCAAACTTGAATTTCAGGACGAAATTCAGAGTGACGGGTGGGTACTGTAGAGAACTGCAAAAATCCATATAATTAACAACGTTTAATTATATATTAATCTCTGTCATTATTTTAATCACCATTTTTACAGAAAAATTTGAAATTTTTCTTATTATATTAAATAGTCATGATTACGATATTGCAAAATTCACCAAATGACGAAATAAGTTCTCGACACGCTTAACGAAATATTAAAACTTCACTAATCCAAATTATACACTAATTACATACTAAATGGGCCTTTAACATTTCTTAGCCCAATCGGCCCAAAATCCATTTTATGATTTTATGTATATATCGACTAGAAAACATCCTCCAAAACGCTCCTCGTTCTCTCAAATCTTAAACACGACATATATATATTTTTGCACCACCTCGTTTCTCACCTAGCCGACTACAAGTGTGCCAAATCTCATGATCATATATCGAGATTTGCTATGTTTTCGAAAGGCAAAGTGTTCGGTCCAAAACAATCCACTCGACATATATAAATAATCCAAAACTTAACCGTTTTGACTCCGGTTTGTTTCTAAATGATCCTAATAATATTTCAAGCATGATTTCATGATTAATATTGAGTTTCATCAGCTATGGATCAAGTTCTACACTATTTTCCAAATCGTGTATGTATATATGTTCTAGTTGACATATATATGAGTCCCCAAGACAAATACCAACTCCTAGCTCTCACACAACTTTCTTAAAGTCCTAGAAATGCCAGAGATTCATTTTAAAAGTCTCCATTCACTGACATACATAGTAATTTATGTTCCTTGCACTATTTTTAAACCATACGTATACTAAAATATTTCTATATGTACTTCTTCTTCATCACCTTATTTCTCCATTCAAAACACTCAAAATAACTCTTATAATATACTCCAAATACCTCTGATCGACCATGAATAAATCACATGTTCATTTGAAAGCAAACAAGTGGTGTCGAGTTATATATATATAAATCGTTACTTGTGTTTTATAAACGAACATGAGATTTCTTGTGTTTCCTTCATCACTCTCGACTCTCTACCACCTTTGAAGGTGTTGTCATTTCATATCATTTCGAGTTCATTTTATACATATATAATTTACCATGCATCACATATTTATTGTTTTCGAACGTATATATATTCTATTTATTTTTACGTTATTACGTATCACATGTTAAAGGCCTAAGAATCACGATACACACTCACTTCATGTTTATGTTATTGTTTCATGCATCATACGAACCTAGTTTGCACCTAGTTTTCAATCGGATATAAAAACTCTCAATACTTAGAAATTTTTTTAAGTCTTTAACATAAATAAAAACGTTCCACCAGCCTAAGAAGCAATCGGATATATTAAAAATTCATTTAACGACCCATCTATATTTTTACATGAACTCATAGACGCCATGACTAGCTACAACTTTCATATAGATAACTTGTAAAAACAATCACGTCTCGACCTTCTAAAATGACTAAAGTAAATCGACCCAAAAGAGATAAAACTGAAAAACTTAGAAAATATTCTAAGTCTTTTTACCCAGAAAATTTGCTTCAGGTCGCGACCAAAAGAACCATGTAAAACCAAATCCGACTTAACAACAACCCATTATTTTTACACAATCTATTTCTCTTTGTTACAAACTAAAAGTTTCATGTTTACAATTTATAAAGATAAGCTCGTTTAGACATTCAAATAAGCTCAAACCAAACTGTCCCTCGCTAGAATTCTATGTAGTATTATTTTCAGAAAATTAATTAAATTCGAATTGGGCTAAGTTCAGGCCCAACAAGAGTTAACAATCCATAAGCCCAAAAGGCCCATATGAAACATTTTTAGAATCACAAAAATAGCCCAAGTCCAAGCCCAAAACTATTTTCATGCCCTCGCCTCTAGATTTCTTAACGGGCCTTGTTAAGTCACGTTAATGGCCCTTTTAGCTTAAAAATAAGCAATTCGTGTAATAAGCAGTTGAAATAAATTTTAATAAGCTTTATTAAACTACAGAAAATCTTGCCTAGCTTTTCCCGTAATTTTTGTACGAAAAGGACTAAAAATGTAACGCAAATTCACCTAGGAGGACTAAAACTGTCAAACCTTTAAAACAAGGACTGAAATAGTAAAAACAGAATCTTAGGGATAAAAATTGACATTATTGAATATTCCAAGCTCAGAACGCTATATTGGACAAGTAGTGGACTATAAATATAAATTATATTTAATAAAGGACTAACGGTGCAATGCTAACGTCGTTAGGGTAAAAACTGTAAAATTGGAAAAGGACAAGGACCAAATATATTCTATTTAACATTCTCAGTTATTTTCTATTTTTTTAAAATATAATCACATCATATGCATTTTCATTACATTTTATTTATATATTAGTTAATTTTACGTTAATAATATATATAACGATATTTTAACTAATTATCTTTACGTATTATTATCATCATGGTTAAAAAGGGAAAACTTTAGAAATAATAACATAACTTGTCATATTATTATGAACATAAGAATTTCATTTGCATATCATCTTTTCATCATAACGATTAATTGTTATTCATTAATCGTTATTCATTTACCAAATAGTATTTGGTCAAATTCTCAGATAAATTTATTTATCAGGTTATATATTGAAAGCCGTCATCATAATCTCATCCGACTTTACTTTTCATCATTTCAGTATCAACCAACTTTCATTATATAATTGATCGAATCTTTCATAATCACTAAAGTACCTGATTAAATCTTTATCCTTCTTATTTCGTGCCAAACCCATATTTTCGAATCAAATCAGGCCGTGACAAAAAAAAAGCCAAGTTAACCTCATCTTGATCATCATCTACAGAGTCAAAACACGAACCTACATAGCTGTCGAAGAACTGAAGGCCGGCTTAAATATACTTATGAAAAAATCAAATAAATACGCATCACTGCAATTTAGTTAGTTGTTTCAACAGACAGTTCATGTGCACCTTGTTACATACCCGAAGCAAAAGAAAACAAGAACATAACATATGGATTCCAAAGCTTCAAACTCAGCTGGTCGTTCCCAGATGCTTCCTGTGGAAAATTCTGGAAGATCAAGCGGTCGTTTGATGGAATAACACGTATAGGAATACACAAAAGAGCAATATGTAGCATCTCATATATGTTCACCTAACAAATGAAATAAGTAGCAGTTGACATACCTCCGAGTCCCCTTTTTTTGGCGATAAGCAAGCCATTTTTGCAGCCAACTGTATGCTTGAGACCTTTTCGCTTTTCAAACAACAAATAAGTAAATCCAAAATTGTTCAAACCAATAATCCAAATCTTTGAATTGAAATCATAGAAGTGAAACCTTAAAAAAATTCTTAGAATCTAACACATGAAATGCAAAAGCCACCATTTCAACCATGCCATAAAAGTTAGTCCACACTGTATACTCGCATGGATATAAGCAGTTGCGATTGACACTCCCTTGTTGACATTCAACACAGTATGTCCTGTAAAATTTAAAGAAAAAAAATGGTCATAACGTGATCAATCACATCTGTTTAACCGAATCTAATCAATCATGATTTACCCAAGACAACAATTAGGGGGTGTTTGTTTATCTTACATCTGGTGTTACAGGTTACACTTATTTTCAAACTTATCGTAATAAACTTATTAAAATCATAAGGTTTCAAATAAATCCAAATAATGTATGAAATATAAGCAGAAAACATATAATAAGCTTAACCAAACATCCCCTTAGTTGACTTACCATATAATTAACCTTACTGTATAGAGGTTTTTGTTGTAAAACAATCAATAACACGAATTTCCAAACACACCCATATCAAAATCTGTATACCAGATTGATAGTCAAGATCGCTGTACGTGGTTCCTAAAATATTTATGTTCCATAAACAAATTAAAGTAATGCGAAACAACATACCTGTCACCTCAAATTGCCTCCACTTTCTGAAATCATGGTCGACAACTTCAAGTCTGTAGCAAAGATTCGAAATCAAGAAAATATGTATCAAACACACAAACATATATGATATTCTGTACGATTCAAAGATGTAAGATTTTGTCGATAAAAAGGGAACCTCACATACATTAGCCAAACGCCTAGCCCCTTCGTCAATACTCTTGTTAATTTGTCAACCACCCAGCCCAGCAGACCTGTAACACATTTTTATTATAAAATTAACACGAACCAATAAAAATCAAATAATAACAGTCAAGATTTTTTTTTTTAATATCAAAACCTCACAAAATCGATGAGCATAATCTGAAATTCGTGGTGGAAATTTGTGTTACCCATTTATTCTACATGGAATTTCAGACCGTAATTCTTGTCTTCCATTTTCACTTTGAAATCTTGATGATGATATTCAGATGAGAGTGTGGGTTTGGTAGATTTAGAAAAAACAGAAATTTAACAATAGTGTGGGTCTGGGGGACAACAAGGGAAAAGGAAAAGCCCCGGTCCTGTTAACATGACCCATTCAATTACCGTATTTAATTAGATAGCAAACTCCTAGCCACGCACTCAACAGTCAACTCTCTTAAAAAGAGGCCCACGCATTATTAAACTCTCAAAAGTCTAGGACAAGGAAAAGAGTTCCAATCATTTCAGGAATGAGGTACTATTTTTTAATTAATTTTTGCTTATATTTTTCTTAGTGGCTCCTGTCCTCCCAAGTTTTCTCTGCCTAACCACGCAAGTGACCAAATTCCCTCCCACAATATTAAAACATTACTCACTTCACTTGTCTCTTTTAGTATTCATTTAAAATATCTATGCTAAATATTATTATTACAAATCTTTGTAAACATATGTTAATCGCTTATTCCTTCTTTAGACCTGGAAAAAAATGATGAAAAGAAAAGCCCAACAGACATATGTGATTTGAATTATTTAACTTCAATTAGCATCATGCTTAATTTGTGTTACTGTCTATTCTAAAACAATTTTGTGTTGTGCCTATTAGTTTCATTCATAAACTTAGCCAAGCATCTCAACAATTCTAATTTTCAAAAAATACATTTTAGATTTATCGCAATTCAATTCGTATCCATCTTTGTTAAAAAAAATAATAATAAAATAAGAAAAATAAAAATAAAAAATCGTATCCATAACTAAATCAGTACGCAAATATTTTTGGGTTGTACGCCGAGTGGTGCCTAGTACTAGCTAGTATATTTAAATATATATTCAGTTTCTACTCGTGAAATGCGGTGTCAGATACACGGTTTTTTTGTGACAGAACAAATATTTTTCATTTTAAACCTTTTTTATTTAAAATATTTTAGATACTTTATAACGTAGTAGGCAAAATTTTAAAAAATAGAACGTCTAAATTATTAATTGTGTAAATAGTTAACACTTTTATATTTTAAATTTTATTATTAAATTGATAGTTGGAGTATAAGTTTATTGAGTTTTTCTTATAAACAATTATATTAAATTATTTCATTATTAGAGTGTTATTATATGTTTTAAATGAAACTTAAAATTTCAAATTATATATATATATATATATATATATATATATATATATATATATATATATATATATATATATATACAAGTATATATATACTTTCCGTCTGAAATGACATGTCCATATTGCTATTTTTGATTGCTTCAAAATATTTGTTCATTTTTATGTTTCAATCAATTAAAAGAGACTTTATTGGAAGGAGATGATATTTGATTAATTGATAGATTAGTTAGCGAAATTTTTTTAAAAGGAGTGCTAGACTTCCTTACATTTTACAAAATTTCTCGCACACAATGAGGTGTCATGCATCTTAGCCACTCATGTGAGAGCATTAATTGACCAAGTGAGAGTATTAGGTGGCTAAGATGCATTCCACCTAATTATGTGAGAGAAATTTTGTAAAATGTGAATGAGTCTAGCATATATATATATATATATATATATATATATATTTTTTTTTTTAATTCTATGAGTGCCAAATTAAAATGAACTTATAATTTGAGACGAGAGAGTATTTTTTTTATAGCAAGCCTCAAATGGTAATATAGATATAACCAGTTTCTAATCTCTCTATTCTCGCAAGCCACGTGTTTATTTATTGAGTGTAAAAAATCTGTGTAATAAAGCATCAATAAGGATTCATCATTAAAAGGATCTGTACTGATACGTTTGTGATACCGGATCAGATCTAGCCATGGAGTTATTTATTATTATTTTTTTTCCCAACATCATATGTATTAAACCTGTGTTTTCCTAGTGCAAAATAGACATAGATTTAGATTACATCATAAATACGTATGATGTTATTTGTTCATTGATACCTCCCAGAGCTAGTCTCAGTGGTTTTGGCTGAGATTTATGGCCATAAATCCCAGATCCAGCTGAATATTTACTTTCTACAAAGAGGGGGCGGCGGGTTTAGGGTTAGACGGGATTTGTTTAGGGTTAGAAGATAATTTGTTCACACTTGGTAGCTTTGACTTTAATATTTGACTTCAACCCTTCTTCTTCTTTGTACAAAGTAATATTCAGCTGGATGACTGGATCTATGATGATATACAAATGAGTTAGATTCATATGTTATTCACTGAATTAGATCTTCAATCATTTCTGTTACTGAGCTATTTAGGTACATTTCGAATTCACTTTACGCATACTTACGTTGTAGTAATTGAATTACTAGTTGATAGTGATGTCTGATTTGGTTGATTGGATTAATAAAGTCTTATTTTGTTTATCATTAGGCTATTGAAGGAAAAGCAGTATGCTCTGTACGTGGGGGCGTGTGTATCTTTGTTGCAAATAATACCTCAGTTGGTTGAACACACTCCCTACCACAAGCTGCTCTTCATAATCTCTATTGGAGCTTTCGTGGTCAACTTTATTGCAGCGCTCTGGGCGTTTTCGGTCTCTCGTGTCATTGAACAAGATAGCTGGAAAATTATTGTTTTCAAAACCGTCTTCTATTTTACCGGCATCCTAGCTCCTTACTCTGCTGTTTCAGTCTTAGTTCCACAGAAATTCACGTGGTACCCTTTTGCCGCGATATGCATGGTTATAACTCTGGTCAAGTGCTACAACATGTTAAAAGCCATCTTCATATTGGCTTATGGAAAAGTTGCAGATGCCACAAATTGGGTGCTTTCGCACGTGACTAAAGAAGGGACAACCAGTGATGCTCTCCCTGATGATGCTGCCTCGACCAATGTGTAATGTGTGTATGCCTTGTGTGGGCTATTATGTATTTTTGTGGCGATACTTTCTTTTATAATGTGCTTTTTGTTGTACGTTCATTGGATATCTGATTGTTGTGTGGAAAATTAACGTTTCAATGTGATTTTTGTTCAAGTATTTTGATGTCTTATCTATCTACCTATGCTACTACGTATTATTCATCTTGTTGATGTGTTGAGCTACTATTGTCCCTTTAGCATATAATTAAAGTAGTGTTTTACGATGTTACCTATGTTTTATTTCATCAAAAATAAATAAACTGTGATATTGGCTGCTACCCAATTTATGTGATTGGTTTGTTTATGCGGGAACGTTGGAGAAAGATACATTGGAGACACAGCTAATGTATGTCTATAACCTCCTGATGAGACACGAATTCATCCTTTGTGTCTCTTGTTACTTTTTTGACAAAGAATATCCTTAGTTTGGTAGCTAATGTCTATCTTTGTAACTTTTTGGCAGATTGATATCTGATTTGGTTGTCGTCATTGTCTCTGCAACTAGTGGTGGCATTGCGTTTGCTTGTGCTGGGCAGCCAGTCTGGTCATTATTAATGCTTTATACTTCTTCCATAATCTACTATTATCTTTTGTTTTTTTTATCCCACTTTAACAAATAATACTCTGCCTACAACTTCGAAACTTCATTAATTGGGCTATCCTACTTTTAAAGATGCGTGTCAAGTGAAGAATCCTTTTGCATTACTAGACGAGTACCCGTGCATAGCAACGATATTTTATAGCGACAGATAGTTTATTGATAAAAAAAAGTTTATAGGTTATAAACGAAAAATAATAAAAGTTTGAAGATTTGGGAATTTAACATAATGTTTTGAAACCCGGTTCGACCCGGATGGTTCAAGCGTTCCGGTCGAAAAATGGGTCGATTTAAACCGGGTCAACTTGCTAGGTTGGGTCGAAAACGGAGCAAATTAACTGGGTCAACCCGTTCGGGTTTGAAGCGTCCCGGGTCAACCCGGTTTTTGTTTTAATTGGATGTATTTAATTTGATAGATATGTTTTTAATTAGTTGTACAATGTGAATAAATCATTATACTTTTAAGTAATGGATAATGTTTTGAAACCCGGTTTGACCCGGGTGGTTCAACCGATTGAACCGTTCTGGTCGAAAAATGGGTCGATTTAAACTGGGTCAACTTGCTAGGTTGGGTCGAAAATGGGTCAAATTAAACCGGGACAACCCGCCGTGTTTGAAGCGTCCCGGGTCAACCCGGTTTGTGTTTTAATTGGTTATATTTAATTTGGTATATATGTTTTTTAATTGGTTGTACAATGTAAATAAATAATTGTACTTTTAAGTAATGAGGTGTTTTAATAAGAATATTAAATGTATTTCAATATTTCCTTACATACATTTTTCAACATTCCACAATATTGACTATTCCACTTTTTCACTTTTCACCTTTGACCATTTTTCCATTACAGATAGTATAGATATAGAATATATATATATATATATATATATATATATATATATATATATATATATATATATATATATATAACTATTAATATCAAAACCTTAAAAGGATTGACATAAGTCGATTTAAAGTTTTAAAACGAAGATTCAATTGGTAAATGTACTTTAGAAATAGAAAATTTCTCTTAAATATATTATAGTATATACTAAAAACCATTAGGAATTGGGGCCCACAACAGGGTCATTAAGAATATGCTAGAAGCCTAATTCATATTTCCATTGGTCTCTTGACAAAGAAGGGACAATTTCTTAGATCCGATGAGAGGCAGGGTTGGGGTTGTTGACGGCGGCGGTGTGCAAAGGATTCCGGCAGTACACCCTATAAGGTTTCAATCTTTTTGGTTGTTGTTGTTGGTTTTTTGGTGGTCTTTGACTCTGTGTTTGAATACTTTCGATATTATTCTAATAACCATTTGTGTTGAATTTGTATGTTAAAGTCCTAAGTCATAAAACAACCGAAAACCAATGGTCTTCTGGTAACTAATCGTCTAATCCGAACAAAATAAGCTCATAAGCATAAAAAGAAGCTAGCACACACACCCTTAGTTTAGAAAATGATTGGATATAAGAGTAACAGATGTATCAAAATTCAGTCACACATGATTCTTTCCAGAGATTCCTTATTTGGTTTAATGTTTCAACATTTGGAGGTGCAGGGCAGATGTGGATTGGAGTACTTGGGGTAGCTTATTAATACTGCTTATGCTTTTTAAAATAAGCAAAAGCAAACCTGTTTGTGGAATGCTGCACTTCCTCATATATAAGAGGAGTAAAAGGTATTTAGTTTTGAGTTTTTGGGTACCAATCTTCATGACAGATGTTAATTGTGGCTTGCGGTTGAAACATGTTAGGCTAAGTTGTTTTACAATGATGTTGCTACAGTAATCTAAAAAAACATGATCTCATTTAATTATAGTTAACGGCTTATGAACAGTTGTGATAAATACATAGGTGCTATTATTTTACAACATTGTTACAGGTGATAGACAGTTAATAAAAGTTCAAGAATAAACAAAATAAGAAATCTAATTGGTATTGTCATGGTATAGGGATTGTTGAAGAAAAGATAAGAGCCGAAGAAATAGCTTCTTCGCAATTTTTTGGATGACGTAAGCCGCGTTTAAAAAAATGGCCACATGATGAACTACTGTTAAACGGGTTTATCATGATACATTGACATACAGACTCTAGATGAGTAAAAAAAGTAATTAAATTACTAATTTTATTTCATCTTTTTAATGCTCTATTCATGGCATTTTTGATCAATCTACAGGTAAATGTAGATCTCTACTTGATTTAGGTTTTTCTTAGGGGCGTTTTGGATTAATACTAAAAATATGCGTAAGCAGCATATTTATTTACTCAAATCTTTATTCCTTCATTAGAATTGAAACTAAATGTAGGCGAAATATTGAATTGAATATGTTAGCTTGCTCACATATGCAACTAGCGCTGCCGTATGAACATATTTTTTGATATGATGTATGTATTGACTTAATTATTCACTAAACCCCTTAGCTGTTATCTACCATCTCAACATTTTTATAACCATGTCTTGTTTATAGATATGTACATCATATTTATAGATATGTACAAAATATGTTTGTTGGTAGACCCGATCAGCCTAAATGTCTTGTTTCAACCGAATCCCGTTACCCAACCCTCCTGTTTTATTTGATTGTCTTTTGCTCTATTTGATAAACTTAAGGGTTGATGCTTAGCTGTTATATGTTGGATTGTCTTTAGCTCTAATAGAGGAATTAGTTGCTGTATGTTGATCCAAAATAAATTAAACAGATAAAAATATGATACAAAACTTAGTAAAACCTACGAAAAAAGATTAAAAAAAAATACAAAACTTAGAAAAGTACAATAAGTAAATTATTATTATTATTATTATTATTATTATTATTATTATTATTATTATTATTAGTATTAGTATTATTATTAGTATTATTATTATTATTAAAAACTGAAACCGAACCAAAAACCGAAAAAAACGATCGAAACTAAAAACCGATGGTATCAGTTTTTAATTTTTCAAAAACCGAAAAATAAGGTTCGGTTTCGGTTTTCGTCCAAAAACCGAACCGAACCGATTTTATTACCGGGGCTTCGGTCGCCGGCTCCCCTGTCATCAGGTCACCAACTTCCTTGACCTTCCGGCACTGGGCAGGCGTCAGCCCCCATACATGGTCTTACGACTTTGCAGAGACCTGTGTTTTTGGTAAACAGTCGCCCGAACCGATTTTGTTATATACTAATATATAATTAATATAATATAAATAAATAATTAAATAAATCAAATTTATAAATTCAGACAAAGAGGCGAAAAGTTGGTGGGAAATGACTAAATTGTCAATTTGTCCCTAGTGGGATAATAGAAACAAAAGAAGAGTCTCCCTTTCCCATGTTTGAATCGACAGGTTTCTTGATTGAGAAGAAATGGATTTTAGTTATGCAGCAAGGGTTGTTAATCAAGAATCAAGAATCCAGAAGGAGGCTTTAACAAATTCTCAAGGTGAGTGACTAATTAATTACAGTATTCATGTTTATCAAGTGTTTTACATAGTTTTATGGATGAATTTAATTTATGGGTTATGCGTATTATGATGATTTAGGGCTTTATGTTTATCAAGTGTTTTACATAGTTTTATAGATGAATTTAATTTATGGGTTATGCGTATTATGATGATTTAGGGCTTTATGTTTATCAAGTGTTTTACATAGTTTTAAAGATGAATTTAATTTATGGGTTATGCGTATTATGATGATTTAGGGCTTCTCATGTTATGATGATGATGATGATTTAGGATTATTTGGCACTTATGACATCTACCCGTGCTTTATGCACTTAGGATGTGAGATAGATTAGATTAGAAATCTCTCTCTCAAGACCCGGATTGCACTCGCAGTCTTAACGGGAATTCCGATAATTCAATTATGTATATTTAGCTTCAGAAATAGCTTTGAACTCGGCCACAAACCAAGCTTCCTTCCTGAAATGTACTACTATATGCACTTCGCTACTATAATACAGTTTTATGCACTTATGTCAAGTATAACATTAGAACCGGTTAGACATCGGTTATATATGATCATCTAGTCACGTGGAGAAGCCGTGCTAGATGCACACAATAATTGTCTTTTGCAGAAATGTGATGTATGTTTATGTTTCACTTCTGAATTCCGTTCTCAATTTCATGTTTTGTAGGTGCAAGATGAGAGACAAATTAAGCTAAATTTTAAATGGGCCAAAATGGTGTAGCTCGCGGGTTAGGTAACGAGCTTCTCATGTTAGGTAACGAGCTTCTCATGTTATCAATTTGTTGCAACTGGAATGGCGTGGTGTCTAGTTGGGTGCTAGGATAGATTTATTAGGCTGCTGATAAAACATGACAAGAGTGCTTGTTCTATAGTATGATTTTGTTTACAATAAGTAGATAGAAATAAACTGGTTTTACATTCTAAAAAAGGATGTAAAGGTTACGGATCTGACTAAGATTGAAATGGAAAAAGATCGTACTTTTGTTTGTAACGGTGAACAACGTATTGAATGGTGAATTTGCTAACTAATGACATGCATGACAACATGATCCCTGGTAAATTTTCAAAGTCTTTGGTTTGTGGATTGTAAGTGAATTGGTAGAAAAACGTTTGATTCTTAGTGATCGTGTTAATTCCAAGTTAGTCAACTTAAATTCCAAGTTGGTAGATGTACATGTTAATTGATGATGGTAGATCGTGTTAATTCCAAGTTAGTCAACTTGAAGCACTAGATATGCAAAAGTAGCTAAACTAGATTGTCTTGTTAATTTAAAAGCTTTAAGAAAATTTACGAGAGGGATCTGTCTTTTTGATATGTCAATTGAAGAGTATAATGATGAAGAATGTTCTGTAAGGAAAATTCATTCTTTGTATATCAAATCAAGCAAATTGTCTATCAGATAGTCGAACAAATTTCGACTGTTATGTGTTTAATTTAACCTCTACTCTAATGAAGGCAGTGTCAGGGTGATTACCTTTCTGGTCTTTACTAGAATGGGCGATATTAGCGCACCAAGTATATTGGTCTCTTTAATCATTTAGATTTAATAACATGTCTGCAATTGCTAAATTGTACATTTGTACACAATGTGATGTTTTACATGCTCATATTCTCAAGAAAGTGAAGCAACCGTAAGTGTAGTGTTTTGATAAGTTAATGGTTCTTAGCTATGTCAGATTTCCAGTTATTTAGCTAATTGGCTGAGAAACAAGATGTATTTTAACTTAACTTGTGAGTAATTAAGTTTAACATGTTTACTTATAAATCTGTTGTTAAATGGTTTTGGTTATGATTATAATATGCAGTTAATGGTAAACAGTTGAAATGGATTGAATGATATACATCATATTTATAGATATGTACAAAATATGTTTGTTGGTAGACCCGATCAGCCTAAATGTCTTGTTTCAACCGAATCCCGTTACCCAACCC
Source organism: Artemisia argyi (assembly GCA_030686995.1). Taxonomy (NCBI): domain Eukaryota; kingdom Viridiplantae; phylum Streptophyta; class Magnoliopsida; order Asterales; family Asteraceae; genus Artemisia; species Artemisia argyi. The sequence goes on along the minus strand of CM060707.1, from coordinate 5,865,413 downwards.
TCCTGTTTTATTTGATTGTCTTTTGCTCTATTTGATAAACTTAAGGGTTGATGCTTAGCTGTTATATGTTGGATTGTCTTTAGCTCTAATAGAGGAATTAGTTGCTGTATGTTGATCCTCATTGTTTTGGTTACAGGGACCTGGATGTGTTGCAGTTAAGAAGACTGGAACGTCTATTATTATCGGCATCTATGATGAACCAATGACCCCTGGCCAATGTAACATGATTGTCGAAAGGCTTGATGAGTACCTCCTTGATCAGGGTTTCTAATTTCCTTCGGGTATGTTCCGTTCCATTTTCTTCTTGATCTAAGTTTTCACCTATGCAAACAAGTTATCATTATTGTGAAACATTCTGTCATACAAGAGTTATTTGATTGTCATGTTCAATCGCCCAGAGTATACTTTAACTCCGTAATAAATATTTTATCGATTTTGACACTATTTGTTTGTAAATGAAGTTAAAATTTTGGACAAAAAACGTTTCAATTTAAGTGATCTTTTACGTTTGATCTAAACTACCCATTTTGCCATCGTTTGTTTCCAGAGTGTTTTGAGATTTATATATATATATACATATTTTTAACTAGAGGTGGCGAATGGGTGGGGCTGATAACTTGTTTGGGTTACTTAAGGCAGTTTTTTTGGTACGAGTCGCAACCGGTTGGGCCGAGTTGGAGATTGAAATTTTTGTGTAAAGTCTTATTAAGAAGTTATCTTGTTTTAAGGGTAATCTAATGATATAATGGGTTTTATGCATTTAAAATACACTTGGTGACTTTCGACTCTTGGAACTATTTGCTTACAAGATGTGCCCTTTTGAACTGTTAGGGAGAAAACATAATCAAGTCGACTTGCCTAAATTTTTTATTCTTTTAGTTTAGACGTGACCTAATATTCACATTTTTGGCATTCACTTGATTGCTCAATGTTTGTCTAAGCTTATGTTTTGGGCTTAGGCTTATATCTCGTAAGCACTTGATGGCTTATAATAAGCCCATTCTTAGTGTTTGGGTTAGCTTATTATAGCTAAAGAGGTAAAATGACCAAGTTGTACATGTATTTTTAAAGTTGTAGTTGTTATATAATAAGCTCATAAGCCTAAGCTTAATTTATAAGCGTAAACAAACTCTTAGTTATACAAGCTAATAAGCGCCTTATAAAATGTTAAACAAACACCCCATGACTGAGTATGTTTAATGCTGATCAAGCTTCAGATGTGATTCATATTTGTTGTGTTTTTCAGTAGTTGATGTGTTTGTTATTTGATTAATTCAGATCTGATACAAGCCGTTAGGTTATGGTTGGTGTTTGTTTTTGTTGGTTGTTCGGTTGACGAATTAAAAGGTTGAAAGATTCGATACCGTCAAAGCAAACACCTCCTAATTTGATAAGGTGTAATTCGTGTAAGTAAAGGGTTTAGGCAGGCACAAAATACTTTTTGTTAAAACTTTGAGAGAAAATGACATGTTTTGTCCCTGTGGTTAACCCAAAGCCACACTCGTCGTCCCTATTCAATTTTAATCCCCGTGTATCAAACTTTTTTCATTGATAGTCCCTATTCTGGAAAGTAGGGACTATCCGTGTAATGAAATTTTATAAAACAGGGACCATCGGTGCAATAATCAGGTATCAATGATGTAATTAAAATCGAATAGGGACGGTGGGTGTGATTTTGGATAAATCACAGGGACTAAATATGTGTTTTTGGACAAATCATTAGGGTTTGACTTGCTAAAAAGGTCAAGGGTCATATAAAAGGTGAACCTGGTTCATTGAACCTAGTTCATCACTTCATCTTCCCCAAAAGGTTAAGAACTCTCTCAATAGACCAGATAAGGAAATTTTCAATCATGTCGAGGTACTATTTTTAATTAATTTATTTATTGCTATATAGTAGTAGTATATATAACGACTTTCTATTTCTATATTTATCTCTGTTCTGACAAAGCCACTTGTTTATTTATTTATTGAGTGTTGTGATACTGGATCTATGATGATATCCATCAGATCTAGCTATAGGGGAGCTAGTTTTTATTTTTATTTTTATTTTTTTTGCAATATATATCATCAGATCTATGATGATATATATTGATTGATACCTGCTAGCTGGAGCTAGTAGTGGTTTTGGCTGTGAGATTTATGGCCATCTAGATACAGCTCAATTTAATATCCGATGATGACTTTCTACAACTAACAAGAGGGGTTGGCGGCGGCGGCGGGTTTTGGGTTACAAGTCAGGTGATCACTTGTTCACACTGACTTGTAACCTTAAACAAATCCCATCTCTTCTTTGTAAAAAGTCATCCAATATTTTGAGCTGGATCTATGATGAGTTGGATCACGTGTTTTTGAGCGGTACTTTTCGAATTCACTTAAGTTGTTGTAGTAATTGAATTACTAGTTGTTGCTTGTGATGTCTGATTTGGTTCATCATTGGATTAATAAACTCTAATAATTTTTTGTGTTTATCCTTAGGTTATTGACGGAAAAACAGTATGCTATCTACGCTGGCTCGTGTTTAACTTTCATGCAATTCATTGCTCAATTGGCTGGACACGCTGGCTACAACAAGCTCTTCTTCGTGATCGCTCTTGCAGCTTTCATGGTGAACTTTGCTGCAGCTTTCTGGGCGTTTTCGGTTGAAGAAGACGGCAGCTGGAAAATTGTTGTTTTCAAAACCGTCTTCTATTTTACCGGCATCCTAGCTCCTTACTCGGCTGTTTCAGTCTTCTTTCCACTGAAATTCGCGTGGTACCCTTTTGCCGCGATATGCGTGATTATAACTCTGCTCAAGTGCTTCAACATGTTAAAAGCCGTCCTCATATTGGCTTATGGAAAAGTTGCAGATGCCACACGTCGGGTGCTTTCACACATGACTAAAGAAGGGACAACCGGTGATGCTCTCCCTGATGATGATGCCTCGAACAATGTGTAATGTGTGTATGCCTAGTGTGGGCTATTATGTATTTTTGTGGCGATACTTTCTTTTATAATGTGCTTTTTGTTGTACGATCATTGGATATCTGGTTTGTTGTGTAGAAATTCAATGTTTCAATGTGATTTTTGTTCAAGTATTTTGATGTCTTATCTATCTACCTATGCTATTATTCATCTTGCTGATGTGTTGAGCTACTATTGTCCCTTTAGTAGTGTTTTATGATTTTACATAATGTTTTATTTCATCAAAAATAAATAAACTGTGATATTGGCTGCTACCCATTTATGTGATTGGTTTGTTTATTGGAGAAAGCTACATTGGAGACACAGCTGCCACTTTTCTCCAGTAAGTTTGATTAGCAATTTCTGTTTTAGAAATTCAAATAATCTTCTCATCTACTTCCTTCCTTCTGACAAGTGGATTTTTTTTTTTTTTTTTTTTTTTTTTTTTTTTTTCCTTCTGTCGTTTGATTTTAGAGAAGACCACCTTCATCTTTTACGAAGCAAACTAACTTCGGTTTCAACTCAATCTCGAACAGGTTCTCCTGCTTCTTCATCTTTTTCAAAACCTGCTTCAGTTTGTTCTTTTTAGTAAACACCCTTTTTCGTGAGCTGATTATTCAAACCCACTATGCAGCTACTTATAAAAGGATTTCGACATGAATTAAAGAAGTTTAAGATGTTGGAACAAGTTGCATTTTTCAAACAGCGGGTATATTTGAAGGTATGTGTTTCTCTAGATTTAAAGATACTAATAGAAATAGTGAATAGAGTTGTTCACATGATGAATTTGGGGACAATTGTCTTCCTATTCAGCTGGTTAATAAGCATAAACTGCTTGGCTTTACTCAAGCACCTAAAAGAACTTAATATCCTTACCAAGATGCAACAAGCCAATAAGCTCCATAATAAGCTTACCTAAGTTGCATCAGAACTGTAACCTAAAAGTTTGGAATTTGGGGAAGTATTAGGCTACAAATGCAAGTGTGATAGCTTGGAGTATAGCGACCGAGACTCATTATGAATACTTACCATCTTCCTTTCTTTCATTAGGCATCATGACTGGGAATTATAGCAGCAATGCATAATTGAAAAACCCTGATACTTTCTTAAATTAGGTAAATTCTCAAAACGTTGTTTGTTTGTCTTGGTATACACAGGTTTTGAAAGTTTTTGATGTAAAAGAATAGTATTAGCACTCTCTACGGGTAAGTCACTGTTGGTACCCTTATTTTGCAGGTAAATTTCCACTTCCTTTCTTAAAGCAATGAGTGAAGACTACTGGACATTGTTGGTTATTTGACAATTGGTGTGGATGTGGCTTTGTGTGCCAGGATTGTGCGGTGGGTTTATTATTTGCATTGCTTCCGATCCTAGGTGGTACCTCCAGAATGTTTGAAGGCATGTTATCTATGACAAAGACGTAAAACCCTGACATTTTCGATAGGTTGTACACCCGATAGGTTGTACTTCCGGAATGTGTGAGACAGAGGTGTGTAATTTTCAGTTGGCATCTGTGGCTTTCTGCTTCATAGTTGCATCGGTTAGCTTCATTACTCTACTACATTTTCACATGATGTTTTTGAATCTTATCTGGCATGATTACTTCTGCTTTTACCATATATGCTTATCTCGGTGTATTGTTTATAATTCAGTGTAGTGACATGCTGGGTCTAAGTCTTGAACAGGGTAGCTTTGCTGCTGGAGTGATGATATCCACGACTGTTCATGCTCAGCATACTGTTGAACAAGTAAGCTCAACTTATGGATCGGCCTTATGATTACTGTAGTACTAAATGTGTCAAGACTCACATTTTGTAAAAGATCATGTGGCAAATAGCTGGCAGTTGAGTCAACCTTGTAAAACAAGTCTTAACCTGTACAATACATCTCATATTTTGACCCGAACCTGTTTTGATCTGTGAACCAACCCCGCCTGACTTGCTCATTTTGATTTTTGCGGTATCTAGTTGATTCTGTTTGGCAAGTTTTATCTTCTTGGCAGACCTGTATATCGTTATAGTTTTTGTTTCTTCCGTTTCTGATGTCTTGATTATATCTATTTTCCGAATCTGGCATCCTTAATAGGCAACTCATTTGTCAAAAAATAAGAGCGTACATACACTATGTGCTTAATTTGAACTCAATTTGTTTCAGGTGGAACCGATTCGCAATTTCTTTGCTGCTCTTTTCCTTGCGAGCATTGGAATGCTTATTCATGTTAAATTTCTATGGAACCACATTGATATCTTGCTAGCAGCTGTTATTTTGGTGGTTGTAATAAAGACTTTTGTAGTTGCCACGGTAGTCAAAGGATTTGGATACACTAACAAGACAGCTCTTCTTGTAAGGTTCCTGTACTTGCTAGGGTTTCTTTTCTTCTTTTGTTGTATATATGTTAAGCTTTATTGACAAATGAGATTTATTCGATAACTTGATGTAGGTTGGAATGTCCCTTGCTCAAATCGGGGAATTTGCATTTGTCCTATTAAGCCGTGCCTCCAATCTTCATCTAATTGAGGTAATATTTCAATCTGTTTCAGGTGCAGAGTTGGCCAAGTGGTCGGGTCAGGTGACTTGGGTAATGGTCTAAAACAGGTTTTTCTTGGTAAGGGTCTAAACAGGTTCGGGTTGACCCAAAACGTTTCTATGTCCAATTGTTTTTAAGTTTTTTTGGTTGGTAGTCTGTCTCAACCATGATTACAAAATGGGTGTCATTTCGAAACTGTTCTAGGCTTTTGATAGTGTTAAAAATAAAACATGATAGAAGACTTTTGAGTTTTGACCTGTATGACATCTTTTCAGTCGTTAATTTATTTGTAATGTGATTTAACCACCTGTTTTGCAGGGCAAGTTGTATCTACTGCTTCTTGGCACAACAGCTCTTAGTCTGGTACGTAATTTCTCACCATTTTCACCGAAGCGTACAAAATGAAACAGAGCAGATACACTTTGACTTTTGAAGGCAACCTGGTCATTTTCTGTATTCGAAACTAATTTGAATGTCTAGATGTTTGATAAAAATTTGATATAAAAAAACCAGTTTTACCATAGGTTTTGGTCTCAGTTGCAACAGTTTGATAGTTAAGTTTGCTTAGGAGGGGTTGTTTCGACTTTGGATTTGCTTTTTGAAACAATAAATTCCTATTGATGGGATTTTTTGGGGGGAGAAATAAGCAGTTTATAATGGCTGCAACAAGAAGCAACTAAAAACACTATCCAACAACTCGTTTTATTACAGCTGATTACAAGATTCTGTTTATTCAATATCACACAATCATTTTCAAATTGCATATCCAAACACTCCGTTTGTATAACCAAAAGAAAAGAATCAGCCACGGACCATTGTAATATATGTTTTTTTTGTTTGCAGGTGACGACACCCTTTCTTTTTAAGCTGATTCCCGCGGTTGTACATCTTGGAGTATTATTGCGTTGGTTCACACCTGAATTGCCCACAGAGGTGATCTTCTTTCCTCAACGAAGCTTTACCAGCAAAACCCGATAGGTTGTACACCGCACTTTAATATGCATTGTACAGTATAACCTGTCTTAGAGGGGGTAAAATTGGTGGGTTGGGTAACGGGTCAAAACAGCTAACTTTTTTTGTGCAGTTCGAGTCTGTCAAACATGATTTCAAAATTTATATTATTACAGAAAATATTTGGAAAAAATTATAAAAGATTTTTTTTTTCATTAAAACTCACCATTTATGACTTAAAGCCCTTGTTTTAAATTTGACCCGTTAGAGATAAAATTTAACATGAATTGGCCATTCATTTGCAAATGGCTCAAATTCACCGCCTCTACCTTCAACCTGCATCATTATAATATTTCTTGTTCTCAGAATTGTTCATTTACCAAATTCCCACTCGTTTTGTCTCAGGTGCTATTTAAAGGAGAACTGATGCGTTCAGACACTGCTAAGCGTATTAGCTTAATGGTAGATGTCTCTCATGATTTATAATGTACCATTAATATATGAAGTTACGAAAAAGACCAATCAACATCTGATGGACAGGTGCAGAAAGAGTTGACTTGAGCTTAAAGTCAAACCCGAAAGAACATGACTCAATATCCACCTTCTACCAACTACCAAGTAAGAACGGTAGCCTGTATACGTCTCACACGCTAATTGAGGTTGCACAACTATGTACATATATAGAGAGATATACCCCTCGGATAATTCTGATTTGTAGAAATTGTTGATTTTGTAATGTAGTTAACTTGTTTCTTATTTTTGTCACCCTGTATGCTGTGAAACTATGAACACATTCTAACGAGTCTAATCCCATTACACGTTCATTTCACTTGTAACTACTACGTTTGATTGCGTGGTATTAATTTGAAGGACAGTGTCATAAAATAGCAGCACAGTTATGACAGTGTTTCTTTTATCTAACATGTTTCGCGCTATTTTACATATTTACTTCACAGTTTCACACAAGAAGAATAACAATTTAGTGTCTATGTCAACGAAATGGTCTCGACCCACAGGTGCTAAGACATGATCATAACTACTGACTTGTTTTGTTTCATCTTCTAACGTTCCAATAGCGTTGTATGCCCAAGACCTTATGAAAATGAAAATGCTAAGTCATCTATCTTTTTCATTGTGAAAAACAAACATATAATCAGTTGAAAGAGGATGTTATCGATATTATTTCAATTTCAGATTTCATTAATACCAAATATGTTTATATGGAAAAGTAAACAACTTAAATAAAATTTCTAAACAAAAGATAAAAAATCATTCACTCTCATTATATGAATGGTTCAAGTGCTATGAATCTGTATGTAAACGCTAATGTTACATGTATGTGTACCTTTGTTAATCGTGTAACTTACATTTCATCCTTTTTTTACGCGCTGTTCTTGCAGATATGAGCCGTCAGTAGAAAAGTGTTACGGTTATTGACAATTTCAGGAATACATTGAACCGGCTTACTACTGAAAGTAAGTTAATTTGTCGGTTTCCAACTTTTAACATCTTTGAAGTTTACCTAATACTAATATACTTGAAGTCGCTATTGTAATAGGTATAAATGAAGGATTAGAAGAGGGTTGTAGCGGTCCACATGGAAACAATAAACGTAAACGCTCAATGGCCTGAGGTGATTGAAATAATTAGTTCTTACGTACTTTGAATGATGTATTGCAACTACAGTTTTGTCAGTTTTAGCCTTATTTGTGCCTTGAATAATTAGTTCTTGGACTCACATAAGTCATGAATTTTTCGTGCTTCGTCAGTTTTATCATTATAGATAATGCGATATCATTGGATTAACCGAAAGTTGTTGTTTCGAATAGTTCTATATGCTTTTCAGTTGTATATATTTTGGCCCTAAGATGCAATATTGAGGACTTGAAAAAAACACTTTATATCAACAATAGTTGTTACAAAAAATATATAAAATAAAATAATTGCTTACTTAAAAAAAACATTAACATAACTCTAATAGACATAAACACGATCACCCTGTAGCAACGCCCGAGCTCACCTACTCGTTAATATCTATTCATTGATTTTATAACTATTAATATATGTGGTATGCTATGTAACTGTTCCATAAATAAAGAACCAATATGCTTAATAATTCTTTATTGGGTAAAGTTAAAATAAAAAAACAAATATCCGTAAAAAAAATAAAAATATTTTTTTTTTTTAAAGTTTTCGAAAAATTCTAAAAAAATTCCATAAGATCGGGTATGTTGGTGCATAAAACTTTTGTGAAAGAAGTTTTTCTAATTTTGAGTTTTTATATGTTTTTTTTAATGCACAAAAAACGAATTTTAATGTGCAAAAAAAATTTTAATGCACAAAATTTTCAACTTGGTTTAGTTAGATGCACAATGTTATTTTGATGAAAAAAAGTCAAAATAAGTTAGGTCCAAAAATGAATTTTTGATGCACAAAAAAGCGATTTAATGTACAAACGTATTTTTTTATAATTTTTTTCGGATAAAGTATCCATTTTTAGATAAACTTTCTTTATAACTTTTTCATGCACCAACGTACCCGATCTTAGGAAATTTTTTTGGAATTTTTTGAGAAACTTTTTTTTAAAAAATTTATTTTTATTCTTTTTACGAAAATTTGTCTTTTTATTTGATCTTTACCCATTCTTTATTAAATATCTAAATAAATGAAACCCGATATCTTTTATATAATACAAGAATTACATCATTTTAGAGTGTTTTTGAAAAACCCTTCTCATTGAAAAAAAAATTGAGCCAATAGGAGAGTTCGATTTTGACACATAAGCGAAATCAAGCAATATGATTGGCCAATAAAAAGTCAAATTGAATTGATTTTAGTCAAACTTTAATAAATTTGGTGGAGAATTTGATTGATAAAAAAAACACATAAAAATATAGGTGTCAAATTTATGAAAATAAAAACTTAAGAAAAGAGGAGTTAATTAATAAAACCTTAGTGATTGAATTTTAAATATATTAGAGTTAAGTGTAAAATTATAAATCTCCATGTTTTTTTAATAACTTTAGATAATAAACATTAACTCCTTACACTTTATACCCCATACTTTATAATGTTAACTTTGTTTAAAATAACATGAGTAATAATATTAGGTTTTTTTTTTTTTTTTTTTTTTTTTTAACTTGCATCCATTAAAATAAATTTAGTAAATATGCGAATTAGTTTAATATACGTTAAATATTTTTTAATCTAATGTTAGTTTTAAACTTTCATCTATTAGAATATTTTTTTTAAAAAAGGACTCATGTTACTATATAAAAGTTTAATTTATGTGTACACGGATTTGAAATACGGTTAAATTATTAGTAACGGGAATATAAATATCAAATGGTAAGCATGAGTTACTGTGATATGAAAATAAATATACGCGATTTTACTTATAACAACGACTCATGAAATTGTTATTTAAAACTTATATATGGGTATCCATAAAAATATTTTAAAAACTTTACGGAACATATTTTAACTTCATCAACGCTCATTATGTGCGACTAAATTTGTACATTTTGTACAACATAATATTAATAGTTAAAGTTAAACAACAATATCAACCTCAAACTCAACATCTCTGTCAGTTAAAAACGTTATACAAAGCTAATTATTAAAAAAAAACAAACAAAAACATATCGGTTAGATAGTCATTCTTTAATATAGAAGGTGTTTTCTTTAAACTATAAAAAAAATGATTGAATCACAATCCTTATTTGATAAGAATCACCTCCTAAATCAAAAAAAGAAAAAATACGTAACGAAAATATAAGTAAAAGAAATACCACAATTACAAAACACATCGTAAATTGATAGCACGAGTTTACAAAACTAATAGCATATATTACTAACATATCATGCAAGTCAAATATTATCATGTGATTTTGTTTGAATAAAAAAAATAATTTTTAATCCAAAAACATTCTTCTAAAATAATAGATAGATTAGAACATATATACATATGATTTTTTTATCTTTAGTCCACTAAGTAAAAGTATTTGAAATATGTGGTTCATTTTTTAATCTACAATAATACATAATCAAATCAAAATTTTAAAGACCTTGTGCGTGCACATGTATTATAACTAGTACAACTAGATAAGAATTATAAATCATTTCCAATTTTTGCTCGTAAGTCGACGAGTGAGCAGGCTCAGCTTGGTTTTAAGATTCCATAAAAACGACAACAACAACGATGATTCTTATAACATTCAACTTTCGAACGATCCAAAATTAAGACTACAAGCAACTTTTTGAACTCGTGTTTCTCAAAAAACGACAACTATATGTCTATAAGCAACTTAACAATCCAATATACTCTCTCAGATGATGACGACAGCAACAACGATGTTTCTTATAACATTCAATTTTGGAACGATCCAAAATTAAGACGACAAGCAACTTTAATTTTGAACTCTTGTTTCTCAAAAAACGACAACTAACAATCCAATATACTCTCTCAGATGATGACGACAGCAACAACTTTTCCAAGACACTCAACATACGATTCTTGTCAAAAATTTGAACTCGTTCAACATTTTTTATTCATCGACAACTTTTGTAGTTTTGTTTATTCATCGATAACACTACAAAGTTACGCTTATTCACATCACGTTCCGTACCGCTATAAAAACAAGGGTAATCCACCTTTTATGAGACCATCAAGGTTTTGAAAAAACATACTACGTAGTTTGCTTTCGTTTTAATGATCTATCTCAAAAAACCAGATAAGAAAAAGTTCAATATATCACAGAAAGAATGAGGTACTATTTTTTTTCCCTATTTATTGCATTCCACATTTCCATGTACCTATCCACTTTTTAAAACATATAACCACTTTAAGAGCTATGCTATACAAAGTTACAAACCCTCCTTGTATTGTCACATCAAGAGAGTTTGGTCAAACTATACAACCCATAATGCACACCATACAAGTCGGTGATACATCCAATGATTCGATACCCTCTTTATAAGAAGGTGTGAATAACTCACCCCACTTTAATATCTCTATTCTGACAAGCCACGTGTTTATTTATCGAGTGTATCTATATGTTTGTGAATTGTGATAACGGATCTATGATGATATCTACCAAAATCTAGCTAGGGAGTTAAATTGAAAATAGGTAAACCACAACCATACTCCTATCGTTCTAAAAATTATTGTCTTTTTTTGAATTTTTTCGGTATTTATTTTTCAACTTTAATTTTAAATATTTATATTTATATTAAATAATACTTGATGCAAAGTATATGAACGACTTGAGTTTTAAATATATTTTCATTAGTATAATTTTTATCAAGTATTGTATAACCAAACAAAAATATTTATAGTCAAAGTTGTTTAAAAAGACAAAAAAAAAAATTAAAGTGTGATAATAATTTGGAACGGAAGGAGTATGTAATACCGTAACACCCTTTTTTGTTTATTTTATTTTACAATTTGCTACTAATACTTTTATTATCGATATCTATATCTATACCATTTTATATATATATATATATATATATATATATATATATAAAGGAAAAACAAATGAAAAATGAAAAGTTGAAACTCAAAAAGAAAATATTGAAAACTTCAAAAGGAAACTATTAATACACGTCGAAAACCGGATTGACCCGAGATGCTTCAAACCTGGTGGGTTGACCTGGTTTAATTTGACCTGTTTGACCCAACCAATTGGGTTGACCCTGTTTAAATTGACCCGTTTTACAACTAGAACGGTTCAACTGGTTGAACCACCCGGATCGAGCAGGGTTTCAAAACATTATGTTTAATCCCTAAATCCTCAAACTTTTATTATTTTCGTTTATAACTCATAAAATTTTTTTAACGCTAAAACAATCTGCTATAAAATCTCGTTGTTATGCACGGATAATCGTCTAATAAAATATAAAATATAAAATTTAACAAGTAAAAAGTATTAAACTGATTGAAAAATTGTAGCATAGGTATTGACACGTTTGATGATGAAAAAAAAAAACAAAAAAACAAAAAAAACTCTAGCTAGATGCGGGTTTTGAGAAAATATTATGTGCAACTCCTAGAAGTTTGTTCACACTTGGTGACTTTGACTTCTAACCTTAGAGCACTAGGTGTAGTTGAAGAACTCTTCCTCTTTATTCGGCCCTCACGTATGTCACATCACCCAACACCTCTTCACAACTAACCTCCTCCTCACCAAACAACAAACCTCAACTTATTCATTTGAGCCCAACTACTTACAATATTATTTTTTTATTCATTTCCTCCTCTCACAAAACAAAACAAATGTACACAAATCAAAAGTATTTGTCAGGCATTTACCTCGTTGTGGCCACGAAGAACTCACCAACGGCAAGGAACGGTGAAGAGGCCATGGTGTGGTGAAGAGGAACGGCTCGCCGTTGAGCCTCCACGTGGGAACGAAGAAGAGGAACGAAGAGCCTACACCGTGTGCTCTTAAAACAAATCCCATCTTTATCTTTATTTTATTTTATTTTATTTTATTTTATTTTTTCAACCCCTCATCTTTGTAGGAAGTCATCAGATATTAAAGAATATTTTGAGCTGGATCTATGATGATATACATATAATTGAATTACTAGTTGTTGATTGGATTAATAAAGTCTTAATTTGTTTATCATTAGGCTATTGAAGGAAAAGCAGTATGCTCTGTACGTGGGGGCGTGTGTATCTTTGTTGCAAATAATACCTCAGTTGGTTGAACACACTCCCTACCACAAGCTGCTCTTCATAATCTCTATTGGAGCTTTCGTGGTGAACTTTATTACAGCGTTCTGGGCGTTTTCGGTCACTCGTGTCATTGAACAAGATAGCTGGGAAATTGTTGTTTTCAAAACGGTGTTTTATTTTACCGCTATCCTAGCTCCTTACTCGGCTATTTCAGTCTTCATTCCACAGAAATTCGCGTGGTGCCTTTTTGCTGCGATATGCATGCTCATAACTCTTTTCAAGTGCTACAACATGCTAAAAGCCAAACTCGCATTGGCTTATGGAAAAGTTGCAGATGCCACACGTTGGGTACTTTCAAACATGATTCAAGTGCCGGCCAATGATGCTCCCCTTGATGCCTTGGTGTAATCAATGTAGTGCCTAGTGGGCATTATGTACTTTTTTTGTATTTTTGTGGCAATACTTTCTTTATAACAAAGCATTCAATTCAATTTTGATTGATTTTTGTTATACGTTAACTCTAAGGTTTGGTTTGTTATGTGGAAAATCAATGTTTCGATGTTATTTTTTAAAGTATCTTGATGTCTATCAACCAATGCTACTATTTTTGTTATACGTTAACTCTAAGGTACTGACGTGTTATGTTTCATCTTCTCGACCCACAGGCGCTAAAGACATGATCATAACTACTGACTTGTTATGTTTCATCTTCTAACATTCCGATAGCGGTATATGCCTGTTGATACAAAAGTTGGGCGTACCTGGTTGTTGGGCTTTGCTCTTATATCAATTGGATCCTTAGCACTTGTTACCTGCGTACTAAGAAAAGAGAATAACACCGTTAGGCTTATCGAGGGATTGTCTCCCCCGATTAGACTCCGGCGTGAGAGTAAGTAATCGAATTTAGGTTTCGGTTGAAGAGTTTAGGGATTATGTAAATCATACCTTTGAATGAGAATGTATCATTCTATATATAGGACATAGAAAACGTGTAGGTTTCTTGCTCCTCACTCTTCGCACGCGTGGTGCTTATCCGAGGTAAGGATATCTATTCCTTGAATAGGTAATCCTTATCGGGTATAAGGTGAGTTAGATTGGGCCTTTGAGCTTTGTGAGCCCAAGCATTAATACCGCGGCCCATACCATTTGTCATGGTAGCCCATTCGTGATGGGTTTAAGTGTAAGTAATGTCTATCATTTGGGCTTTTGGCCCAAATATAGGCTATACGTCATCATGTCCCCCCAGTCTAGTATGCGCGGCACGTAGTCGCGGGTACTAGACTTTAATGTAAGCAGCGGTAAGCGTGGCGGGAGAATGAATCAAATTGTTACCGCCTTTTTGGAGGTGCCATGCACCTAACATGTTTGAAATAGTTACCTCGGTAATCGGGGGTGGTGTCCACGTTTCACTTGGGATTCGGGAAAAAGTGTTTGTATCTTTTCGCATTCTAGCCACACATTTCATTGTGAGTGGGTTCCACGTGGACAAGGATTAGGGTTTTACTACCCCTATATAAAGGTCACCGCCTCCCCCATTTTTACTCACACAGTAAAAATACACAAAGCAACTATTCATCTTCTTCTTCATTTCTATAGCGTTTTTTGCAGAAAACCTTTTAATCCCTCGTAGGTAATTAGTGCGTCTGCTTAGGTTTAAGATGAAAGTTGTTGCGCAGTTGGATGATTTTCGCTCTGCGATGTCTGTCGAGGATGTAATGCATTTTTCCTCCGACCATTTCGTGCCTTTGGATGTTCATCCTGAGGCGCCAGATGTCGATGCGTGTATATCCGACTTCCCCGAAGGGAAAATAGGTTTATATACAAAATTTTTTGAGTACGCTAATTACCGCGTACCTATTTCTTTATTTCTGAGCGACTTGCTCAATCACTATCGCCTTCACATCTCCCAGCTGCACTGTATAGGTGCGGCGAAGGTGTCGAATTTTGAGATAAACTGCCGTTTATTGGCGATAGAACCCACCGTGGACTTGTTCCGCTCTTTTTACCACTCAACGTGGTCAAATGGTTGGGTGTCCTTTGCGAAGCGCCCGGGGGCGTTTCAGTGTTACACGGAGAAGGTTGACGCACTCAAGAATTGGAGGGAATATTTCTTTTGGGTAGACGACGTGGTCTTTCCCTCCGATTTTGAGTTTTATACTCAGTTATCCTTACCAAGGGATGGGCGCCCCGCACCCGGTTCCTATAGGATTGCTGACGCGCAGACGTTAAATGCCAATCGATTGGCCATTAACCCTTATCCAGAGGAGTTTTTGGTTCATGTAGGATTGAGTCGCGCGTATTTTGGCGCAGCTGATGAGGTTCCCACTTTCCTGAGTGAGGATGGCCGGGGTGGGTGTTCATCCCTTGTAATTTGGTTGTAAGTACTTCCTTCATTTACCTCCGTTCATTTGCCAACTGATATGTTGTTTGTTTGTTTTTGTGTATGCAGAGATGGACTTGTTTGCGGTCGTGAAACTTGACAAACCAAAGCAGGTCACGATAGGAGTTCGCCCATTGAAGGATGGAGAGATGCCCCTTCTTGACGCGACCGCGGGGCACTTGACTACTCTGCCCTCGACCACCCCTGAGAGTACGCCTCCCCTCGTGGTGGAGCCTGTGCAGACTGTGGCTCCTGAGGTAGTGGCGGAGCCTACTGAAAAGGTGGTGCCTACATTGGAGGTGGCGCATGAAGAGGCGCAGTCAGGGTCATCTGATAGTATTCAGATTCTGAAGCCTGAGGAAGTGTTGAGGGAAGAGGTTGCGCAGAGCTCGAAGCGCAAGGCTCAGGCTGGTGGTAGTGAGAAGAGGAAGAAGCGCCGCCACGTTATTGGGGACGCGGAGTCGAATGCGGAGGATACCTCGACCTCTGGCGCACGGGCGAAGGCGGCTGAAGCTTCCCCCTTTTTGTAAGTGTAACGCAGTCGTCCTTTCTCTCTCTCCCTTTATTTGTTATTACTTGTCGTAATCCTTTTTTGTTTTGTTTTCGCAGTGATGATGGTGCCAAGGATGATGAAATATCCTCTCCGCAGAATGAAAACAAGGAGGAGGATACCTTGGCTGCTGATGGTGGTGAGGCGCAACTGTTTAATGAGTTGGCTGCGACGACTGCCCGTCAGGCTGAGCTGGTGGCGCAGCTGAAAGGAAAACGCGCTGGGGAGAGGCGTGCTCTGGCCCAGAAGGAGGAGGAGTTGGAGAGGTTTCGCGCGCAACTGGCGGGCGTGCAGGCTGAACTTGGGGAGTCCAAAGCATATGGAGAGAGGATCGCTCAGGATAAGATGAGCATCCTAACTGATCTTCTGTATGCGAGGAAGAAGCTCGAGCATATAAAGGCCAAGGCGGCGTGGTCCGTGTCCTTCCTTGAAGAGCAGAAATTTGAGTATTATGCCAAGCTTCAAGAGTTCAAGGAAAACATGGAGAAGACGCTTGTGGCGTATGAGGAGAAGCTGCGCGCCCTTAGCATTGAGTACGATGAGGAGCTGTACCCTCACCTTATGTCTGTGATAGCTGAGCGCAGGTATTCTTACTCCTTGTCTAAAAAATTTTCTTTTCTTCACTCCATTGTTATCTTATCTTGTTAATACTTTGTGAATGCAGGTGGTTGATTAGCCATGGGCTGCGTCTGGCCGCTCTAAGTACTTTAGAGTCGGCGGAAGTAGTGGAGGCTTTTGGGAAAGTCGTCCACTGCGCTATGGCGCATGGCCGTTCGCAGGCCCTGGAGGAGCTCCGCGAAGCCAAGCTGCTGGAGAAAGAATTGACAGAGATTCCTGGCTATAGCGCAACGGCGTACGATGAGCTGGTGCAGGCGATGGCTGGTTTGAAAGTCCTTGAGCTGCCCCATATTGGGAAATTGGAGCGTGATCAAGATGACCCCATTAATGTGCTCATGGCGGGTCTGACGTTGCAGCGTCATCTGGAGGGAAACGCCGAGGAGGAGTTAGACTATTACCTAAAGCCTGACCTCTCGCAGCTACAAGTGCCTGTTTTTGCAAAGCCCCGCGATATTCTCAAGCCCTTTGCTTTGGAGAAGGAAGTTCCTTTGAAGGAGGTGCTGGAACGTCATGTGCAAAGGGTCGCTGTGAAGAAGGGCATTAAAGGCAAGGCCGTGATGTGCGGCTTTGGTGCTGCGCATCTTCCTCGATCTGATGGCGTGCCTGTCAGTGTACCCACTGTTTCACTTAAGGATGCCATAACCTTGAGGAAACTGACAGAGGCGGGGAGTTCCGCCGCACCAGAAGAGAGCCATGATTACCGTCATAGTATATAGGTTTTTGTATGTATTTTCCTTGTAATTTTAATAAATATGGAATAAGATACATTTTTATAAGTTCGTAACTTAAATGTGTTTGCATTGTTTGCTATTGATTTCACTGAGTCTTTTAAGTGCGTAGCTTAAATATACTTGCATTGTTTGCGAAGTGTTATTATATGACCAAGTATCTTGGCTCGTTATGTTGCTAAGCTGGTACGGTGTACTTGGTATATGCGCGTCCGTCGTGGGATGCGCATGCGAATCTTACCTCAACATCTCGAGAGTAAGGCGCTTAGCAAGGATTCGTGATCCATCGTTGATGGGTTTGCAACCCTCTTACTCAACAAGTTAATTAGTAGGTTAACTTATCCTTTATGCCGTCGTGGGTCTTTAATTGGTGCATGCACGCCATGTAGGCAGAAAATATAAGATAGACAATATTGACATATATGCAATAAAGTAAAGGTACGCTATGGAGTTAGCTAGAAACCATAACATTTTATTAATACTTGCAAGTTTTTGAAAAGATAAAATTCCTAAAAAATAAAATAAAGGCAAACACTTATTGGGCACCTCGTAGGGTGTTTGTGTGTTTGTGTGAGGGCCGTAGCCTAAAAGTAACATCTTTTGAGATTGCAGATGTTCCAAGTGCGCGCCAGGTCTTGACCTTCCATATCGCGCAACCTGTATGCGCCGTTGCCGAGCGCGTCTGTGACCTCGTAGGGTCCTTCCCATTTGGGTCCAAGTTTTCCTGTGTCTTCTGCATGGCTTGCGTCATTGGCTCGATAAACAAAGTCCCCTGGTCTAAATGAAGTGTTCTTGACCTTTGCATCATAATATTTCTTCATTTTTGCCTTGGCCTTTGCTTCTCGTATAGCTGCGCGTTCGCGTCTCTCCTCCAGTATATCTAAGTCTATGCGCCGTTCCTCGTCATTTGTCATGACGTTGACTTCTGCTGTGCGTATAGTAGGCATTCCTATCTCAGCTGGTATGACGGCTTCTGTTCCATAGACTAAGGAAAATGGCGTGTCGCCAGTACTGGTTTTGATTGTTGTGCGATGCGCCCACAAGACATGCGAGAGCTCATCTACCCATCTTCCTTTGTGTTTGTCTAGGCGCGCTTTTATTCCCTCGCCCAGACTGCGATTGGCGCGCTCAACTAGGCCATTGGTTTGTGGGTGTTTGACTGAAGCAAAGTGTTGTGTTATGTTCAAATTGGTGCACCAGTCTTTGAATGGGTTGTCACAGAATTGTTTTCCGTTGTCTGATACGATCTCGCCTGGTAGGCCGAAGCGACAGACAATATTGTCCCAGACAAAGCGCTTGACTTGGTTTCCCGTAATGTTCACCACAGCTTTTGCTTCGATCCACTTTGTAAAATAATCAATGGCTACGATGAGGAATTTGACTCCTCCCGCTGCGACGGGAAAAGGTCCTGCGATGTCAATACCCCATTTGTAAAATGGCCATGGTGAGGTGATCGGTGTTAGCTCGTGCTGTGGTCGGCGCGGGATAGGTCTATGTACTTGGCAGTTGCTGCACTTTCTTATTAGGTCGCGTGCATCGCGGTGCATTGTTGGCCAATAGTATCCTGCCCTTAAAGCGCTTGCCACCACGGATCGCGGTCCTGAGTGCATACTACATGATCCGGCGTGAAGTTCGCGGAGTACATAGTCTGCTTGAAGTGGTCCAACACATCTGAGCCATGGTTGTAAGAAAGACCGCCGATAGAGTACGTTGTCGCGGAATTCGAATCGTTGCGCTGTGCGTCGTATTCTTCGAGCGTCTTTATTATCTTTGGGTAGGGTTCCCTTACTGATAAATTCGATGATGGGTGTCATCCACGTAGGATCGTGTTCTTCTATCACCGTCGATATCTCCATGTCATGGATTGACTTGTTCTTTAAGGTTTCCACCAATACCTGTTTTGAAAGGTGTGCGAAGCTTGTGGATGCGATCTTGCTGAGTGCGTCTGCCTTTCTATTTTCCCCTCTAGGTACTTGTTTTATTGTGAACCTATCGAAGTTTTTTATCAAAGACTTTGTCTTTTCCAGGTATTGGATCATATGGTCATCCTTGGCCTCGTATTCTCCTAACACGTGGTTAGCGACTAGCCGAGCATCTACGTTTGCCTCTAGGTTGCGTACACCCATTTGAATTGCGATGCGTAGTCCGGCCAGTAGGGCTTCATATTCTGCCTCATTGTTTGTGGCTGTGAACTCGAAGCGTAGCGCATAGGTGAATTCCATACCTTCTGGATTTGTAAGAATAAGTCCTGCGCCTGATCCATCTGCGCCTGAGGATCCATCCGTGAACAGTGTCCATGGTTCTTGTAGATCCGTTTTTGCTGCAGATGTTGGGCTGTCGCCCTCTGGCTTCTCCACGATGAAATCAGCTAAGACTTGTCCTTTGATAGCAGTGCGCGGTCTGTATGAGATGTTGTACTCACTTAGCATTACACTCCATTTTTGTAAGCGTCCCGATGCGTCTGGTTTAGAGATAACTTGTTTAATTGGCTGATCAGTGATTACCGCAATTGGATGCGCTTGGAAGTACCTGCGCAGTCTTTTCGCGGCGAACACTAAAGCCAAGACCAGTTTTTCCATGGCGCTGTAGTTAATCTCTGTTTTCTTTAAGGCTTTGCTTACGAAGTATATGGGTGTCTGGACGGAGTCTCTATCTGTCAATAGTACTGCGCTAACTGCTCCATGGGTTGCTGATAAGTACATGATTAGTTCCTCCCCTTGTCGCGGTGCGACTAGTTTGGAAAGAGATGCCAGATGATGTTTGAGTTGTTGGAAAGCTTCCTCCGCCTCATTGATCCAGCGAAAGTCTCCCTTTTTTGTACACTTCGTGAGTGTTTTAAAGAGAGGAAGGGACTTGTCCGCTGACTTAGATAAGAAACGGTTCAGCCCTGCCAGCTTTCCATTCAGTGATTGGACTTCTTTGAGTGTGCGCGGGGAGGGGAGATCAATAACAGCCTTCGTCTTCTCTGGGCATGGTTTGATTCCATCGGGTTCTATTAAGTATCCGAGGAACATGCCTTCAGTCGCGCCAAAGGTGCACTTTTTTGGATTCAGTTTCATGTTTATCCGCCCCAACGTTCGGAATGTTTCCTCGATGTCGCGCACTAACTCATCCTCTGTATGGCTTTTTATAACAAGGTCGTCAACGTAGACTTCCAAGTTGCGGCCTACTTATTTTTCGAAAGCTGTATCCACTAGCCGTTGGTATGTCGCGCCTGCGTTCTTTAAGCCAAAAGGCATTTTTGTGTAGCAGTATACCCCTTGCCTGGTGTGGAAAGCTGTTTTTTCCTCGTCGTCCACTGCCATTTGGATTTGATGGTACCCTTTATATGCGTCTAGGAAGCACTTGAAGGGGTATCTGCATAAGGATTCGACTTTCCAATCTATTTCTGGCAATGGATAGCAGTCCTGCGGGCATGCTTTATTGAGATCCGTGAAGTCCACGCACATCCTCCAGCTACCATCGCTCTTCTTTACCATGACTGGATTAGAGAGCCAGTCGTGGTAGTATACTTCGCGCATGATGCCCGCATCCACTAACTTGTGTACTTCCTCCAAAATAGCTTTTGCACGATCTGGAGCCTGGCCGCGCTTCTTCTGTCGTATTGGAGGATATCCTTGTCGGATCTGTAGTTTGTGCTCTGTGATAGAGCGAGGCACTCCTGTCATATGCTTTGGTTCCCATGCAAAGATGTCTAGGTTATTTTGCAAGAGTGCGCATACGGCTGCTTTGCCTTTGTCAGATAAAGATCCTCCAATCGAAACTTGTTGTTCCGGATAATCTGGATGAATAGCGACCTTTAAATTTGGCGATTTTTCAGTGCGCTGTTCTGGAATAGTATCTGCTTCAGTTGTCACTGCGATACACTCTTTTGGTGGTACCGTTGTGTTATAGAGAGTAACCACTCCTCCTTCAACTGGGAATTTGAGCATTCCGTGTGCTGTAGATGGTACTGCGCGCATGGATGATATTCCTGGTCTTCCAATTATACCATTGTATGGTGAAGGAGACTTGATCGCCATAAAATTTATCCATGCCGCGGTTGAGTGTTGCTCATCTCCTACGACCACCAATAAGCGTAACTGCCCCATGGGCCAGATCTTTTCTCCTGTGAATCCTGTTAGTGACATTGTGGCTGGTATCAAC
Organism: Artemisia argyi; assembly: GCA_030686995.1. NCBI lineage: Eukaryota > Viridiplantae > Streptophyta > Magnoliopsida > Asterales > Asteraceae > Artemisia > Artemisia argyi. The sequence continues at coordinate 5,843,888 of CM060707.1, read as the reverse complement.
TGATTTTGGATTTCAGGTCGCAGCCTTTTGAAGCAGTGATCATACATGATATCTGCGGATGCTCCTCCATCAATATACATGCGGTGGATATCGTGTCCTCCTGCATGTATTTCAATGGTCAGAGGTTCCACGACTGCGTTGTCCGCAGCAATTGTAGGGAAGGATATCTCTTTTTCTGGAGAGAATTTTTGGCTGACTCTCTGCTTTATCTTGCGCTGCCATGATTGTATCATGTATATAGTCTCAGCCTTCTCCTTTGGAGGTTCTTTCTTGCCACCATTTTTAGATCTATCTTTTCCCTCTTTTATATTCTTTACGAGGTGGTCCATCCTTCCTTCTCTGACTAGTTTCTCGATCAGTTGTTTCAGCTGGACGCACTCGTTGGTTGTATGGCCTTTTTGGCCATGGTACTCGCAGTATCCACCACCTAGGCGCTTTTCTTCCGCCGTGCGCATCGGTGGTGGTCTTGGGAAGTTCGCACCTTCTGTTGCGAATATCTCCCTTGGAGTTTTAGTTAGAGGAGTATACTTGTCGTTGTCTCTTCCACTGCGGTAATTCCTGCTGCGGTTGTGTGGATCATTGGATTGTTTCCGCGGCTGTTCTTGTTGCCGATAATTTGAATATCCTTTCTTGCTGTCCGCAGCAGCTGCTTCTCCTTGTATAAAGGATCTGGTACGTTTAGTTAGTTCATCAAAAGATTGTGGAACTCTATCATTGAGCTTTCGGATGAGTTCTGGATTATTAATTCCATTCATGAACCCTGAAATTTTTAGTATTTCGGGACATGCTTTGACTTGTATGCACTCATCCTTGAAGCGCTCCATGAAGGCGCTGGTTGATTCCCCTTGACGTTGCTTCACCCTTGCCAATTCCACAGGATTTTTAGCGCACTTCTTTCGCTGGGTGAAGTTGTGGCGGAATGCTTTTCGCAATTCCTCAAAGCCGCCAATACTCCTACGTGGGAGTTTGCTAAACCATGTGCGCGCGTTCCCTACTAATGTGGAATTAAACATGTGACACCACACAGGCTGTGGCCAGTTTTCGATAGTTGCGGCTGACTCGAAAATTTTGAGGTGGTCGTCAGGGTCACCTGTTCCATCATATGTTTTCACATTAGTGGGCATGCGTCTGCGTCTGTCGTCTGAGTAATCACTTATGCGACGTGTGAACGCATCAATTTTATGGCGTCGCCATGGGAGAGACATATCCTCGTTCTCTTCCTCGCGACGTCGTCCTTTTGATTTCCAGTGTCCTGTTTCTTTATCCCCGTTGTCCGAGGAGTCGCTGGAGGAAGGATAATCTCTCCGTCGGCGTTTGCGCCTGCTCCCTTCAGAAGAGGAGCCTGAGGGATCTCTGCTTGGGGATCGTCTTCTACCCAATCTATCTTGGACCCGCCTACTTCTGGGGTTGGAGGATCCTTGGCTCGGCGAATGCTGAGGGCCTAATCGATCGTGTATTCCCCGACTACCGAGTCTGGAATGAACATTGGTGCGCCTACCGCTGTCTCCAGAATTTTGTGAGCCGGATACCGTACCCAACCTGTCATGGACATTGGTGCGTTCTGTACGTCTTCCTCGTGGGTGACGCAGTGGTGATGGTTCACGTTCTGGACCAAAGTTAAGTCGGGTTTGCAAATCCGTACCTGCCCTTCTTGCCGCCTCTTCCTGCATGAGGGCGGCTAGGGTTTCATAATTTTGGGATACAAAATTACCCAAAGTTAGGTCAGGTATGTCCTCAGTCGTTGCAAGGATCTCTGTCTCAGTATGGGACGCCCTGTTTCGTTCAGGCGCGCCTGGCGGTATAGTGTTGTTCACTACGGGTGTAGCCTGATGAGGAGTGGTAAAGAGAGTGCGCTGGAGTTCCTCAGCGCTTGGGACCACTGTCGAGATTATGGGTAATTCCATTGTTGGAATAAGCTGGGTTGTCCCCGCCCCCTGGTGATCAGGTGCGCTGGTTGTCCCAGCAACCTGCTTAGGAGTTGAATCTTGTCGATTCTTCTTTTGATGGTCACGTTTTTCTGACTGCGGAGTCCGCTGGCTCGAATTCTTGTGTTTTGTCATTCTAGTTCGTTGTAGGGTCCCACGGAAGGCGCCACTTGTTGATACAAAAGTTGGGCGTACCTGGTTGTTGGGCTTTGCTCTTATATCAATTGGATCCTTAGCACTTGTTACCTGCGTACTAAGAAAAGAGAATAACACCGTTAGGCTTATCGAGGGATTGTCTCCCCCGATTAGACTCCGGCGTGAGAGTAAGTAATCGAATTTAGGTTTCGGTTGAAGAGTTTAGGGATTATGTAAATCATACCTTTGAATGAGAATGTATCATTCTATATATAGGACATAGAAAACGTGTAGGTTTCTTGCTCCTCACTCTTCGCACGCGTGGTGCTTATCCGAGGTAAGGATATCTATTCCTTGAATAGGTAATCCTTATCGGGTATAAGGTGAGTTAGATTGGGCCTTTGAGCTTTGTGAGCCCAAGCATTAATACCGCGGCCCATACCATTTGTCATGGTAGCCCATTCGTGATGGGTTTAAGTGTAAGTAATGTCTATCATTTGGGCTTTTGGCCCAAATATAGGCTATACGTCATCAATGCCCAAGACCTTATGAAAATTTGGATAAATATATGAAAATGAAAATGAAAATGCTAAAGTCGTCTATCTTTTTCATTGTAAAAAACAAACATATAATCAGTTGGAACAGGATGTTATCAATATTAATTCAATTCAAGACTTTCATTAATACCAGATATGTTTATACCGAAAAGTAAACAACTTGAATAAAATTTCTAAATAAAAAATCAAAAATCATTCACTCTCATCTACATTCCAACTCGAAATCATCGTTCTTTGTTGTTTCCCTTCAACTTCTCTCCATTCTTTTGAAAGAGCCACTTGTAAAGCTCTTGCACGGCTCAACGATCCATCCGGATTTTTTGAGATCTTAACAGGTGACATGCCCATCGAGTACTTTGTTTTTCTTTGCCAAAAAGTTGGCTTGTCTTCATTCAACTCAACCTCAACCTCTTTCTCAGCGCATTCGTCTTGATCAAGCACTCCCTCTTCAGTTTCATCATGATACATTGGATAATCTTTCACACCCAAAACACCCGAATCTTTCAACTGTTTTGCCTCCCACATCTTCATCATCTGCAATCCTTATACCAGAAGGCCCTATCCTTGTCATAGACCGAGTATTACTGAAAGGATTTATCTTCAAAGACTCATCATCATCTCCATTTTTCTTCAAAGGCAACAAATCCCGACCCGTAATCTGATCAACATCCCTCATAGAAAACGAAACAATCTGACCCGAGATGGATATAACTTTAACCAAAACCTCTAGATCACATTTCACAACCTGATTAGCATTAACAAGTTCTCGTCTAGACATTTGTGAGACATGAACTATACCTTCTATACCTTTAAAATCATGAAGCTGGACACAACAGCATTTATCCATCACTCGTGTAACAAATCCTCTATATACTTTATATATACAACTCGGCTTACTTTCATTAGCATTTCTACTACCATTATTTTTCTCAAATTTGGACTTATGTTTTGGCGGAAAACTTGCATGTACAAAGTTAAACATTAATGTACGTCCTAAATAATCAGGCATATTACCACCATATATAGTTTTGTTTCAAGTTAGAAATCATCAATAGTATCACATTTTCTAGCTAAATACATTATAAATTCTGTTAAGACTCTTTCACCAGGAAAACAATGTGATCTATGTGATTTGATACACCCGTTATCAATAAATAATGTTCAAGTTCTTTTAAGCAATCCTCGTTCGATTCTGACGTCATCTTCAAATTATTTTAGGGTTCTGTAGAACGTATGAAAAAAATAACAGGTATGATTGAATGAATATGGAAAAGTTTAGACATGTTAGTATGTTACTAGTTTACTACTATTGTCCGACTTGGTTTTAGTTTATGGCCCAACTAAATAACTGCCAAGCCCAGCCCATTAGAGAAGTAAAATATTATTAGCCCACATGTTTAACACATATGCAATCATCACAGATTATAAAAATTTGCATGAGTAATTTTAAATCTACCTATACTTTTCATCAGTCTCATTCGAGTATTACTATATCATTCTACATAATCTTTCTACTAATACTCACACTCACAATTATACAACATATGTCATGCACTAATTCCCACTCTTAATTTAGTTCATTAATCATTCCATTTGTTATAATCATAAAAGCAAGAAGATTTGCAAGCACATATAGCTAGGGGTGAGCATACCCGACCGACGACCGACGACCGTCCCGATTCCGACCATCCCGCCGGCCCGATCCCGATTCCGACTAGTAAACGGGTCGGGAGTCGGTTGACGTTTTCCGGCTAATCGGGATTCGGGCTTGTCGGTATCGGGTCGGGACGGGACGGGATGAAAACCGGAAAACAACAAAGAAAACCGACAAATCCGACCGATCGCGACCGTCCCGATACCGAACCAACCGGTTTCGGGTCGGGAGTCGGTTGACGTTTTCCGGCCAATCGGGATTCGGGCTTGTCGGTATCGGGTCGGGACGGGTCGGGACCGGCCCGATGCTCACCCCTACATATAGCAGGAAAATTATCATTTTCCTTCTCGTTCAAACACAGGCTAAACTAATTTAATACAGTTTACTGAAAAACTCATAAAATGAAATGAAAGCCAAATATTTAATTGTTTGATGTGGAGACTAGAGGTGAAAAAAATCGGTTTTTTTCGGTTTTCGGTTTTTTAATAACCAGTTATAAAAAACCAGTTTTTCTAATAACCAGTTTCGGTTCGGTTTCGGTTTTTCGGAATCGGTTTTCTTCGGTTATAAATGTTCGGAATCAGTTTTTTTCGGTTATAAATTTTCGGAATCGGTTTTTTTCGGTTTTTTACCGGTTCGTTTTTTTCGGTTAAAAATGTTCGGATTCGGATTTTTTTTCGGTTCTTTTTTTCCGGAATTTTACTAAAAACTTCGAACATTTATTTAATAAAATTGTTAATTATCAAACATATAATTAAACAATATTCTCATAACTTTTATTTAAACAATACAATTATACAATCATAACTTTTATTTAAACAATACAATTATACAAAAAAAAAAAATACAATCATAACTTTTATTTATACAATACAATCATAACTTTTATTTAAACAATACAATCATAAAAACATATAAATACTAATACATTTCGAACTTCGGCATGGCCATCACCCGAAAACATATTAGTGTAATCAAGTATATCGAGCTTCGGCATTGCCATCACCCGTTATACCAAACTTCGACATTCTACTATTCACAAATTACTATTCATTGATCACTATTCATCATTTTACTATTCATCATTTTTGAGGTCAATTTGACATTCCGAGACACATTCAGAAATTTTACTATTCACTTGACACTATTCATTTCCGAGAGGAAACTACTATTCACGTGCATTACTCATGTCATCGTAAATTTAGTTTACGAGTGTTCAAATTCGCGTAACCGTATTGGTTCAGGAGCGAATTCATGCATTTTTATCAGGGACATTTCATACGGACTAGAAATAGTCTGCACATCATCATTAGGGCACTTGCATGCTATTCCACTCGTAGGATAACTAAAGTAATACTTTTGGTATAATTAACGATTTACGTACGTTTATTTTAAATAAACGCTAATACGCGAACTATAAAAGTGTCTAACATGTCCGACACTCCCGACTATGATCCCAATACATTTTTATACTCATTTTTATAATATAAAAATTATAATATTAATTTACCCGGTATTTTGGAAATTTATTTATTACGTATCGTACGTTTAACTTAATAACGACGGTTTTCACCAAAATTAAGCAATAATCACCCAAACTCTCCGTACTTGTACCCGACATATTTTTACAATTTTTACGACTCTATTACGTCCCGAATAACTTCAATAAAATTTATTTCTAACAAACCCGGTACCCGATTAAACCTAAAACTAACAAAACTACATAATACTAATACTACTTTTTTAATTAAACCCAAAGACAACCTCCCCCCTTTCCCTCCTTTTTGGACCGGCCAACCCCCCCCCCCCCCCCCCCCCCAAGGTCCTAATACATTGCAACTACACCAACCTTATTAATGGCTCACCAAACAATTGTCTCTAAGTATTAAATAAACTTTTTCATCCATTTTAATCACAAAAATCATTTTACTAGCTCAAGCAAATTTTTCTCTCATTTTCTCTTAAGGTGTAATCGACCAAGGGTGGTCAAGGATCAAGAAGAACAAATTTTACAAGATCTAGGTATAAACTAGTTCATATAGTCATCCTTGTTGGAGTTTTGAAATAAAAACTCAAGGATTAGTAGGTTTTTATCATCCAAACTCCCTAAACCTTCAAGTAAGTTAACAAACTCATTTTTATGATTTTTACAAGTTATTACCATGTTTATATATATTTCTTACAAGAACTCATGCATATAATGGCTTATACCACTTTATTTTGTACATATGTAACTTTGAGCCCTAGAAATGGACACATAAGAAACCCTTGTTAGACCTAGTGGATTGATGATGTTTAAGGACCCATGACACCTTAAGAAGGTGTATGGTAGGTTTAGACTAGCTTTGTGGTGTTTGAAAGTGGTTTGATTGAGGTTAGAACTAGTTTGGAGACTTGAAAATGGTTTTTGAAACATTTGATATACCTACTGTCCCTATTTTAATTTCGTGGGAAAATTAGTAGATGGTGACTAAGTTTTGACCAAAGATTTAGAAAATACATTCAAAAACGAAACTTTGGGCGAAAGAACGGATTAAAACGAGCTTATAACGAAGGAGTTATGATTTTTGCAAATTTAACGACGAAAACTACTTTTACAAAAACTGCTTGCTGTTTGGCAGATTTCAATGGGTAAAAAGAGGTGTTAAACGTAACCTAAAGGAGCCGAGTTATCAAAAATATACTAGTATATACAAAGACGAATCCGTGGACATAAAGAACAAGGAAAACGAGCTTAAAACGACCAAGTTATACCCATTTTTAACATCGTCAAATATATATATATATATATATATATATATATATATATATATATATATATATATATATATATATATATATATATATATATATATATGGACACAAATAAAAATAATAACGTACGCGCTAAATGGTATATTTTCTCGAGATGTTACTAAGGGCTATATTTTTAACAAATGAATACGTATGACCCAAGAGAATACCTATATGACTTAACGACGTTATTTCAAGGTTTTCGATACAAAGAGGGTAACACTAACACTTTCATACGAGATAGTACGACAAGATATATATACTTCTATATAAGGACTTATTTTTCCTAAGTATGGAAACTAATTTACTATGACGATAACGAGTATTTCTAAATTACGAGTGGTATAGGTATCATGTGCATGTGCATTCACTACATTACGGCTTGATCTTAATTAGATCGCGATTATTCATTTAGGTTGCGGCTAGTGTTCGCGCCTCATTGTCCCGACTACTTTTACATCATTGCACCATCGTTGTACCATCCTTTCGAGGTGAGTTCTCATAGCCCCGTTTTTAGTACTTATTTGATTTTAAATCCCACGGGGGAGAATACATTGCACAATTATTTTTGTACATGCCCAAGTATTAAATTCCGTACATTGCTTAAGTTGCTAGTACTACCACTTCAAGTCCCCTTTATTATCATGGACCGTTAATTATATTGCCAAGCGAGAGTGAGTGGATAGATCTATCGAGGGTGACGCCTCCATTCGTGTTTGGGTTGCTCCATAAGGAAAACGAATGCATTTCATGTCTAATATAGTACGAGTGTCTGGTAAACACTCCTTTGGGGCATATTTTAGTACGTCTAGCTTCGGGGTCATGAGCTTAAGAGACAATGTAACTTTTTGACAATTTGTCACTTTACTATATACTTGTGGTTTACGTACTTACGAATTACTTATAAACCTATGATTATTCACCAACTTTATGTTGACCGTTTTCGCAATGTATTTCTCAGGTAACTAAGGCATATTCGCATGGCATGCATGGAGTCATTTTGTGTAGCATGGATGACACGACTCATTCGGACTTCCTTGCACTTATGTTCAAATGTCGTTTGATTGTATTAAACTTGTTTCCGTAAACTTTTCCAACTTTTGGGACCTATGTCTTTATAACTCTGATTATCTTTGAATGAATCAAACGACGTATTTTTAAAACGACACTTTAGGTCGTTCAATATTTCCTTGCTTGTGTGCTATGATCCGTTACACCCTCAGGTATTCCATTCCGCTGCCATTCAGGTATTTTGGGGGTGTGACAGATTGGTACCAGAGCTAAGGTTATAGCGAACTAGGATGCATCATGGACCCTAGACTATAACCACACCATCATAGCATATCATCATTTCATCATAAGTGCATATTTACTTATTTCAGGTGATTCCATTGTTACGAGTTATTTATTTTTATTTCACCTTGATTATCACAGAGACATGTCTTCGAATCCAAACACTGTCATACTTTACACTATATCAGACTCTGATGATGAGGGCTCTGTGTCCTCCACTGCTGTTTCACCACTTGTTTCTCCTACACCTGAGTTGCCACTTTTGGCGTCAGATGATGATACCGAGCCTTTCGAGGAGGAGGAGACGGCTCCTACTCCCCATGTCCATCCTACTGTACCTACTGACATACCATCATCTCCTACTACTACTATCCATTCAGAGCCGAGACTTATGTTTCCTAGGGATAAGACTATTCAGGTTGCTAGGAAGAGGGTTTGCCCAGCTACATCTACTTATAGGAGTCTCCCTAGTCGTACTGTGCCTACACCACCACCACCAGCCATACCCACTACCACTCCTATAGCTACCTCACTCTTGCCGCTCAGGAAGCGTGCAAGGCTTACCACCCCAGATTCACCCATTACCGAGACTGCTGACCTTTCACCACCACCAGTGTACCACATAGGTGAGAGTTCTAGAGCGGCTGCAGCTAGGGATCCTACAGCCGTTACACTAGAGGATCAGTTTGATGCTCAGCAGGAGCAAGTTGATAGCTTGGGGTATAGAGTTGATGAGATTATCACCATTCGACTTGAGGTTGTCAAGGAGCAGGTCGAGGATTTGATTCAGGGTAGAGTTAGTATTGATGTGTCTTACCATGGACTCGAGGCACGACAGTTGAGGCACCAGGAGCAGATTGAGCTACTTAGGGATGAGTTACCTGAGATTCGAGATAGAGCTCAGGCGACACAGGAGACTCAGTGGGAGCAGGCAGACCAGTTGGCATTGCTTCGAGAGAGGTTAGTTGTATTGGAGCGTAGAGATGCTTCTTTTCAGTTACGAGTCCAGCACTTAGAGGAGATCGTAGTTGCGATGGATCGTGAGATTCGCCGCTTGAGGGGAGAGCCTGGACCATCTAGAGCACCTGGAGGAGCCTAGACGTAGACTGGTATTATATTAGCTTTTATTATTTTCCTAGTCCCGGGGTGTGAGACATAGTTCAAGAACTTGTAGTCTTTTGGTTGTTGTACAAACAAATATATCAAGTGCGACTCTATTATGTTGGAAATGTTGTGCTATATATTATATCGGTCCATGTAGGCCGAAATTTTCATGTATTATATTCATGTGTTGTGATTATATTTATGATGTTTCGTGGTTACTCTTTATTATTATCGTATTTATATAGGTTGTGGTTGTATATATACATGTCGTGGTTGTATTTATACAGGTTGTGGTTGTATATATACATGTCGTGGTTGTATCTAGACAGATTGTGGTTGTATTCGTATATGTCGTGTTTGTATTTATACTTGTTGTGGTTGTATATATTTATACATGTTGTGGGTGTACATCTTTGGTTCGATGACTATTTCTATTATGATTTCTCTCATGGTTATTTCCATTGTGATTTATCAGAAATATGGCACCAAGGAAGAGTAAGACTGCACCAGAAACCCCCACTATGACTCAAGCCGCTATCCGCAAGTTGGTCAGGGATAGTATTGCAGAAGCTCTGGAGGTTGAGAGAGCTGAGGTTGCTGCTAGGGCTGCTGAGACTGCTTCTAATACAGGAACAGTTGAACCAACCGCTACTAAGCGGGAATGTACATGGAAAGATTTCAAGATTAGTGATCCTATCAAGTTTAAGGGCACTGAAGGAGCGGTTGCTTTGATCCGCTGGTTTGAAAAGACTGAGAATGTATTTCTCATGTGCGGATGCCCGGATGTCAGCAAGGTAAAGTTTGCTACAGGTATGCTTCTTGATGAAGCTATGTCTTGGTGGAATTCGTATGCTCAGCCGATTGGTATGGAGAATGCTTACAAGCTCACTTGGGAGGAATTCAAGAAACTGATGTCTAAAAAGTTTTGCCCTCGTACTGAGATACAGAAATTGGAAACAGAATTCTATGGGCTTGTAACTAAAGGTGATGACGTCGAGACCTACTTCAGGAGGTTTCAGGAGTTGGCTGCACTATGTCCGACTATGGTTCCCGACGATGAGAAAAAGATGGAAAACTTTGTTGGTGGATTGCCCGAAAGTGTTCGAGGAGATGTGATTTCTTTTGATCCTCAATCAATGGAAGAGGCTATTCGTATAACTCAGAAACTCATGGTTCAAGTGGTAAAAGGAAAATCTGCTGTCAACAACAATAACCGTTCAAACAACACCAACTACAACAACACTCGAAACAACAACAACTATAACAACAATCGAAACCGCAACTATCCCAATAACCGAAACAACAATCCAAACAATAACAACAACAACAAGAGAAGGTTCGACTATAACCAAGGTGGAAACGCTGTTCAGCCGCCACCTAAGAGGCAAGAAGTGGCAAAGGCCTATGCTGCGGGACCGACTAAAAGGAAAGGATATGAGGGTAATTTACCCAAGTGCGAAAGGTGTCAGAAGCATCATAACCCAGGACGTTGCCCAAATACATGTGGTAACTGCAAGAAGGTTGGTCATCACATCAAAGATTGCAAATTTCCAACCGTTGGTGACAATCAGAAGCCACCGGTAACATGTTTTGGCTGTGGAGAAATTGGACACTTTAGGGGTGAGTGCCCACAGAAGAAGAATCAAGGAACTGGAAACCAAAATGGAAGGGCTCGAGGAAGAGCTTATGTTATGGGAGGAGACGATGTCAAAGAAGACCCGAATGTTGTTGCGGGTACGTTCCTCGTTAATAATCGTTATGCATCCATTTTATTTGATTCAGGAGCGGATAGAAGTTTTGTTTCTATTGCATTTGCACCTTTGCTTAACATAGAACCAACCCCATTAGACATTTCCTATATCGTTGAATTAGCCGATGGGTCTTTAGTTAACACCAACACCATTGTCCGTGGTTGCACCATAAATTTCCTAAACCATCCATTCAATATAGACCTTATGCCCGTAGAACTTGGAAGTTTCGACGTTGTTATCGGTATGGATTGGTTATCTCGGCATCGAGCGAGGATTATTTGTGATGAGAAAGTTGTTCACCTTCCTTATAACGGTGAAACTTTGGTTGTTCGTGGAGAGCGAAGTGGAACTAGACTCAGTATCATATCGTGCATTAAAACCGGGAAGTACATAAAGAAGGGTTGTTATGCATTCTTGGCTCACATCACGGAGAAGAAGTCGGATGAGAAACGACTTGAAGATGTGCCAATTGTTAAGGAATTTCAAGAAGTTTTTCCGGAAGAATTGCCAGGACTTCCGCCTACACGCCAAGTTGAGTTTCAAATCGAATTAGTGCCAGGAGCTGCACCAATTGCAAGAGCACCGTATAGACTTGCACCTTCGGAAATGCAAGAATTGTCGAATCAACTACAAGAACTTTTGGACAAAGGATTCATTAGACCGAGTTCCTCGCCTTGGGGAGCGCCGGTTTTGTTTGTGAAGAAGAAGGACGGAACTTTCAGAATGTGCATCGACTATCGTGAGCTGAACAAGTTAATGGTTAAGAACCGTTATCCACTCCCCAGAATTGACGACTTGTTCGACCAGTTACAAGGTTCTAGTTTTTATTCCAAGATTGATTTAAGATCCGGTTACCATCAACTTAAGGTTCGGGAAGAGGATATCCCGAAGACGGCATTTAGAACACGCTATGGTCATTATGAGTTTCAAGTGATGCCTTTTGGATTAACCAACGCACCTGCGGTATTTATGGATCTCATGAATAGGGTGTGCAAACCGTATCTTGATAAGTTTGTGATCGTATTCATTGACGATATCTTGATTTATTCCAAGAGTAAGGAAGAACACGAAGAACACCTCAGAACAATCCTGGAACTACTCAAGAAGGAGCAATTGTATGCCAAATTTTCTAAGTGTGATTTTTGGATACGAAGAGTTCAATTTCTTTGCCATGTCATTGATAGCCAAGGTTTACAAGTCGACCCGGCAAAGATCGAGGCAGTTAAGGATTGGGCTACGCCCAAGTCTCCTACGGAAATTCGTCAATTCCTAGGACTTGCCGGATATTACAGAAGGTTTATTGAAGGGTTTTCTAAGATAGCGAAGTCGTTGACAAAGCTGACACAAAAGAATGAAAAGTACGAGTGGGGAGAAAAACAAGAGTCCGCATTTCAATTATTGAAACAAAAGCTTTGTAGCGCACCGATTTTGTCACTACCTGAAGGTATTGAGAACTTTGTGGTATATTGCGATGCTTCGCATCAAGGACTTGGAGCTGTGCTAATGCAAAACGAGAAGGTGATAGCTTATGCATCTAGACAGCTTAAGATACACGAGAAGAATTACACTACGCACGACTTGGAGTTGGGTGCGGTAGTTTTTGCACTCAAGATTTGGAGACACTACCTTTATGGTACTAAGTGTGTAATTTTTACCGACCACAAGAGCTTACAACATATACTTGATCAGAAGGAACTCAACATGAGACAACGTCGTTGGCTAGAGTTGTTGAGTGATTACGATTGTGAAATCCGATATCACCCAGGAAAAGCAAATGTTGTAGCAGATGCACTTAGCCGAAAAGAACGACTCAAACCTTTGAGAGTTAGGTCGTTGGGAATGACTATCATTTCGCCACTACCATCAAAAATTCTAGAAGCTCAGATTGAGGCTCTCAAGGAAGAAAACCGACCACATGAGAAGCTTTATGGTATGCCAGAAAGCGAAAATGGCTTTGTAAAGAGATCAGATGGAGTGTTATGCTTCAAGAACCGAAGTTGGATACCACTCTATGGTGGAGTGCGAGAGTTGATTATGCATGAATCACACAAGTCGAAGTACTCTATTCATCCAGGTTCTGATAAGATGTATCAGGATCTCAAAAAGCTTTATTGGTGGCCGAACATGAAGGCAGAAATAGCTACGTACGTCAGCAAATGTCTTACTTGTGCTAAAGTGAAAGCCGAGTACCAGAAACCGTCAGGGTTACTTCAACAACCAGAAATCCCACAATGGAAGTGGGAACGTATTGCTATGGACTTTGTCACTAAACTTCCTAAGACGTCAGGAGGTTTCGATGCTATTTGGGTAATTGTTGATCGTCTTACCAAATCAACACATTTCATACCCATTAGAGAGACTTATTCCATGGAACAACTTGCTAGACTTTATGTTAAGGAAATAGTCTCAAGACACGGAGCACCAGTTTCCATCATTTCCGACAGAGATAGTCGTTTTACTTCAAACTTTTGGCGGTCATTACAAGATTCTTTTGGATCCAAGTTAGACATGAGCACTGCTTACCATCCTCAGACTGATGGTCAGAGCGAGAGAACTATTCAGACACTTGAGGACATGCTACGAGCATGTGTGATTGACTTTGGAAATGGTTGGGCTAACCATTTGCCGTTGATTGAGTTTTCCTATAACAACAGTTACCATTCGAGCATTAAGGCTGCACCATTCGAGGCACTTTATGGTCGTAAGTGTTGATCTCCAGTTTGTTGGGCCGAAGTCGGTGAAGTACAATGTACTGGCCCGGAGATGGTACAAGAAACAACAGAAAAGATAATTCAGATTCGAGAGAGACTCGAAACTGCTAGAAGTCGACAGAAAAGCTACGCAGATGTTCGACGCAAACCATTGGAATTTCAGGTCGGAGACAAAGTCATGTTGAAAGTCTCGCCTTGGAAGGGCGTGATACGATTTGGAAAACGCGGGAAATTGAACCCGAGATACATTGGGCCATTCAAGATCCTGGAGAGGATTGGTCCGGTTGCTTACAAACTTGAACTTCCGTCAGAACTTAGCAACGTACACAACACGTTTCATGTTTCGAACCTCAAGAAATGTCTTTCGGACGAGTCTGCTATTATACCATTAGAAGAAATACAACTCGATGACAAGCTTAACTTTGTGGAAGAACCAGTTGAAATAATGGATCGCGAGATCAAACAGTTGAAACAAAGTCGAATTCCGATCGTGAAGGTTCGTTGGAATTCTCGAAGAGGACCCGAGTTTACTTGGGAACGAGAAGACCAAATGCGACGCAAGTATCCACAACTTTTCACCGAGCCTAGTACCGAGACCAACACTAACTGAATTTAGGGACTGAATTCCTTTTTGGATGGGCGACTGTCACAACCCACAATTTCAGGTCATTTTTCCAAACTTCGACATTCTACTATTCACAAATTACTATTCATCAATCACTATTCATCGTTTTACTATTCATCATTTTTGAGGTCAATTTGACATTCCGAGACACATTCAGAAATTTTACTATTCACTTGACACTATTCATTTCCGAGAGGAAACTACTATTCACGTGCATTACTCATGTCATCGTAAATTTAGTTTACGAGTGTTCAAATTCGCGTAACCGTATTGGTTCAGGAGCGAATTCATGCATTTTTATCAGGGACATTTCATACGGACTAGAAATAGTCTGCACATCATCATTAGGGCACTTGCATGCTATTCCACTCGTAGGATAACTAAAGTAATACTTTTGGTATAATTAACGATTTACGTACGTTTATTTTAAATAAACGCTAATACGCGAACTATAAAAGTGTCTAGCATGTCCGACACTCCCGACTATGATCCCAATACATTTTTATACTCATTTTTATAATATAAAAATTATAATATTAATTTAACCGGTATTTTGGAAATTTATTTATTACGTATCGTACGTTTAACTTAATAACGACGGTTTTCACCAAAATTAAACAATAATCACCCAAACTCTCCGTACTTGTACCCGACATATTTTTACAATTTTTACGACTCTATTACGTCCCGAATAACTTCAATAAAATTTATTTCTAACAAACCCGGTACCCGATTAAACCTAAAACTAACAAAACTACATAATACTAATACTACCTTTTTAATTAAACCCAAAGACAACCCCCCCCTTTCCCTCCTTTTTGGACCGGCCAACCCCCCCCCCCCCCCCCCCCCCCAAGGTCCTAATACATTGCAACTACACCAACCTTATTAATGGCTCACCAAACAATTGTCTCTAAGTATAAAATAAACTTTTTCATCCATTTTAATCACAAAAATCATTTTACTAGCTCAAGCAAATTTTTCTCTCATTTTCTCTTAAGGTGTAATCGACCAAGGGTGGTCAAGGATCAAGAAGAACAAATTTTACAAGATCTAGGTATAAACTAGTTCATATAGTCATCCTTGTTGGAGTTTTGAAATAAAAACTCAAGGATTAGTAGGTTTTTATCATCCAAACTCCCTAAACCTTCAAGTAAGTTAACAAACTCATTTTTATGATTTTTACAAGTTATTACCATGTTTATATATATTTCTTACAAGAACTCATGCATATAATGGCTTATACCACTTTATTTTGTACATATGTAACTTTGAGCCCTAGAAATGGACACATAAGAAACCCTTGTTAGACCTAGTGGATTGATGATGTTTAAGGACCCATGACACCTTAAGAAGGTGTATGGTAGGTTTAGACTAGCTTTGTGGTGTTTGAAAGTGGTTTGATTGAGGTTAGAACTAGTTTGGAGACTTGAAAATGGTTTTTGAAATATTTGATATACCTACTGTCCCTATTTTAATTTCGTGGGAAAATCAGTAGATGGTGACTAAGTTTTGACCAAAGATTTAGAAAATACATTCAAAAACGAAACTTTGGGCGAAAGAACGGATTAAAACGAGCTTATAACGAAGGAGTTATGATTTTTGCAAATTTAACGACGAAAACTACTTTTACAAAAACTGCTTGCTGTTTGGCAGATTTCAATGGGTAAAAAGAGGTGTTAAACGTAACCTAAAGGAGCCGAGTTATCAAAAATATACTAGTATATACAAAGACGAATCCGTGGACATAAAGAACAAGGAAAACGAGCTTAAAACGACCAAGTTATACCCATTTTTAACATCGTCAAAAATATATATATATATATGGACACAAATAAAAATAATAACGTACGCGCTAAATGGTATATTTTCTCGAGATGTTACTAAGGGCTATATTTTTAACAAATGAATACGTATGACCCAAGAGAATACCTATACGACTTAACGACGTTATTTCAAGGTTTTCGATACAAAGAGGGTAACACTAACACTTTCATACGAGATAGTACGACAAGATATATATACTTCTATATAAGGACTTATTTTTCCTAAGTATGGAAACTAATTTACTATGACGATAACGAGTATTTCTAAATTACGAGTGGTATAGGTATCATTTGCATGTGCATTCACTACATTACGGCTTGATCTTAATTAGATCGCGATTATTCATTTAGGTTGCGGATAGTGTTCGCGCCTCATTGTCCCGACTACTTTTACATCATTGCACTATCGTTGTACCATCCTTTCGAGGTGAGTTCTCATAGCCCCGTTTTTAGTACTTATTTGATTTTAAATCCCACGGGGGAGAATACATTGCACAATTATTTTTGTACATGCCCAAGTATTAAATTCCGTACATTGCTTAAGTTGCTAGTACTACCACTTCAAGTCCCCTTTATTATCATGGACCGTTAATTATATTGCCAAGCGAGAGTGAGTGGATAGATCTATCGAGGGTGACGCCTCCATTCGTGTTTGGGTTGCTCCATAAGGAAAACGAATGCATTTCATATCTAATATAGTACGAGTGTCTGGTAAACACTCCTTTGGGGCATATTTTAGTACGTCTAGCTTCGGGGTCATGAGCTTAAGAGACAATGTAACTTTTTGACAATTTGTCACTTTACTATATACTTGTGGTTTACGTACTTACGAATTACTTATAAACCTATGATTATTCACCAACTTTATGTTGACCGTTTTCGCAATGTATTTCTCAGGTAACTAAGGCATATTCGCATGGCATGCATGGAGTCATTTTGTGTAGCATGGATGACACGGCTCATTCGGACTTTCTTGCACTTATGTTCAAATGTCGTTTGATTGTATTAAACTTGTTTCCGTAAACTTTTCCAACTTTTGGGACCTATGTCTTTATAACTCTGATTATCTTTGAATGAATCAAACGACGTATTTTTAAAACGACACTTTAGGTCGTTCAATATTTCCTTGCTTGTGTGCTATGATCCGTTACACCCTCAGGTATTCCATTCCGCTGCCATTCAGGTATTTTGGGGGTGTGACAATCCGGCCCGTATTTGATCAACAATTGGGTTTTGTTGTTGACCATATTTTCTTGCATAAATTCCAAATAATTTTTTAAAATTATCATTAAAATAAAAAATTTGAGATGATATATAGTTGGGGTCTTCACCTTCTACCCCAAAAGATAAGTCTAAATTTTCCATTATTTTTGTTATTAAAAGTTCTACACCTCCAACATTTAGACATGGATTAAGTGCGGCGGAACAAGTAAAAACCAAAGGTAAACTAGCAAAATATTTTATAAATTTCTTTTTTATAATTTTAACCATTTTTCTAAACATTCGAGTAGGTGAGTCTTTAAATTCATATAATTTTTCCGTCATAACATAAATTTGGTTTAAAACTAATGGGCTAGTTGGGTAATAAACACCCGATAATATAGTTGTTGCCTCTTTAAAAACTTGTAAAAACATAGTTAATTCATTTAGTCGCTCCCAATCTTGGTCGGATAGTATTATAGTGGACCAATTTCTATTAAGAAGTCTAATATTAAAAGCATGTAAAGTTGCTCGTTGTCGTAATATATTTTCAAACATTATGCAAGTAGAATTCCACCTAGTATTATTATCAAAGCAAGGTCCTAGGGGTTTTTCATTACACATAACACGAAAACGTTTATAGTTAGTATGTCGTTCGTTGCTCACACCATATATAGTTACTAATAAATTCCTAAATTTCGACTTTAAACTATCACATATTTTTAAAGCCGCTTGTACGGATAAATTTATGACATGAGCAACACAACGGGAATGAAAAAAAGCACCATCTAAAATAGGTTTTACACGTAATTTTAACAATTCCATAGCTTTAGTATTATTTGATGCATTATCTAGTGAAATCGTAAAAACTTTATCATCTAAATTATATTCAATTAAAGTGTCATGTAAAATTTTTCTTAAATTAGATCCCGTATGAGGATAACCAAATAGTTTAAAAGCAATTGTCCGTTTCATTAATAACCAAGATTCGGGATTAAACCAATGAGCCGTAACGGCGAGAAAAGAATTTGCTGTACCATGTGGTGCGGTCCAAGTATCCGTAGTTATAGCAACACCGTATTTATAATCACGAAAACCATCAATAATATCTTTTTTAGCCGTTTTCCATAAATTAAAAGCATCACTTCTAAGAGTAGTACGACTTACATGTTGATACCGCGGTTGTAGCCTCCTTTTGATGATCTCCGTAAGCTTGACGTTATCGAAGTGGTTGAATGGAAGCCCTTGTTGAATGACAAACTTCGTAAAATCAAGTCGAAGCGCATCCGCATCATATATAAAAACTTGCCCATCCGCACCAATAGTACCTTGCGACATATCATTTCGAACCGCCTTACAACTACCTATATGACTCCTAAGTGTAGTGTTAGACCCGGCGCCATAAAAATGCCCACATTTCTTGCAACGCGCCTTTTCACTACGATCTTTCATAAGACACAAATCGTAATTAGCCCACACATCACCTTTTCGGGTAGTTGGTTTAATTTTGTCAACATCATCATTTGTGTAATGTTGTTTTCGGCTAGTAGCAACGGAGGAGGGAGTAGTGGAAGCTTGTTGTGATTGTGCGTTTTCCATTATAGCGAAATATTAGCGATATTTGAGAGATTAAAGAAAGAAATGAGATTTTTTTTGATGTGTTTTCAACCCCAATCATTACCTCTATTTATAGTGTCTTAAAACCCTCAAAAACATTCAAAAAATCAAAAAAAAAACGGCTAGTTTGCTATAGAGCCGTTAGGCTCGGTAAATCCAAAAAAAACCCGGAAATAACCGGTTAAAACCGGTTAAATCCGATTAACGGTAACTTTTCCCTTTTTTTTTTTTTTTTTTTAAAAAAAACGAGTAAAAATAACCGGAAAAAACCGGGTAAAACCGGTTAAACCCGGTTAAATTTATAACGGTAATTTTTTTTTTTAAACGGGCCACATGTATATATATATATATATATATATATATATATATATATATATATATATATAAAAATAATAAATAAATAAATAAAACCGGTTATAACCGGTTTTATTTAAAAACCGGGTATACCCGGTTATATAACCGGCAAAAACCCGATCCGGGTAAAAAACACCTAACCGGTCCAACCGGTTCGGTTATAAAAAACCGGATCGGTTTTGTTATAACCGGTTTTGTAAAAACCCGATTTCCGGTTTACCCGCCGGTTAAAAAAAAAACCGGGTCTAAACTTGCACCACTAGTGGAGACGGCATATCTTTTAGCTCAAATAACAAGTCTCGAGCACATATGACAAAACAAAAAGCATCCAACAACAAAGCGTTTTTAATAAGAAGAAAAGTAAACTAATCAAATTGGAGAGTATTTGGTCTATGCTCTTGACTTTTTCCCAAATACTTTTAGGGTAAGTCTAAATACACCAAAATGACTCACTAGTCATTGACTTAAATATTGAAAATTGTGTTGCTTTTTTCCTTGTGATTTGCACTAGTGAAAGAGTTAAGTAGGATTCCCAAGTTTTAAACATTAGGCTTAAAAGTAATGATTAAGATATTTATTTTATAATTATTATTTTGTACATTAAATATATTCACAAGTTTTTTCTTATGTTTTACTTTTTCACTTTTAAGTTGTAAAGTGTATATACGGAGTTGTTAAATAAGATTTTTTTAAAACATTATATGAAATCTTTTATATTTATATAGTTATAATATTTGTGTGCGTGCGAGTTTTTTACATAATTTATTATTGCGTATTAATATTAATTTAAAAATATGTTTAACATGCATGGTGTCGAGGTTTAAATTTAATTATTGATATAATACTTTATTTCTATACTTTTTTATATGTTATATGTATATATATCGTCGAAAGTATACTGAAGTGCTCTTCTACCGAAATATAAAAATATCCTCGTCGCGATGGTGTATTTTTGGTTGCTTAACGATGTACCGTTTGTAAGATACTTTATTTTCAATTAAAAAAAAAAAGATTTTTTTAATATAAAAATGAATGACTATAATTGATTTATTGGGGTTATAGAGAATATTCGATATATACTAAAATCAACTCAATAATGTGAACACTTTAATATGAGATAGATGAAGTATTAACAAAACATAACAAAAGGTACATTAAATTAAACATCATCAGTGAATAGGCATTAAATTAAACATCTTTGAGATATTAGGTAGTCCCTTTATGAGGGCTTGGCTTGGGTCTAACCAGGTTCAAGTCTGAGGGGGCAGGGTTTACCCCTATTAATCGTCGTGCCTTCGGGCGGATTAGTAGGGGGTTTTCCCCCCATCGGGTATTTGAATAGGCATTCATACTTTGAGGGAGCTCTCTAGCGCAGGCCCGGTTAAGACAACGTAAGCTGGACCTCCCGCTGTCGAATCGCGACACGAAGTCTCAACGAAATTCACCTTTCAAAAAAAAAAAATATATCAGTGAATACGTTTAATAATTGTGGTTATATAAAAGATTATGTATAAAAGTATTCGTTGTAAGTTTTTCTTATATCTTCAATTTGATTACAGTATTACTTAACATTAATTTAAATACGGAGTAATAACTACTGTGAAAGAATAACTAAAAGAATAATACTAGGAAGTAAGATTGAGTACTACTTAGAGCACACGGTAAGGTCACTCGGGTTAAAACTTAACGCACTACCACGTCAGCGCCACATCAGCTTTTACCTTTTAACCTTAACTCTTGACTTTCCACCCCGGTAACATAACTTACATTTAACTCACCTTAACTTACCTCCACCTCAATTAGAATTTTCAATTTCAACCCTGTTAGAGGGGGGTGGGATGAATTTTTTTTTGTCCCTAGTGCTTGTTAACGTGGGTTAAGCCCTTAACGTGGGTTACCCTCTTAACTTAACGCACCACCTTAACGCAGGTGGTGGTAAGGTAACACACCTCTTTTTGCTCCTGAGTTAACTTTTAACCTTAGGGGCACGTTACCTTACCGTGTGCTCTTACACTAATAATTACTACGTACCAGTTACAAGAGAAGTGAAAATAAATGCATTTATAGTGTATTAATTAAGGTATAACTAATCATTATTACATGTTAAAGGTCCCAATTAATTTAAATCAATTGCAAAGTAAGAGCAAGAGGTGTCGCTCGTTATGCTGCCTCGCCACTCCTACGTGGAGTTTGATTTCGTTCGTTGTTGCTCGCCGTGACACCGAGTGGGGCTCGTTGTAGCTCGCCACTCCAGCCCTCCTCGTGCTGACGACGAGCCATGGTTCTGACACTTTTTCTGACCCAAGCTTTTTTAATTTAATTCGAACGGTAATATTAATAGAACATATACAATTGTATCTGTGATATTTGTTTGTGTTTGTATTCGAATTAGAATGGTGATGAGATGAGATCTATATGAGTTTGGATGAGGGTGACTTCGTTTGGTTTGAAGAAAAAAGATGGGGCGGATGAAACTTGTATGGGATAACAAATGACAAAAATTTAGGGTTAGTGGATATACAAAGGTGGTGTTTACTACTAGGTTTAGTAGAATGTGATTGGACCAGGTTTAATTATTTTGGGCTGTTGGTCTGTAGGTACTAAACAAATGGACTTAAATGAGATTATTACTAATTTCTGTTAGATTATTACTAATTTGGTCTATTCTACTGAATATGAACATTGCGCAGCTGCCGAAATGTATCGTTTTTTTTTTGTATTGTAACTTTTTTAATTTGATAAAATAAAATTAGTATAGTGTGGTATTTTTAATTATTTGTAAAATGAATTTAATTTATCTAGTGAAATAAATAAAAAATAAAGTTGTAAGTGGTGAGCCCCAAATGAGTAAGTTGAGGTTAGTTATGAGTGAGAAGGGGTTAGTTGTGAAGATGTGTTGGGGTGATGTGGCACCCGTAGGCCCCAAATGAGGAGGTATTACCTCATTACCACACCTCTTGCTCTAAGAGATTAAAAAAGAACACGGTTATCAATGTTAGATTTATCTTGGTGCATATAGTACACCTTATCATAAATGAGAATGTGGATGTCGACTAAATTGAAACACATTAATACCTGATAGAGGTTGGGTCTGTTAGGAATGGGTGTGATTAGTGTAATCGTTTGAGCATTTAGTGAATTAAAAGTAAAAACTTAATAATTGATGTAATTAATTTGGCGTATTTAAAAGACACCTTCTCATATTGATATTGATATTGATATGTACTTGAACGAGTCAAAACATCGTTACATCCTCATGCTTCTAAATTTTTAATCAACCAATAGATTTGCTTTTGGAAAGATTTTTTATTCCCTTAATCCCCTCTAATAAAAGTTTCTATCAATTATTTTGTACTAGCTTATAGACTCGTGGAATCCACGGGTTTTAGAAGAACGAATGCATGAAGAAATTAAGCGTGTGAGTAAAGTAAGAAAAAAACAACGAAGGTAAAGATTTTGTATTGTTTTTAAATGGAATAATATGTAATAAGTGAATGATACAATAAAGAAATATGGATGTAACTATTAATCAAATAAACGTCCATGCACGCGGGCTACAATCTTCATGGTCTTGAAAAGCCGATATATGTAGTGAGCGATAATTAAGTGATAAGCCAATGAACATTTCTTGAGCACATAATAAGAGTAAAAAAAAAGTGTAAGTAAAAAGATGTTTGTGATTGCTAATACATGTAAATATACACAAAAGATATCGTATGTATATTTGTACGTACCTCTTCAAACAAAAGATATCGTATGTATATTTGTACCTCCTCACCTGGAAATGTCTTTAGCAAATGATCGTTGATAGTAATTTATTAACTTATATTTAGAATAAACAAATTCTTATTGAAGTTTGTTAAGGGGTTAAAATGGGATAAAAATGTATTTAAGAAAATCTGGTAAAAGAAAAATCATTCAATTGGTTCCCGTAACACAAATAACTCATAATGTATTAAAAATGATAAGTCCAGAATGAAGCAGGTTGATTGGGTCAATTTTCTTTTCAAAAAAGTCCAAGTTTTAATGTTTCTAAATACAACATGTATCAACCCAACTCGCCACCTCCATTTAAAAGTATCGTGGCATTGATGTACCTCACTACCTCTTATCTCCATTTTGCAATGCACATAGACCCATATAAGTGTCATCTGCTAAAGTATTAAATGAATGACAAAAAATGAAACTTTAATCCGTCACATAAAACACTTAGTATATGGAAGCCCCATGACTGTATAATGGCTAGCTTGCATATCACAACATTACTTAAATAATGGTCTTACTTTTAGACATAACACTATGTTTCAATTTGGACCTGCTACACATTCAGCTTGGGAAAGGCTAAGGCCTTTAGTAGTTGACACGGTCACAACCTTTAATTTCATCTTGTGCAACTTAATCTTCATCTTCATCTTCATCAGACGTGGTATCTGATTACAAACCCAAAAAATTATTCAAAATCAGGATCCTGAAACCATTTAAGTATCCTGATGAGCAAGATAGATGTAGAGATATAAATGGTTTGGGCAGGTTGGAAAACAATTAACAAAATGGGAGAATTTAGAGCACAAGTCAAATGGGTTGAACCGCAAAGCCTTTTATCAATTATTCCTATCAAGAAAGATTAATATTTGAAGCATGCATAGACTACACCATTACAAAATTACAATATAAATCTGGCTTGGAACAACAGAGAATTACTTATACAGTCGAACTCTCTTGATGTTGTGAACTCCTCTTTATTCATTTGATAACATTCAGGTATTTCGTTCTAATTTTCTTTATTTTCATAGATAATAACAGCTTCCCTATTCTTGCATTAAGCATTTCAATAGCTAAAGAAAAATAAAGTATGCAATTTAACATGTCAAGTGGGTAAATTTGGTACATATCAAACTATGTATTTTTGAAATGGGTCAAAATGAGTAATTTTTAGCAATGTCCAAGGCCTTACCTGAAATTTGTATATATTGTGAAATTATGCCCCTATTCTTGCAGAAGATTCTTGTGCACCCCTTGTGTCGTCCGGTCCAATCGAAAATTTATTTATGTGAGTAAAGGTATTGCAGAAGTTAATATATAAAAATTTACCATGGAGATATATTATTAAGTGTTATAGAAGCTTTAAGACCAACCACTTTAACCCATCTTATCCTATGTCTTTTTTAGAGCAAAAGATAATTGACCCATTCTAACCCATTTGATCCCATGTCTAATTTATAGCAAAAGATAATTGACCCATTCAAAAGGTTGTGAGTACTTGTACTCTATTTTTACAGTTATATTAAGTACATAACAGACTCGTTTTATTTCAATTTTTGAGTGATACCAAATTTGAGATCAGATAATGATCACTTCCTACGTGCATTTTTTTATGTTATCACCAATGCACGTACAACCATTATGAACACAATGTACAAGAAGTGTTGCATAAGACACTCATTAAAGGAAACGATACCTTTTAACCTCAAGTCTGTTTGATTGAATATTTTTGTGAAGCTTGAAATACTTAATATATTGTTGTATGGTGAGTTCATAGTAAAAACCATTAAAACATAAAGATGAATATGGATACATGGTATAAATAACAAAATCATGTAAGTGAATCTTAATTTAACATAAAAGCATAAAAATTCAAATGTTTCGGACAATCATCAACGATACAGACCACCACGGCCTTTTACTGGGTTGACAAACTTATACAATTCAGTACAGAAGAATTCCAACACTCGTTTCATACTTTCATTCTCTTGAACTAATGCAACAATTTGCGCTTTTTGCCTTGCATTGATAGACTGCAAGCTGCTGCTACACACCTCCAACTGTCTCAGAGGAAGGATTGGAGACCTGATAGCAAATGTTTACAATATATAAGCCAAAATAGTAGCATGTTACGAATGTGAGTTCAATTTAACCAACAAATATGAAAGGAACCTTTCTAAGTGGTCACATAGAGAATAAATATTCTAGAACATGAAGAATGTGATTGTTGTCATAATTTTTTGCAGTAGCAACTAACGCCTTGAGATTTTCCTTCTTACTTTCTCCTTTGATGTTGTTATCATTTCATGAAGGATCTCACGACCCCAGCCTAATTCCTACTTGAGGTACGTGCTTGTCACCGAAGTTAGCAACATCAACAGCTACACCCTTCAATTTTAACTTCGTTGCAATTTCTTTTATATGATACTTAAACCAATATATATGACTGAAAGCCAAGAAGCGCACACACAACATATAGGATAATTATTAGAATGCTTGTATGTGATACTTAAACCTATATTTAGAATGCTTGTATATGATACTTAAACCAATATTCACAATGCTTGTATGTATTTTTAAAGGCGTACATATATATTACATGCATATGCTCAAATCAAAATATAATAATAGCAATGAAAGTGTAAACATATACATCAAACAGTTCATCTCCATATGTTGAGGTAAAATTCAATTTAAAATCTTTACGCCACTTACCCAACCTAACACTCCTACTTTGCTACCTCTAGAATTCACATTCACTCAATTTACTCTCACAATTACCTTAATTTGCTGAACTTTTACCGCGGATAGTGTTTAATGGTTTGGAGACCACTATTCTCTTCGCAAGACCTACGGGATAAAAGTTTCAAGCATCCGAAAAAGCCCTCATGGCATACTATCCAACAAAATTAAAAGGAATCCTCATTACATGTTCACATAGATGGGACCATTTTTAAATATTAGCTTTGAGGATTAATTTGCCTGTGCTAAAAAACTATTTGTATTGATTATCATATGCATAGCAATAACTTTAATGTTATCTATCTCAAATACTATAGACCTATAATCATATTACAAACCAAAATAAAATTCAACCAACTTAGCAATATATGTATAACTATTTAAAAATATGGTTACATGTCGGCTTCAGAAACAATCCAAACTTCCAATTTCAGCTCGAAGTAGTCGCATCTGATATTCAAACCCAAAAAACAAATAATTTAACATCTATTATAATAAAGATATAAAATTTATTAGTAGGATACTGTGAAAAGAATACTACCTCCATGGGATGCTGACCGTCTAAACGAAGACCTTCAAGGCTTACAAACTCCATTTATGCACAATCAAGAATAAAGATCTCTGTGTTTTGTGTGACTTTATATACTTATGCTCTAGTATCTGCCCCAAGAATGACACCATTATGAAAGAAATTTTATGAATGAGAGGTAATTTCATTTACGAGAAAAAATTGAATTTATGGTGACTAAATCGTTGCTGGGAATGCCTTTCAAAAAAAATTTGTTGCCGGGAATTACTGTTCTAATCTTTTTCATGGTATACGTGACCAATAAAGTCTCTAAATTTCGAATCATTTAGGTATGTACCGGGCAAAACCTAATATAGATGAATCAAAGGTAAATGCCTATTGTTCAAGATCGATTTTATACTTGTACTATTCGAGCTTCAAACCATTTAACTCTCCCTAAGTTCGTTGATTGCTTTAGTCGACGACTTGTTATAAGATACACTTTCTCTTCCATTATAAATATCACCACCCTAATAACATAATACTGTATTATTACACACTTTGACGCCATGCTCAAAAAAATTAACAACCTGGTAAAATTTAAAAATCAAGTGAACATTTCTTAGCAAACTCAATAAAAACAATTTGTGAATGCGGCATTTCATCAAACACTTGTGTGTGCTAAAAAACTAAATTGATTATCATATGCAAAGCAATTAAAGTTATATTAGCTCGATACTTTGCAATAATACTTTGATATCTGTTAACTCAGATGTTCTCACTGTCATGATATCTGTTAAGCTTAGATGTTGGGAAAGAAATGAAATCATAGATGATCTGCTACAAAGGATACATGATCAAAGTATAAAAGCTGATAAGGAGTTAAGAAATAGAAAATGAAGTGTTTGGAAGAATTCCCATATCCTCACAGATGCTGACTATTTGAAGAAACTTATTGATTTGATAAAGAATCATAAGTTTAGGGGAGGATTGTTGGGAATTACACTAACAGTTACCACGGCTAGCATGAAAATAACTACTGCTGAAGAATGCACTAACAGTGGTAACTCATTACCACTGCTAGTACATATCATTACCACTGCAGGATAATTGTTAGGAAACTTGTATTGATAAATATAGAATAGATTTTGTGTATATCTTATTCTATTAGCATTATACGTATCTTGTAGAAGAGGACTCCTGGTGCTATAAAAGGAGGTCCTAGGTTAGATATACGTATCAATCAATTAGAGCTTCAAGTTGTAAAACCTAGTGATATTCTAGATCACTCGTATTATTATTAATAATATTGGAGCTAAGAGTTTGGCTATACATTCTGTGTTCATACAACTTTATTCATTTATATACAACTCACAATCAAACTTATATACAAACCTTCTAAGTATTAGCAAGTAGATTCCGCATACTTGTTAGTATCATTCAAAGTATCATTCTAACACAAGGAGTGTGTGTTTAGATCCATCAAGTGGTATCAGAGCCAGGCTTTGATACTTTGATTTAGAAGACCCGAAGTTCACTCACAAGATTCAATGGAGACAGAGAACAGTCAGACCAACATTGCTGCTAAGCTTCCTAAGCTTAAACTTAATGATTTTGAGATGTGGAGAATAATGATTGAACAATTCTTTATGGTGCAAGACTATGCACTTTGGGAGATCATTATGTTTGGTGATTCCTTTAAACTCAATGATTTTACATACCAAACATTTTTTACGAACCGATGATACACTGTACTCCACGGATATATATCTTGACCTTTCTCCCTTGCTGTTTGACTTTCATTGACCATACCCTTGGTTGATAAAACCTGACTGTTTAGGGAGGAGTCAAATTTTGACGCCGTTGCCGGGGAGGCTGTGCTACGTATCTAAAACAAATTTGAAGTATCAGTAGTTTTGAATAATCACTCATTGTATATTTACCATCTTTTATCAATATTTCTATATTTTCAAATAAAAACCAAAATAATCGTGAAGTTAATTAGTTTAACGGAACGATTACCAAAAACATTTTAATTCAGTTTTCAAAAAAAAAAAAAAAAAAAAAAAAAAAAAAGAAAAAAAAACCAAAATTATCCATCTTTACCCTCCTACATTTTTGATTCTTCATTTCTTACCCTCTATTACCCTTTGATTCTTCTTTATGTCGTATCCACATCATTCTAATTGTCAATGGTGTGGTGGTACTAATAATGGTGGTAATTGTCCCAGTTGTAGCATGGTAGAGTCAGGATACAGGTCTGTCTGGTAGAGTCAGGATACGGTTTCATAAGGTGGCTTATTACTCAAAAATCAAGTTTCAAATAGCTTATTAGGATTTTCTGTTTCAACTTTGACTTTGCACACTGCTTATTAATAAGCTCCCATCAAAGTGCTTTTGTAAAAGTTTCATATTTTTAGTGATAAAATAGTTTTGTAAAAGAAAAATCCAGAAAAGTCAAAAATAAATAGAGAGTGATAGCTTCTATTTAAGCTTTTTAGCTTATTTTCAGCTTATTACATAAGCAAATCTCATTTTTATAATTTTCATAGGTTCTAGTAGTTATAAAATAATTTTAGAAAAAGTTTTAGATTTTTCACTGTTCATTTGCTATTTTTCTTAATTTAATTTAGTTTAAATTAATTAATAATTAGTTTTTAATTAATAATAATTAGATAAAAAGTCTTAAAAATATATTTTCTATTTTAAAATTAGTTTTATATTATTTTAGATTTTTCCAAGTTTAAATTTTATTTTTCTAAGTTAAAATCATAATTATTTGTATTTTAGGGTATTTTATATAATTAAAAGTAATTAGGAAAATAGTTTTTAATTAATAATAATTAAATAAAAAGTCTAAAAAAATTATTTTCTTTTTCCATTAATTTTCTTTTATCATTTGGATTCCAAAAATATAATTTCACATCCGTGGGATTTATATTGGACATAATTCACGTTTTATTTCGTACGTTAAACGTAATTTTAATTAATCGTACGCGTTTTTTAAACGTTTTAAATAATTTAGGTTTACGTTTTCATTAAAATAGTTTATTTAAGTTATTTTATTTTATAAAACCTTAGTTTAAAACACTCACACCCTTTTCGTGTTCAAAATCACTCAATCACAAATTCGTTTAAATACAATCGCATGCCTCGTTGGGACATAACGACTCGATGATACACTGTACTCCACGGATATATATCTTGACCTCTCTCCCATGCTGTTTGACTTTCATTGACCAAACCCTTGGTTGATAAAACCTGACTGTTTAGGGAGGAGTCAATTATGCAAAAAGAGATCATAGAGGATTTTCATTTAAATACCTAGGACGATCGACTAAGAGGGGTTCATATAAACATGGGCATGTACGCATTACTAGCAATACAATTAACTAAATCACGGCACGGATTTGTAATTAACAATTATGAGAGTTTGAGCTATAAATTTATAGAGAAAACGTACCTTGCGTCTTTAATTGATTTAACTCAATAAGACTTACGAGCTCATGGAGTGGAGGAGTAACAAATTCCCAAGTAGACTGTAGAGAGATAATAAAGCAATATGATCCCCATAGTCTTGTTGCTCCCAAAACTTGTTGACCCGAATGTAATGTGTAGTCAACTTAATAGACAACATACTTATCTTCATGATTGTCCCTCCATGCTTCTTCAATGAATGCTTCTAGATGACACGATGACCATGTACCAATCATAGAATAGTCGATTGAACATTTCATGTTGATGCATCATTTTCTGCCCATTCATTAATCATTTTCCACCGAATTGATTTTGTCATTTTGTAGATGTTCAATTTGCCAATCAATTCGTCAAGATGTGGAGATGAAATAAACCTTGATTCCTAAATCCTCATAACTAGAATACACCATAATACCACCAGCGAATTCTTGAAGCATAATGACGTGAAGGTTATTGTGTAGGATGCATGTCTTAATTGTTCGCCAATCTTCACGTATATGCAAGTGTGCCAACACATGTTCGAGTTCTTTACTTCGTGATTTTAACACCTAACATGTAAGACAACTTGGTACCCAATATCTCATGGATCCTAGATGGTTAGTCACAACATCTATTGCATTTAAATGCATATGGTATGGATGTCGATAGCGAATGCAAGAATTCCTTATCAATATGTTTACACACATGGATAATTACTTTCTTGACTCAAGAAGTAAATAATTATTATAGCTAGAGTAGTCTCTAAATTTCTCTACTAGGTTTTACAAATTTTATTTGCTTTGATTTACTTGTTAAAGGATCATTTGCATTAAATACTAAGCCGATTTTATCTTCAAATGACTTTTGAATATTAATTAAGAATTTTAGAGACTTGGAACTATTTTCAAATTTTTAGCTAATATTTTTGCTTTTTCATTTTCCTTTTCGATTTCTTGTTTGTAGTCTTGATATTTTTTACATTCAAGATCAATTTCAATATTACTTTCAAGTCTAGACATTTTATCTTCTTGAATTATTTCCTTTTCAAAATTACTTTCAACGGATGTTGAAGATTGGTACGATACAATATATATATATATATATATATATATATATATATATATATATATATATATATATATATATATATATATATATATAGAAAGATAATATCTCCGAGGATTGCACGGGTAAATATGAATCCCCGGGTCGTTTTTCCAACGAAGGTTGAATTCGAGTTCGTTAGATCGGTTTCATGAATCGTGAAGTGAATTTGAAGGGGGTTTATGAGGAACCATAATTAAACTACAATTAAACAAGTAAAAATGCTCAAATAAGTAAACACATAATTTAAACTAAAAACGTAAGTTAAACGTTAAATAAACGTAAACGCGCAAAATAAAAAGTGAATTTAAAGCTAGGCTAATCCTACGAGTATGAAAATAATTTTCCTAAGTTTTAAATGACAAAAGTAAATTTTGGGAAAAAGAAAAATATTTTTTTTGGCTTTTTATTTAATTATTATTAATTAAAAACTATTTTTACTAATTAAAAAGTAATAAAAATACAAATAAGAATGAAATTAAGTGAGAAAAATACAAATCTAATTTTGAAAAATCTAAAATAACCTTAAACAATTTTTAAAACTAAAAATATATTTTTTTGGTTTTTTATGTAATTACTATAAATTAAAAAAACTATTATCTAATATTTAAAATATATTTAAATTGCAACTAAATATGAAAATAATCTAGAAAAATGCAATTTTAATTTTGAAAATTCTAAAATAACTAAAAACTATTTTTGAAACAGAAAACTAATTTTTTTTGGGTTTTTATTTAATTTTTATGAATTTAAATTGATTTAAAATACTTAAAATACTAATATTAATTAAGAAAAGTACCAAATGAACTTGGAAAAATCTGAAAAATTTCTGGAAAATCTAAAATATTATTCTAATACTAGGAAAAAAAATAAAAATAAAAATTAGATAAGCCCTCTAATAAGCAGTTTGGACACTTAAGCAGTTGGAATAAGTGCTTATTTATAAGCACTTCTTATCCAATACGCTCCAAACTCTCAACAAAGGTTTAATGGCTTAAATAAGATTAACTAAACTCAGGTAACCCAAATAAGCTTACAGAATAAGCAAGAGAAGCAATGAACAGCTTAGATAAGCACTTAATGATAAGCAGTTTTGTGCAATAAGCCACCAGAAGCTAAAGAATAGATTAAATCACTTATTTAAGCTCAATTTTTACTTGAGGTACTCAGATAAACACTTAAGATGAGGTAATAAGCATTTATGCAGACAAACTATTTGGACAGAAATGGTGCTGAGCAACCCTACTTGACAGCTTATCATTAAGCACCTAGAAAGCTAATTAATGAGACCTAAAGGGGGCAAATGAAAGACTATACTAGTGGCTACATTAAAATCCTAAAAGCCCTAATTTATACACACTAATTGGACCATAATTGTGGCCTAGTTCAGGTCTGATTTATCAGGTAACAAGCAGCTATGCAGGTAAGTTTTGACTTTTGAATTGCACCTAAACTATGACTAAATCCAACTTAAGCAGCTTAAATCTTACCCTATATGTATACTAAAGATATTTAACCATTAAAAATACTTATACAAACATGAAATGCACAAGATCAAACAATGGCAGATTCATTTGAACAAAGAATGCAGGCATAATTTAAGGTATGATGCATTTTTGACTTTTTGCATATAAGTGACCAACTGAATGAATTAAATGACTTATCTTACTCTAATGCAGTCTAGTAATGCAAATATTAAAACAGATAAACAACAAGAATATGCAGAATGCTCATAAACCAAACACCCCTTTTGAAACTCAATTTTGGGTTTAACACTGAATTGGACTGAACTGAGCTAAGATTTTGAAAAGCAATGCATTAACTAAGTATACTATGGCATGAAAAGTATTTGCAAACTAAAAATAAGCACTAGTGATTAGGCTAACAGATTATGCTTAATATTTCAAGATTTTTGAAGATTTATGTGAAAACATGAACATGTGAAATCAAGGCAGAAAATAAACAACTAGAAGCACTCAATAACAGAATCAAATACATAAAAACAATGACATAGGCTAATAAGCAGCAAGGTAAGCTAATAAGCAATAAGCACTATTTTTTATGTTTTTGGATTTTTATGAAAACTTGAGTGATCACTGGGTGAAACAGCTTAATAGTAAATCAAAATATCACAAAAAAGCTTATATGAGCTGAGGAGAAAAAGAATAACAGCTTATGAACTCTAGTTGATTAAAAACTGCAAGTAGATGTAAACAAGTGATTAAAGTAAAACAGAACTTTTATTAAAACTGAGACTTAGATTACATAAACAGTTTACACTACAAATAAGCTGGGATAAACTACTGCTATACTAAGCTACCTTAAGCTATTCCTACTCCTAATGGCCTCAAATGCTTGTGACGAGGATCCTTTATTTATTTCATTTTGACTTTTTGGAAAGGGGGGTTTTGACCGGGTTATATGATTAAAAGGGGATGGGTTTGGGTAAGAGAATTGGGTCACGGGTTAGGAGTAGAGGTGGGCTTGGGTATTTTGGGAGTGGGCTGTGGGTTGGGTTTATTTATAATAGAAGTGGGTTAGAAGGTTTTTTTTATTAGTAGTATTGTAGGATTAGTTTTAGGTTTATTTGTTACTAAGAAGGACCAATAATGTAAACTAGTAAAGTTCAAGGGCCTATTTTTGCCATTTTCTCAAAATGCTTCCAAGAGCTAAAGTTGACAACTATTGATTCTTCAAGGTTGATTTGATAATTTGAGCATAAATATGATCCAAACTTGAAAACTCTTCCCCGGCCTCGGCTTTTTCTCACTCTTTCCATATCTCGTGCTCGTGTTGTCGTTTTTGGCTTGGTTTTTGTCTTTTTCTCATATTTTGTTATCTGCATGAATAAAAGCACAAAAACACATGTTTTTGGCAATTATTTGTCGGTTTTTAGTCTTTTTGGGTCTTATTTTGGTCAATAAAGGGTGTGTGTATTCACTCACACCAAAGATCCATTTTTAAAAATGATTTTTGAGTCTACTAGACGAGTACCCGTGCATAGCAACGGGATTTTATAGTGACATATAGTTTATAGCTTAAAGACCCGCCCGATGGGCGGGCTAGCTTTATCATTTTATTTGAATTAATAATACATTAATAAAATATAACATCAAAGTACCATACGAATACTTGTCGAATTAAAAGAATATAAATAAAGGCCCATAAAATATGTATAATAAACGACGACAATATATTTAATCAATACAAAAGAGTCTAAATAACGATAAAAGAAAAAAGTAATATATTTAGAGACGATGCAATACTTCCTTATTGACAACGTTAGGGATTTCATCGGTGTATTGATCATATCATACTTCTATTCTATTAGGCATGATTCAAGTGATGCCTTGAATCATTACTACTATTATTTCAATCAATAAAACCCAGAAATGATATAACAAAACAAACTCTATTGATGAGCAATAAATCCGTCAATATATACTAAAAAGCTAATAGGCCATCACCTCTTGCTTTATGTAAGCCACAACTGCATCAAATAAAAAACCGAAAAGTGGATCCATCAACCTCCAGAAAGGACTGGATCCGTCAATTATAACCACATAAAACAATAGTCTATCAAGAAATCTAAAATACATCTAGAGAGAACGGTACCACCAGGCTTAATAGCAGCATTCACCGAAGCCAAAACCTCTTCATGCCCATCATCTGAAGCATGTAATAGATAATAATCATGATTATACGAAAAAAAATAATCAAAATTATAAACATAACCTTGTAATTGTATACTCAATATTACCTGTACTAAGAAACTCCGTAGTAGTTGTACATGTAGAATACTTTTGATGTGGGGCTTTGCGACTTGAAAGTTTCTTGGTGGGAGGGCGACCCAATTTACTGGACATTACATAAAATATGCACGTTAATAAATATTATACAAGCATGAAATGATATTGTATGAAAAAGAAAAAAAAGTTATACGAAAAAAACCTTTGTGCCTTGTCAAAACCAACTATGCCAGTTCTAAGTTGTTTTACTTTTCCCACATTGGCAACAGATCATACAGATGAAAATAACCTACCACTTCTGCCTTGTCTACATAAAAAACAAAACAATTTCCGTAATGAACATTCTAGTCATTACTTGCCCCTTCTTTCATAATCAATTCATCTTCTCCCTTTCAAAATCCGATTCACCAACTTTCTCCCAAATTATCTCATTCCAATTAACCTGTAACCCAATGAGAATCAACTACTTTAAGTGGAAGAAAAACCTGTAAGAAAAGTAGGAATTTAGCAATTAACATAGTAATATAAATAAACTACCGACCTAAAACAAACCTTTAAATTGCAATTTTTTTAGCAGAACCAAACATACCTTAAAACTTTAGTTTTGCAGCCATGCCTAAGCACCGCTTTAATATACATATTGCAGCATGCCCAAACACCCCCTGAAACTCAAGTTTTGCAGAATATCCAAACACACCCAAAAAAAAAAAAAAAAAAAAAAAAAAAAAAAAACATCCATACCCAAACACCCAGTTGAAACTGCAGTTTGCATCAGACCAAACACCCCTTGAAACTGCAGTTTGCATCAGACCAAACACCCCTTAAAACACCCAGTTGAAACTGCAGTTTGCATCAAGTTTTGCAGAGTATTAATTACAATATAATTTAGTTTTAGGAAACCATTATGATTAGCAACTTTCTCTCTCATTTGATCAAGTGTTGAAAACTCAATAGTTAACTTGACCATTTCTCCATTATAAGTAGTTAAGATGTTGCAAAAATGTTTGAAGTTGTTTTCTAATTTTGAAAATTCTAATATAAATTGATCATAGCAAAAATGTTTGGTTTCAGATTGTACCTCATTTGTAGCTTTATTTGCTTGACAATCTTCACTTACCATATGATGATCCTCTTCATCGTCCATGTCGCTCCATGATTCATTTATAAATTCACTTAGGTCTTGACATATGTAGTCCTCGCCATCAACACTTGTAGTTTCATCTATTTGAATGTCTTCACATGCCATATCGTGATCATCTTCTACGTTCGTGTCGCTCCATGATTCATTAACAATCTCTCTTCGGATTTGGCTCATGTATTCTTCGTCATTGATACCTTAAATGACCACATTTGAACTAGTAGCACTTGCATTTATTTTAACTAAATGTTTATCTATCAAATTTTCTAGAACGACTAATTCATGTGCAACATCAAGTTTATCATCTTTGGCTTGACATTTCCCTTGGTGAAAGTTTAAAAGACATTTTCAAATATCACTTGACGTTTTACAAAAGAATACACTTTCGTATTCAACTCTTGGTAGGGTTTTATAAATTATTAATTTAGCTTTAGTATTTTTATCAATCTTTATTTGAAGATGATTATATTGATTTTCAAAATCCGTTTTTGTTGGTTGAAGATCAACAATTGAAATGATATGCCAAAGATCTTAATCTACTGATTTCACATAATTTTCAAATTTATTTTTCAATTCACAAAAATTATCATTTTCAAATAGTGGTGGTTTTTGCGTAGATTGCCCGTCTAAAATTTTTCCGGATTCCATAGATCGATTCAAGTTTTTAAAATACAATATATTTTAAAAAATATTGTTCAACGTAGCTCTGATACCAATTGTGGAAAACTAGAAAGGGGGGGGGGGGGTTTGAATAGTTTTACCTCTTTTTTTAATTTGTAAAACGTTTATTTCAAAACCTTTAATTATAGTTTTGTATGAAGACTATATTTGATCGAAATGATCAATTATATGTATGTTACCTTTTTAGTATGATTTTAAAAACTTTGTTTTGTGAATGAAACTTCTGTTTGATCTTTATGTGAAATCAACACTAGCATTATATGAGCAACTATATATATATGCACGTCTACGTCTACGAAAATAATAACGATATAAGTAAGATAATAAGTAAGATGGAAAGATCAAACCGAGACCCAGAGGATTTATAGTGGTTCGGCTACAAGGACACCTTCCTTGCCCTACTCCACTCCTCGAGTCACCTACTCGAGAGTTTTATTCACTAAGTCAACGAGATCTCTTATGGTGGAGAAAACCTTACACAATTTTGCTTACACCAATTTAACGACACAAAGCTAAATGTCGAGTTCTAATCGTAGCTAGAACCAATCTCATGACTTTGGTTTCTTCACTGCTTCATGACTTCTTCTTCGCTACTTCACGACTTCTTCTTCTTCACGACTTCTTAGCTACTTCACGACTTCTTCTTCTTTCTTCCTTCACGACTTCTTCACTACTTCTTCACTACTTCACAACTTCTTTGCGACTTCACAACTTCTACTTCTTTCCTACTTCACAACTTCTTTGCTACTTCACAACTTCTACTTCGTCCCGCAACAAACAAGTAACACTACTAGTTTACACCACAACTAATCTACACCTATATACACCTTCTTCTATACTAGCCACTACTTCTTTACACTTCTTCTTCTAAGCTCCTATGCTTACACACCTTTACTACTTCACATACACCAACCTAATCTAATCACTTATGTTTACACTTATACACAACTTATACACAAATGAATGAATGAATTACAAAGGATGATAAACCAACAACTTGAGTGAAAGGATCACATAAAGTTGTAATACTTCTAATTTGAAGATTAGAGGTATTCTTCTCTTGCACTAGAATGGTTGAAGCTTGGATCACTTTGAAACAAAAGCTTATGATTATATGATCAAAGGATTTAAGAGATTAGAAATGGAGAATTAGATCAGAAAGTTTGGAGTGCAAAAGGTGGGGAAAAAGTCTAGAAATGATCCAGTATTTATAGGTAAAGCTGGAGCCTGGAGGAGCGTGGCCGGCCCTCTTAATTAGGGGCCGGTCCTCTTAATTAATAAGGGGGCTGCCTAGTAAATTAAGGGGGCCGCCCCTTATATCCGTTGCCCAGCTTTGTCTTTTTGTAGGGAAGGTTTTTCTGAAACATTTTTTGCCATTTTTTGGTTGAAAATTTGAATTCATATATTTATTTTAGATTAAACATATTTCTTTATTTCCAAAAATGATTTTGTAAAAGATATTAAATGTTTTGTGACATTTTATAAAAAGTCTAGTGTTTAAGAAAATGTCCCTTTGATCATATAATGCATTAGACATTTTGTTTATTCATACCTTAAGTGATTGAGTCGTAGAAAATGTATATTAACAACTAAATACTTTTTTACGTACTAATCTTTGCGATTAATGATTTTACATTTTGTGATTATCAAAACATAGAGATATCGAAAAGCATTAATAACGTTTTTAGGCATTATCTATATCAACAATTTGTAAGCACATGTAGCATGAAGAAATATCATTTTTCTTCTCTTTCAAACACGGGCTAAGCATAATAGATCGCGAACCGGACCAAAGCATGGACGAAACATGTAATTTCCCCAAAGGTTTTTAACTCTCTCAAGATGACGACAGCAAAAAGGTTTTACAAGTCAAAGAATCAAAGATAGCTATCCCTACCATTTTGGTTATGGGCTCAGCCTCAATAATAAAAGGCGCATATATACTTTGCTAAAACTTTGAAAAAATTACTCTATGTGTTTAGTCCATGTGATTTAATTAAAATCATACTTGTCACCTCTATTTAGTTTTAATGAGGTGGTTAGCCCGCGCGTTGCCGCGGGGTGTCAGGCAAAAAAAGGGATTTCCATAGCTAAATAAAAAGAGGTCGTTAAATGTGGTGTGTGGCAAAACTATTGTGTTGGTTTGTTTTTGGTAACTGTATGTATAATTAAAAAAGGAAGTTTGAGTATTACATGATATTTTACCAAATGTATGAAACTTTGGATACATATTTAGTAGTTAGAAACTCTTAGCATGACCTTTGTCATATAAAGAAGGAGGTTCCATTGCGTTCAGTAAGTGGTGTAAATCGGAAATGGTGGGAAGAAAATTCTAATAGTTAAACATTCTGATAGTGTTTTCCATACATAAGGCTTACATTCATTTGCTGCATAAATGTTGTACAAAAAATGGGGTTCACATCCGAATGTGCATCTGCTACAGAAAGCATGTGTCGACAGTAAAGGTGTTTGTGCAGCTACATTGTAAATGTTATACAAAAGATTAGTCGGTTGCCATACATAGATGTTTTGAGAGATATTTGTGCAGCTACCATCGTCTTCATTTACATTTGCAACCTCCTCAGTTGACTGTAAAAACAGGATTGTTAAGTATATTAGTAATTAGAAAAACTATGAACCATATGCAACTATCAAGAATGCCATATGCGTAAAATGAAATAAAAAGGTGGCTAAAAATTAGAAAGATCAACTGGGTCAGACGGGATAGCCCGACTGATGATTGCTGAAAGTCTACTTTGAATGGATACGACCTCCTTAATTGGTTTATAAAGAAATTTTGGTGGTACCTACCGTAATAGGTGTGTTTTTATGTTTATAACTAACTCATTGTTTATTAGAGAAATCACATGTCAACTGATCGTTCGGATTTCAAATTCGTACTAAGAAGTGACCTGTTTCAACCTACCAAAACTTTTACGCTTAAGTCTATAAGCTTTTATGCTCCTTTTTTTACCATAAGCTAATCTAAACACTCAATATGATATTCTATAAGCATATTTATCATAAATCATAAACTACTCATTAAACATAAGCTTAAAGAACACCCTCTCCATAAACTTCAAACAGTCTTATATTGAGACTACTATACCATGAGTAACCATATAAAACCGATTAACAGCGAGACCAACTATAGAGACTAACAACCATATGAAGTCAGATGATAAGCAATAAGATCCTATTATGATGTTGCTATTCAAAGTAGCTACTAATGTGACTGAACTATACAACATGATGTCATGAAATTAAGGAGATAGAACTGATGACTCACAATTTCTGTTGTAGCAACAATTATCACTTTCCATGTTTACATTTCAGCTCCGGAAATAGCAGTCTTCTTCAGCCAACACCTTCTGCAAATTCCCAACATCTTCATCTCTGTTAATGGTCATTTGTTCAAGTTCTGACTTTTCTCTTAAATGCGCAAATTGGATTATGTAACTTCTGTAAGCTTTGTGGTCTGCAAAAAGAAAATGATCAGGAACAATTAAGACAAAAGTATTAAAAGCTACTAAAAAAATGTTGAGGAACTACGACAGTCTGAGATAACCATTTTTTTTTTGTTTTTATTCCTTTTTAGAAGTTCTCATTGTGGTGGGCCAAACAGGTTTAAATCATTTATGCTTCAGCTAAATTATTTTGGTCCATTTTAAGCCGGTGGACACCCACAGTCAGATATATAGTATTCCCACTTTAAAAAGTGTCTTTTGTTTTCATATTTTATGCCATCAAAATGAACCTGTATACTTCAACCGAAAAGGCAATTAAGTTCCTAAGGTCTTTTCTAATTTAATTTTTTCCTCAGGTTTTCTAGTAAAAAACTTCTATTGTATGAGTGATTAAATTTTAACTCACTGATTACATCCCAAAGATTGATATTTTTCAAGCTAAATATAAGGATCTAAATCATTTTAGGCTAACTGTCAATGTAAATAAAAAAGAGGCAAAGGTGTTGACAAATCGACCCAACTACTGATTTGATGCATACCTAACCCCAACTGTTTTGTCGCTATTGAATAGAACTTATACAATAAACCACTCTACTATTATAAAATGTATCCTACTTCTCTTCTTATTTTAGGCTACGTATTATCTCATATTCTACCACTAATTATTATTATTCATGAATGAAAGGCAGCTGCTATTTTGTTGGTATCAAGAAAGTCTATAATCCAAATGACAGACCTTGCAATAAAAACCCATTTTAAATCATAAAAGTGAAATAAACGGGTCGATTAGTTTTTTATGCAACTTAAAGGGGTGTTTGTGTAAGTTCAATTTGTCATAAATAATCCCATCCCGATATTCAATACCATGTGGACATTCAATCCGTATACTACGTCTGGACCTCATATGAAGCATCCTTTTTATATGTTCTCAGAAACTTAAAGTCTGTAAACCCCAGAAATGTTTCATTTAATAAAATATCATTTTCATCTTGGTTGAAGCGTTGAACCACTATATCCATTTACATTTTTGTTCATTCACAAAATCAAATTTGTATCATTAAGAGTAACATTAAAATCTAGTCTGTAAAATAAATTATGAGCTACTACTAACCCTTTTTAGGCTAAAATTCTGAATCTCGGCCTCTTGCCCAGCAATCTTTGTTACCTTCCCACCTATCTATGGTTCGTGTAGACGTTCAATTGAAACATGAGATCCTACTATGATGTTCACCGCAGTTTCTTCCTATGTATACCACTTGAAGAATGTCGTTCTCTTTGATTAGTAACATTGGTAACAACATGCTGCACACATTGAGAATAACCTAAATTGGTGCGCGTATCTTCTGCTGATAAACCTTGTTTTTACAGACCAATAGCAACATTACTTACACATACGGGTACATTATAACTGTTCAAGCATCACATGGTTCTGCGAGGATGAACATGCTGGTCCATCTGTTGTCACGAAAGCTGTAGCATTCTCACACCAGTACATCACCATGACCGGAATGAAGTTTTGATCAACAATATGTCGAAGAACCTCTGAACACTACTCCATCGACTCTGCCACAAAAACAACAATGCCACGATTTTAACTTCTATGCAAAAATCAACAACAAACCCACAATCAGAACAAATAATCATATTTAACTAATTACTACCATTACGAAACATCGGATCTTAATTTTTTTCAACACAAATGATGATCTCTCACACCTCGCCAA
This sequence comes from Artemisia argyi, assembly GCA_030686995.1. Classification (NCBI taxonomy): domain Eukaryota; kingdom Viridiplantae; phylum Streptophyta; class Magnoliopsida; order Asterales; family Asteraceae; genus Artemisia; species Artemisia argyi. Next base: position 5,802,012 of record CM060707.1, on the reverse strand, counting down.
GGCTGAAACGTGAGTGTGTAACTTCATGGATATCATCACAACACATGGTGTCTATATAGAGAAATACTACATGCACAAAAATAGAGCAAAGTACAGACACGAAGTGTCGTAACAATACCCCAAAATAAAATAACCAAACAAATATCCAAAGGTATCTTCAATAGATATGAAAATACCAAATGAAAAACATAAAAGTATTGCAATCCAAATCAATCATAAATAAATCCATATATAAAGTAAATACTCCTAAAATGCAACTAAGTCTCGTCTAGTTGCTGCTCCCAACCTTAGTCCTAGAATGCTCACCTGAAAATGATGCTTAGAACGTCAACATAATGTTGGTGAGATTTATAGGTTTAAGACACACACACAATAGGAAACCAGTTCATTGTGATTATAAAACATAGCAGGAAAAATAAATATAGTTACCATATAAGATAACATGTAATCATAAACTAACCAACACACATAAGGCAACCATTAGGACGGAACGTGCCCACCGATCCAATTTCCACTTCCTCCATCAATTGGGACGGGACGTGCCCACCGATCCAAGTTTCACCACACATAAATTGGGACGGAACGCGCCCACCGATCCAAATTTCACCACACATTTATCATCAATTGGGTCGTATGTATGAGCAATGGGATAAGCATCCCCCCAATTGAATCCCACATTTTAACCACACCGCATTAAAATCACATATATCATACACACGATAACCATTTATAAGTCCATGCATTTAAACGACACATAATCACAGTAACTTAAAGTATTTAACACAAGCATCATTCCCATCCCATGGCTAAGCTACAAGCTATAAACCATGTAATACACATATGATGGATGTCTAAGGTTCATTGACCCACCATGGATCTCCTAGACTCCATACTAACCATCACCAAACACCAATACTCACTAAATCCCTTGCACAAACAATTTCAGAAAACGCAGAATTTTGGGGTACTTCTACCCACATGAAATCACAACAATAAAAGCTCAACAACTCACACCAAAAATTCACCATGGTCTCTCATAAGCATACAAGCTAATCCCAGAAGGCCATGGTCTAAAAACATACACAAGTATCCTTTGAAAAATCAAACATAAAAACTATCCAGACTCGGATCTGAACGCACACCAAAATGTTTTGACCTACAAATCATACTTCTACAATTTTTTAACATTCCTTCTTCGCGTGAAAGTCAAGTATAATATAGAACTCAACTCTAACAGAGAGGCCAACCCTAATTCCACTTTCTAACCCACTTTGAACCTCAAAACTTTTACCCCAAATCTTTCCCAGTTTAACAGCTTTAACACCTTAACTTGTAAAAATCAAAAGACTAACTTCCGTACCTCGAAATCAATCGTGGCCGGAATTTTTGGAAATCTCTTTCACTGAACTACAATTTAGAATAAAAATTCGTGATCTAACTTGTGAAAAACTAGAAGGGGGGGGGGTTGAATAGTTTTACGTTGATTTAGATTATAAAAACTTTGTTTTCAAAAACTTCGATTCTAGTTTTATGTGAGATCAATATTTAAACACTTATGTATACTGATATCTACAAAAGTAAATAACAACAATGTAGATAAGTAAATAAAGATATAGAGATGGAAAGATCGTACCACAAGACAAAGGATTTATAGTGGTTCGGATACGAAGCTCCTCTTCGCCCTACTCCACTCCTCGAGCTCCTAACTCGAGAGTTTTCTTCACTATGTCAACAAGTTCCCTTATGGCGGAGAAAACCTTACACAACGTTTGCTTACACCAATTAACGACACTAAGCTAGATGTCGAGTCCTAATAGTAGCTAGAACCAATCTCACACCACTAATCAATACACAACTTCTTCACACCTTATACACACCACTACTTCTACACAACTTCTCACAACTTCACTAATTCTTTTTCATCACACTACTTCTTTTTCACTACTTCTATTCACTACTTCTCTTCACTACTATCACACCTAAATCTACCTATTACAAAACTTCTACACCTTTACAAATAATTTACACAACTATTAACAATATTCACAAATCTACAATACTTCTTAACTTGATGTTGAAGGAGTATTCTTCTCTTGCACTTTGAATGGTGAGGGATTGAATCACTTGAAACAAGAACTTATAATCTTATGATCAAAGGATTTAGAAATATGATTTGAGAGGATTTGGATAGAAAGTTTAGGTGCAAAAGGTGAGTAAAAAATGCAGGAATGAACCAGTATTTATAATCAAAGAATTCTGAAAACAGTAGCTTGCCGGCCCCTTTAAAATTAAGGGGGCCGCCCACCAGCAACAGCCAGAATTCTTTGTCTTTTCTGGTGAAAGTTTATTTGGTGAAAAACTAACTGATTTTGGTTAAAAATTTGAATTCATATATTTATTATGAATTAAACATTTTCCTTTAATTACCAAAAGTGATTTTCTAAATATATAAAATGTTTATATCATTTTATATAATTTGTAGTGTTTAAATAAAACTTTCTTTGATCATAAAATGTATTTGACAATTGTTTATTCATACCGTAAGTGATTTAGTTGGATATAATGATATTTTGTAAGTAAATACTTGTTTACGTAATGATTTTATGTTTAATGATTTAACATTTTGTGATCGTCGAAACATAGGGATATCGAGAAATATTAATAATGTTTTTATGCATTATTTATATCAACAATCTCCCCCTTTTTGATGATTACAAAATCTAAACTCATTAAATAAAAAATTAATATATATACAAGTATTTAGTGAGTTTATATCATTTCTCCCCCTTTTTGTTAGCATCAAAAAGGTTATCCCGACGATGTTAGAGCTACCCCTCGATGTGTACTCCCCCTCGTTTCAAAGATGTAAGACAAATCGAGATATGGAATGCTTGCAAAAATATTTAGAGCACACACACTATATATATGATGCATGAAACAAATATATAACAAGAGAACTAATAAAAGTGCATAAAAGAAATAAATCTCAACAAGCATTCATTAATTATTAAAATAGATTATGTTTAAAACATAATCATTGGTACATAAGCATACATATATGCTTTTCTTGGCAAACTACAAAAGATAATATGAAGTTGCCAACTTGAGTTCTCTAGGACTGGCTTGGAGATGGGAAACATGGTGGATGGTTTAATGGATATAAACTTTTGTGGGAATGATATTTGGAGAGTTTGGAGTGTTTGATGGTGGTGAGTTTGGAGCAGAAGGGTTTGATTGAGGGTTGGAGTGTTGTGATAGTGATGTTGTTGGAGAAGACCTAGTGAGGAGATACTCAATCCAAGTGAAGTGCTCATTGAAAGCAATGGTTTGTTTTTGGAGAAAAATGCAACAAGGACAATTGTTAACATGATTCTCAAGTTGGGCCAAGTTGTTGGGTGGTGAGGAGTGAGTGGAGGAAGGTTGTTGATCCAAATTGCGTTGAGCAAGATGTAAGGCAAGAAGAGCACTAAGCTCATGAGCTTCTTTGAGCTCATCAACGAAATTTTGACGTTCGGAGGAAGGTGATGATGGTGGAGTTGGATTGTGACTAGGGATTGAGGCTTGAACATGGAGCATAGGATTCATGTTTTGATGAGAGTGATGGTTGTTGTTTTGGGATTGAGTATGTTCCTCAAAGAGGTCATTTGGTAGAAGTGGGTGAGAAGGGTATTTATAGTATGATGATTATGTGTTTATCGAAGGTTAATATGTGGAGGATTTGCTAGACAAAATGTGTTTGCGAATTTAGGGAAGTGGGGAATCAAAATAGGGTGAAATGGGCTAAAAAGCATAAAGCAAACAGGGAACCTCGACCTTCAGGTGGCCGGCCCCCTTAATTAATGGCCGGCCCCTTTAATTTTAGGGGGGCCGCCCTTTGTAATTGTGGGGGTCACCCAGGTCCTGGTTCCCAGATTGCTAGAAAAGGGTTTTTGGCAGAAATTCTTCCAGAAAGATGTTTGTTTTGAGGTTTGGTTTTGGGCAAGTCCATCTCTTTAGGCAACTAAGCATATATTATCTTAATGAAGTATGCATGAAAAGTATATATGTAGGCAAATAAGCATATAATATAATTTCATGTAAAAATAATAATGTAATAGAGCAAATAAGCAAGTCATATTTCCTAAGGCAACTAACTTAGTATAAGGGCAAAGGCAACTAGTGATGGAACAAATGAAACAATGTGATACATGACTTTGTTCTAGTGTGTGCCTATATGCAACAAATGTGGAGATTCGATTGCTTTGACTCCTAATGAAAAGATGAAGATATCCTAAGAAGCAATCCAAATTCTCCTTGATTCAATTTGCTTAACCCATGAATGTCAAGGATATATATTAGATTATATATTTTGACAATTCATGTGAAATTTCATGCATGATTTTAAAGAAAGTTTTTAGCATTATTCAACAATGCAAGAAAAATGATTTTCATGTGTATCCTAGAAGTGAGAATTGTTTAAATAAAATAGACTGGGTTTTATGAAAATGTTTATGCAATGTAGAATTCCTAATCTTCAATTTTGTGCGAAATAGATTCCTAGACTCATAAACGAAGAAAAGAAAATAAAGAAGTTTTATGCAATAATTAAAAAAATGCAATAGAATTTAGTCAATTTGCTCCATCATTCCTAATCCTAAATGCAAGTGGTTAAATAGTTCATGCTTAAGGGGTTTAGTAAATATATCCGCAATATTATCTTCCGATGCTACCTTCTCCATAGATATATCATTCCTCTATACTTAGTGTTATCTACGGACTCACCTTCTTCATCTCTTGTGACTTTCACTTCCGTAGACATAGGTATCTTTTAAGGGTTTTGAGTCTTCTAGGCCAAACTTCTTAAGCATTTCCTTAATGTATTTAGATTTGTTAAAAAATATTCAATCTTTTAGTTGTTTTATTTGTAATCCTAGGAAGAAGTTTAGTTCACCCATCATGCTCATCTCAAACTAATCATGCATGATTTTGGCAAATTCATCACACATTTCTTGACAAGTTGATCCAAATATAATGTCATCAACATATATTTGAACAATGATGAGATCCAAATTTTTCTTTTTAGTGAAAAGAGTGTTATCTACCATTCCCATGGAATAATCATGTTTAATAAGAAATGCCTTTAATCGATCATACCAAGCCTTAGGGGCTTGTTTGAGTCCATATAAGGCCTTCTTGAGTTTATAAACATAATCAGGTTTTGCTAAGTCAATGAATCCCGGAGGTTGTACCACAAAAACCTCCTCATTGATAAAACCGTTAAGGAATGCACTTTTCACGTCCATTAGAAATAACTTAAAGTCTAGGGCGCATGCATAGGCAAGGAGTATTCTTATAGATTCTAATCTAGCTACGGGGGCATATGTTTCATCATAATCAATTCCTTCCTGTTGATTATAACCTTGGGCAACTAATTTAGCTTTATTCCTAGTTACTATTCCATTCTCATCTAATTTAATCCTAAATACCATTTGGTTCCTATAATCGTTACATTTCTAGGATTTAGGACTAGTTCCCAAACGTCATTTGTTTTAAATTGGTTTAATTCTTCTTGCATAGCTGATGTGCGTATTGTGTCATATGCAGTATAGGGTTAATTGCCTATTTCAAAGTTTTAAATTTATATTTAGCCGACTTATCCTATAACACACACTCTAACGGACAGTGTATCCGATCAATTGTATATGGTGGTAAGCAGAGTGTCGATCACTAAGAGTGGAACGAAAACCTTAATTTGTCTATCAATATTTTAATATCCTAAGTTAGTTTTACAATCTAATCTAATGCAAGGGGGTTTTAGTCTGAGAGACTAGCACATATTTGGTTTTATTAAATAGTAAATTAAACTAATGAGAATGATTTAGCAAATAGCAACACGTACACAGATAGATAATAGAGACTATAAGAAGACCTGTCCTGATAATTAAGTAGCTTGTCACTTATGTTATTGCTAGTTTTATATGAAGTGTATTATAATCTGGTCTTTCTCATTGGATCAAGTATATCGGCGAGTAAACCCTTAATGATCACTTATGTCTATCCTACTTATCTAAAGACGTTAGATTAAATAGGCGAGGGGCAGATATGGCAGTCCACAGGCTTAGCTAGACACAGAGGTTATCAAAGCACTAATATAAGTCACCAAAGACATCAACATATAAAATTTAATTAATGGGAAAGCAATATTAAGGGGAGTGTACGATGTTCCGTAGTCACATATCACAAGCCCATCAATCCTGATGAATTAAAGCTTACTATTACAATAAAATAAAACTACTTAATAAATTAAATACATGCAGGACCTTCTTACAGCTCTAATATCTTTGTTTGGAGTGTGTCTTGTGAAGCTTCTTTGACTAAATTCGTCTCTTAGGGTTTTGCACTTGGTACCTCCTCTCTAAAATTCGTCTGTCCTTGGGGTATTTATACTTTCTGTGGAAAACTAGAAGGGGGGGGGGGGGTTGAATAGTTTTACGTCAATTTTGATTTTAAAAACTTTGTTTTCAAAAACCTCAATTCAAGTTTTGTTATGAAAACTATACTTGATCGAAATGATCAATTATACATGTATATGTGTATGTATGTATTATATCCTTTTTAGGTTGATTGTAAAAGCTTTATTTTGTGAATGAACCTTTCATTTGAACTTAGTGTGAAATCAATATTAGCACAATATGATAAGCTATAACTATATGTAAATGTCTATGTCTACGTAAGCAATAAAGAGATAAATAAGATAATAAACAAGAGATGGAAGGATCAAACCAAGACACAAAAGATTTATAGTGGTTCGGCTACAAGGACACCTTCCTTGCCCTACTCCACTCCTCGAGTCACCTACTCGAGAGTTTTCTTCACTAAATCGACGAGCTCCTTTTTGGCGGGGAAACCTTACACGACTTTTGCTTACACCAATTAATGACACTAAGCTAAATGTCGAGTTCTAATTGTAGCTAGAACCAATCTCACACCACTAGTCACTACACACCTTTTTCACAACATCTTCTTCAAACCACACCTTCTTCTTCACAAGACAACTTCTACTTCTTCACAACACAACTTCTTCTACTTCACAACACTACTTCTTCTTCACTACTTCTCTACACTACTAACACACCTAAATCTACCTATTACAAAGCTTCTACACCTTTACAAATGATTTACACAACTACTAACAATATTTACAACTCTACAATACTTCTTAACTAGATGTTGAAGGAGTATTCTTCTCTTGCACTTTGAATGATGAGGGATTGAATCACTTGAAACAAAAACTAATAAGTTTATGATCAAAGTTATTAGGAAGATGATTTGAGAGGATTTGTACAGAAATTTTTGGTGCAAAAGGTGAGGTAAAATTGTAGGATTGAACCAGTATTTATAGGCAAAAGTTTCTGACAGAGGAGCGTGTGCCGGCCCCTTTAATTCATGGCCGGACCCCTTAAAATTAAGGGGGCCGCCCCTTATAATTAAGGGGGCCTCCCATCTGTAACGGCAAGAAACTTTTGTCTTTTCTGAGGAAAGTTTATTTGGTAAAAATTTAACTGATTTTGGTTAAAAATTTGAATTCATATATTTATTATGAATTAAACATTTTCCTTTAATTACCAAAAGTGTTTTTCTAAATATATAAAATGTTTATACCATTTTATGTAATTTGTAATTATTAAATAAACCTTCCTTTGATCATAAAATGTATTAGGCAATTGTTTATTGGTACCTTAAGTGATTTAGTTGGATGTAATGATATTTTGTCACTAAATACTTGTTTACGTAATGATTTTACGTTTAATGATTTTACATTTTGTGATCGTCAAAACGTAGAGATATCGAGAAATATTAATAACGTTTTTACGCATTATTTATATCAATAATCTCCCCTTTTTTGATGATTACAAAATGTTGTACTTAAAGACCTTGATAGATCTTCTTGAGCACTCTAGAATCGTTAGCAATGTTACTGTAATCAATAACACACTAATAGACAATCTCTGCAACTTGTATTTATAAAGCGGAATCAAAACACAAGCTTTTTACTAAGAACTCTTGATCCTCTATGGATCTTTTGATAATAATAATAACTCTCTCAAAAGTTGTTCAATACATAAACGTGTGTTCCTTTTATACACAAGGAACCCTAAACCGTTTCACAAGAAACGTATATTCTAAAACTTCTAATAGATATGCATTATCACTTCCTAAATAAACTCATGCATATCCAAACTATATTACATAAAATACGGAATTACTAAATCCGCAGAAACTAATAAAACTGAAACTAGTCTTCAGCAGATACACTACTTCAGCAGAAACGAACCCTATCTGTTCAGCAGAAATAGCAGCAGAATTCTGACTTCACAGAATTCCCAACAATCCTCCCCTAATCTTGAATTTGACCTGGTTAAGTTCAAGATTCTTGATAGATCTTCCAAATAACATACCAAGAGGATTGTAATAGCACCAGCAAAGAATCATCTTTAGTAAAATCTCTATGATCAGCATATACGTGAAAGGTCCATTCTTTGCAGCAACAAATGACTTGATGTACATCAAAACAAATTAGTTTCATACTATTCTCATCACTTCCAGGTGTGTTAACTCCTGTGAGAGGTGAATCATTGAAAATAATGGATTTGATGTCTCTTTACCAATAGCCATCACTACTGGAGTAGCCAAGTGTTCAAAGGTACACTGATAACCACATGATTTTTAGCAAATCATCAGCTATAAACGGATTTGAGATGTCTTTACCTGTAGCCGTTTGCTCAGGACTAGCCAATTATCTTGATGAAAATCATCTTGGTTAACTGATGATCAAATATGGTTTTCCACTGCCTTTACCACAAGCCATATACATGTGGGCTAGCCAATTATTCAGAATCCATAAATGGAAAAATCCATGGTCAATTGACAACCATCTCAACTACTCAGCAACAAAGCATGGGTGAGTTGAAAACCCTATGGTTTTGAGCAAACCATTACAGCTATCAACAGATTTGACTTGTCTTTACCAAAGCTGTACCCTTTGGACTAGTCAACTTTATGATGGAATAGTCAACATCAGGTAAGTTGATAACCAAACCTGCAGACAAAAACTATACAACAACATGTTTTTTTTTTTTTTTTTTTTTTTTTTTTTTTTTTATTTAATAACTATACAACAAGATATCTCTACTCAGATCCTGCTTTAGAAGTCTTAATCCTTTGTTTGAAAACCTTCACCAAAGATTCAGCAAACAATCTAGTATTACCAGCTGGGTCAGGAGGTATTTCCAACTTCTGATGTAACATTTTCTCCATCAATGAAACTTTCAAAGGATATTTGTTGATAATATCCATGATAAGCCTCAGACCAGTGGTAGTTTCCAACACATGAACATAAGACATAGGATAGAACTTCCAACTGTGCACTTTCCATTTCTGATTGTTCTTCCAGATATCATAACTTGCACCAGCAGGAGTAGAAGAATCAAACAAAACTTGAAGATCACCCAACAAATACAATCCAGAACCCTCAGGAATATGAGTGGCAGAATACTTAGTAACCAACTCATATAGAGTGACCAAATCTTGATAATTCACAAGATGAAGAATCTGCTGAAGAAAGGCAAATGATATGGAAGTCTTATCCAATCTATAAATAGTATGGATTTGACCATCTGTACACAACTCCCAACTTACCAGCATAACTCTATTACCTTCTGGCCATTCATCAGATGATCCTTCCCTTAAAAATGAAGCATCAGAATCATTCACATTTATTAATCATTGTTTCCTTCTAGCCATTCTCTTTCCTCTTCTTCCAGGAATATAAATAGCAGCAGGAACTGCAGTGTCAGCAGAATCACCTTCTGCAGCCTCATTATCCAAATGATCATCAGCAGAATCTTCAGAAGATTCAAGTGCAGCAGAGGCATATTGTTCATCCATAGCCTTCCTTATCTGTTTGTTTCTGGCAGCTTGAATCTCAACTTCTCTTGTTTTCAATTCATGAAATCTGGCAAGGGCTTCCCTTTGTTCAGCTTCTTGATCTTCAATTAACTTTCTAGCAGTTTCCTCACCTAATCTTTCTTGCTCCATTTGTCTCCTTGTTCTCTTCCTAGTTGGAGCATCGGATGTTGTCACTTTAGCTTTACCTTTATCCACAGAAATAGCAACACCAGCAGAAGTATCAGGTAAAGATACATGTTCAGCAGCAACATGAATATTCTCAGATGAAACATTATCAACATTGACAAGAGGAATATTCTTAGAAGTATCCATTCCAGCTTTGGCATTCCTAGCTTTGATCTTATTGTAAATCTCAACTAGTTTATCAAATGGAAGACCCCACACATGTTTCTTGGACCAAGCATTATTATACAGAGAACTACTCTGATTTTTCACAAAGGTTCTCATATACTCTGTTTGTTGTGCTTGAGTCATGGGTTTATCCCTTTTTGCTTTAGCTTTCACTTCATCAGCTGCCCTTTTTCTCATCTTCAACATTTTTACAATCTCAGATTCATAATCTTGTTTCTCTACTTTCTTACCAATAATGTCAGCAGTAACTGTTGGATTTGCAAGCATCTGTTTTCCAATCATCTGCCAGTCAGACTCATCAAAGTCTAGAACTGCTGCATCCAATTCCTTTTGTCTGGCAATAGGTAAGGTAGAAACATATCTTTGAGTCTCTGAATCTAATTCTGCATTAAACTGAGCTTGTACTTCCTCAGCTAGATTTGCACTCTTCATATAATTTTCCCATTCTTGTAGTAATTTACCTTGCTCAGCTCTATCTTCAGCAGTTACAAGCTCATCCAAATCATCATGAAAGACACCATTATAAGGAACATTATCAGCAGCAACATCAACATTATCCATCTGTACATCGGTCATATGTTCATCATGTACAGCTTGAACATTATCAGCAGATACTTGTATGTTCTCAGAGGAATGATGCATAGGAGAATTCATGTATTCTCTCCCTGCTACAAAGTATGTATCTCCAGAGGTATTGCCTTTGTCAGCAGGTTGAGCAGCAGTAACTCCACTAAATGCTTGTTTCTCCTGAAGTATATCCACAGCTTCAGACATCAGCACATCATTATCACCACCAGATACTTTTGAAGCTTCAGCAGCTTTCTTAGCCAAATACTGTCTTGTACTTCTTCTTTGAACTAGTATCATTGGCTTAGATGTAGGTGCTGCAGCAACTTTGGGGGAGCAACATTAGATTGTCTAGCAACTTCAGCTAGAATTTCAAGAGAATCCAGGTTAGTCTCCTTTACTGCTTCAGTAGAATCCAATCCATCTTTGCTTTCCATCTGCTTACTTAGCTTTGACTCCAAATCTTTGACTTTGCTTTTCAAACTTTGAATTTCATTACCAAGAGTGATCTTGGTCTCAGCAAGTTCTTTCTGAAGATCTTCAGTCATTTTCATGTACCTGCAAAGAGAATCATATACAATGGTGAGAGTAATTGGGTCCTCTGCTCCACCAGCAGATTGCTCAGTGGTATGAGGAGCTTCATTGAACCCAGCAGGATAAACAGACTCATGTACAACATTAGGAGAACCTACATTAATTTGTTCTCCCATTGAACTGGGTGAAGGCAGTCTAGTATCAGGTTCAAAAGTTTGTAAGTTATCTTCAAACTCAAGAATTTGCTCAACTGGAGCAACCTGAACTGGTGAAATGGTAGGACTTTGTACAGGGGTAGGTGGTGGTAAGTCAGTAGAATCAGGTAAAGGTTCAGCAGTTGTAGCTGGCATCTCTTCCATTACCACTGAAGGATTACCATCAGCAGCAACACCAGAAGATGATGGATTACCATCATCAGCAGCATTAGGAGCAGGCACATTACCAGCATTATCATCCTCAACTACATTAGCATTGCCTTGTGGCAACATTGCTTCCAACATAGGGTAATGTTCCCCAGTATAATTAGTTTTCATTGAGGCAAACAACTTAGAACCTAGACTTTTAATGGGTATATGGGTCAAATCTTCAGTGGTTATGTCTAAGATTATTTGTAAGAATCTAGGGTACATTAAAAACTTATGCTGTTCCTTATCTATATTTTCTAGCATATTTTCAAAAATAAACTTAGAAAAATTATAAGTTTCACCCTTAGAAAGACAAACAATACCACAACCCAGTTGCAAAGAGAACTGATTCCATCCACCACACTTGTTGCTCATACATTGAAGCAGCAGATGCACCAAATACCTCCACTTTGGACAAAATTGATTCTTGTGCCACTTTGATGTATCAGTACTTTGATATCCAGCTTCTCTTAACCCATCAAGAATCTCTGCAGTGTTGGAATGATACACACCATTTTCATCATCCAACTGAAGCTTTGTCCTTATCAACCCTTCTGTCACCACATATTCTACACCATCTATTTCAGCTACAATCTCTGTAGCAGATCTCTTAGTAGCAGATGCCCAAAATTGTTTCACCAAGGATTCACACACCAAATTAGGACAATAAGTCAAAGCATAATGAATCTTTGACCTTTGTAGAAATTCCACCATCAAATCGAATTCTTCATGTCCCTTCTTTGTTGTTAGAATAGCGTATTTGTTATGATCGCCCTTCAATTCAAGTTGAGCCATTTGACTTAATGTGTGTGAGAATGTTATGAACTACTCCAAAGAATAATGGGTATATTTGAAGTGATAAGCGAATAATTTTGATTCGAAAAGATATGCAGAGTGAGTTAAATTTGGAAGTTCCCCAATCGTGGTCAACAATTATCGGAACAACTTATTGACCAAGTCTGACCAAACTTCTACTTTGAAAATTAACCCTTCAGCAGCAATGAAAGTCAAACCTGCTGAAGTATAGTCAAATTTTAGCAGAATCAACCAAAGGTAAAAATATCTTCGGTCAATATCTTCATTTTACTGTGCCACCCAACTCGCATTAATTTTCGTAACCCCTAAAATTGCCTTATTTAATCACCCCAAATTACACATCTCATTCATCAAATTTCCCAAATTATCTCTCAAACCCTAATTTCAATTTTCCCAATTCATCAACCAAATTATGTCTTCAGACCCAAAAAGGTCAGATACAAATCCCTCTTCTTCATCTGCAGAAGAAGATGTGCCACCATATCCATGGGGGCTGGAAGGTTCTGACTCTGAAAAAGCATTGGAGAAACGCTGGGATGCAGAAGAAAGACGGTGGAATGCTCATTTGAAGAGTTACTCCAGCAATGTACCCAATCCTGCTGAGAGAGAGCATGTCTCTCCCTTCATCTATACCTCTGATGAAGACTCTTCAGAGGAAGATCATGAAGAACCAGTCTTTCTCCCTCCTTCCACTCCAGAGAGATCCCAACCAAGATCAAATACTGGGGATCCATCTCTTCCAACATCACAGAATTTGGTGTTGAATCTTCCTGCTCCAGGACCTGGTCTTCCACATCAAGAACATATTGGACAGAGCAAGAAGTCTGAGATCACACGTAAGGGAAAGGAGAAGCAGAATTAGGTGATTAAGGAATGTAACCATGAGGCAAAGTTCTTGAGTATTCTCTTGACTTTAATTCATGAGCATCTTCCCAGTCTTCCTTCTCTTCTTTTTCCATTTTCATCTTCAGCTTCTTCATTGTACTTGTCATAGCCTCAAGTATTTTGTAATAAGTGATAGAAGCTAGTAGTACTGAATTAGCAAATAGCTTAGAAATGGTCATTGTAACTCATTTGTAATCTCGAATGTAGTCTGTAACTTGTTTCTATGAATGAATGAAAAGATCTTCTTTAAATTAATTCATTGTATCAGACCTTCAGCATGTTTCAATTAATCAGTAGAAACCAAATTCAGCATATTGACCACATTCCTTTGACTTTAGCTCTTGGTGACATTAATCTTGGGACTTACATACTCAAATCATCTGCAACACAAACACCAAACAAGCAAATACACCAAACTACTTGCACAATGTTATAGGGTTAGTGTTAGAAACTCATAACATATACAACTTCTACAGATATTACAAAGTTTATACAGATATCATCCTCCCCTGAGGCATATGCCTCCCCTGAGGCTTATGCCTCCCCTTAAACTTTGCAGTTAAGGGTTTAACATGCCAATATGGACCACCAAATATTGAAACCTTGGTCCATCAAATGCCTTGGTTAATAAATCGGCCACATTTTCATCTGTGTGAATTTTGACCACTTTAACCAAATGTTTTTCATAAGCATCCCTGATAAAATGATGTCTTATTTCAATATGTTTGGTTCTATTATGAAAAACTGGATTTTTGACAATACAAATGGTACTTTGATTGTCAATGAAAATGGTAGTGTTCATGAAGTTATACCCATAATCCAGTAATTGATTCTGAATCCATAGAACCTGACCACAACAATTGGCAGCAGCAACATACTCTGCTTCAGTAGTAGAGGTAGCAACTATTGTCTGTTTCTTGCATTGCCAAGAAATCAGTCTTCTTCCAAGAAATTGGCAACCTCCAGTGGTGGATCTTCTATCCAGATTGGCCCCAGCATAGTCACTATCACTGTAAGCTGCTAGCTGAAATGGAGACTCTTTAGGATACCAAAGACCTAAGTTTGGTTGGCCTTTCAGATACTTAAAAATCTTCTTGACAGCATTCATATGAGAAGTAAGTGGAGTGACTTGGTGTCTGGAACATGCACTCACAGCAAATGTAATGTCAGGCCTTGAGGCAGTCAAGTACATCAAAGAACCAATCATAGATCTGTATAAATGGACATTCACAGGAAGATCAGGAGTAAGATTGTGCTTTGGTTTGGGAGCCTCATATGGAGTTGTGGCAGTCCTGACATTTTCCATAGCAAACTTGGACAACATATCTTTTACATATTTCTCCTGATGTATAAATATACCATCAGGTTTCTGCTGAACTTGCAAACCCAGGAAGAAAGTGAGTTCTCCCATGGCACTCATCTGAAATTCTCCCTTCATCAAATCCTCAAACTCTCTACACCAGGCTTCTTTGGTAGAACCAAAGATAATGTCATCCACATACACCTGCACAAGTATAATATCCCTAGAATCTTTCTTCAGGAATAAAGTCTTGTCAATGGTACCTCTTCTGTATCCATTCTTCAGCAGAAATGTGGAGAGTCTAGCATACCAAGCTCTGGGAGCTTGATGCAGTCCATAGAGAGCTTTAACAACTTTGTACACATACTCAGGATGATCAGGGTCTTCAAATCCCTTGGGTTGAGTCACATAAACCTCCTCTTCAATCTCTCCATACAAGAAAGCACCTTTAACATCCATCTGATAAACCATAAAGCCCATATAAGAGGCATAGGCCAAAAATATTCGAATAGCTTCAACTCTGGCCACAGGTGCAAAGACCTCATCATAGTCAATGCCTTCCTCTTGTCTAAAACCTTGAGCCACCAGTCTTGCTTTGTTCTTTACCACAATACCCCTGGCATCTCTTTTATTCTTCAAAATCCATTTAGTCCCAATGGCATATTTCCCATCAGGAAGAGGAACTAGAATCCAAACCTGCTGATTCTTGAATTGCAGCATCTCTTCTTGCATAGCCTCAAGCCAACTTGAATCAGCCAGTGCTTGAGGAACACTAGTTGGTTCAATTTGAGAAAGAAAGCATGCAAATAAACAATGTTTGAAGTCTGTGTGATTGTTCCTCTTTTGATTGTAGACATAAGAGATAAAAGCAACTTCTCCATATTTGGTATTTTTGACAGTGCTTCTTGTTCGAACAGGGTCATTAGGATCACCAATAATCTTGGATAGGGGATGAGCATTGTGAATCCTTTTGGTAGTTGTAGGTGGAACTTCAATGTTGGCATCAATGTTGGTGAGAGTGGGCTCAAACTCAGTATCATAAGAGGCTGAGTTAAACAAGCTAGGCTCTGGTTGATAATTTCCAAGATCAGAGGGACTTGGAAATCTGGTAAAGGGCTTAGCAAAGTCTGTAGAGACTTCAGTAGAAATGGGAGATTGAGCAGCAGCAGAATCAACATCTTGAACATCATCAGTGGAAATAGGTGTGCCTTCAGCAGAATCCTTGTTGCCACTGACTGCTTGTGCTGATTGATGTAGGAGAGCCTCAGTTTCTTGTGTAACCTTGTCATTGAGTTTCTGAGCTTCCTTAGTAGCAGCATGTTCCTGCTTCTTCAATCTTGCAAGATCTTCTGCATAATGGGACTCATCATCTTGTTCAGCAGCAGAGTGATTACCTACAAAATGGTTAGGTGGAAAAGATGGTACAACAAAAGTATTCTCTTCTGGCTCAGACTCACATTCTGAGTCCTCATCCATGAAACCTGCAGGGTTAGAACTTGAATCTTTGGCACCTGCATCAGGATTAGAAACATGCCTAGTATAACCCAAATAGTCAGTCAAATAATCTAGGTCAAAATACCAAGAATGGCCTTGTCCCTGAATATTAGGCTGATCTTCAAGAAACCTCAGATTAAGGGTCTCTTCAATCTTTTTAGCATTCAGATTATACACTCTATAGGCCTTGCTATGAGCTGAATACCCAACTATATATCCCTCATCAGCTTTACCATTAAATTTACCCAGTATATCAGCAGTATTCAGAATAGTCACCTTGCATCCAAAAGGCTTAAGGTAATGAATGTGTGGAACTTTCCCAGTGAGAAGTTCATAAGGTGTCTTGACATGTAGTCTAGTGATGGATACCCTGTTCAAGACATGGCATGCAGTACTGACTGCTTCAGTCCAGAACATGGTGGGGAGTTTAGAGTCTGCAAGCATTGATCTTGCAGCCTCAATGAGGGTTCTATTTTTTCTTTCAGCAACTCCATTTTGTTGTGGAGTTCTTGGAGTACTGTAGTCCCTTCTAATCCCTTTAAACTTACAGAATTCTATGAAGACCACATTTTTGAATTCTGTACCATTGTCACACCTAATTCCTTTAACCTTTTTAGTCAGCTGATTCTCAACTAAGATAATGAAGTCTTTCAGGATTGGAGTTGTTTCATCCTTAGTCTTGAGAAAGAAAACCCAGCAAAACCTGCTATAATCATCAGTAATAACTAGGCAGAAGTACTTGTGATCAATACTTCTAACGGGGGTTGGACCAAAGAGATCCATGTGCAGCAACTGAAGAGGTTCTGAAATGTTGCTCACTGCTTGGACTGACTTGTAAGAGGCTCTGTGTTGTTTACCCTTGTTGCAAGCAATACAATTGTGTTCATTGGTGAAGATTTTAGAAGGAAGGCCCTTAACTAGACCAAGTTTAGATAACTTGTTGATGGTCTTGTAATTCACATGTGCCATTCTTCTATGCCATTTATTAGATTCATCCAGGGAAGCTTTGGCTACCAGACATGTTAGATCACCTTCAGGCTGTACTTCATTCAGATTGAATGTGTATAAATTGAAGGTCCTAGGAACTCTCAGCAATACAGGTGTGTCTTCTGGGAGTTTGAAGTCCTTGGAAAGTACAAGACACTCATCTTCAGAGAAGAAAACCTTATGTTTAGTGTCACAAATTTGTGATACTGAGATAAGATTAAAATGCTCCAATTCCTTCACATAGTAAACATTTTCAAAGTCTAACAAGGGTGTCCGGATGGTTCCTTTCCCTGTAATCTTGCCATCTCCACCACCAAAGGTGACAGTGCCCCCTCCTTCAATGGGTTCAAAGTCATGCATCTTATCCTTGTTCCCTGACATACTTCTTGAACAACCACTATCAACAATCCCAACTTCAGTACTTTTTAAAGGATGTTCCTACAACAACAACAAAATATACAGTAATTAGTACACATCGGAGACTCAAGTCATTACTGACTTGAGCCTGCCTTGTGGATCATCAGTAACTGGCCATGTAGATGTTTTAGATCCACTATTGTTCTTGGGCCTGTAATGCATATTAGGTCCCTTCTTAGTCCAAGAACAACCTGCTGAGGGCTTCACAGCAATATTCCATTTCCCACCACCATTACACATTGAGTCAAAGTGATTAGGCCAATAACCATTATAAAAGAAAAAACTAGTGGGTCGAAAATATGGTCTAGTACTGGTTCTTCTCCATGAAAAATGAGATTCAGCAGAATTAGGTTTCTGCTGATGTGGAACAAAAGATGGTATTTCACTAACATTTTTCCACATTTGCCTAGTTTTTCTTTGACTAATACATGCACCCATTCTTTGCTCATGATATGTACAATCCTTAATCAAGTGATATTTACTTCCACACGCAAAACACTTCTTCTTTTTAGAAGATTTATGCAAACCAAAAGAATTTCCATAACATGAAAAAGTATTCAAATCACCATGACAAACAGAATTGTTTTTAACAAAACTAAAAGTATTATTATGCAAAGAATTGAAAAACAAGTCTTCAGTAGAAACTGTCTTGTTATCAGCAGCAACTCTAGAAGGCTTGTGGGGAGTCTTGGGTGATGTCTTTTGTGTGGTCTTGGGCATGGTCTTGGGCAGGTCCGACTTCTCACTTGAATCACAGCTAGCAAATGAGGTAGACCCTTCATCAGAAGACTTGTCACTGTTACAACAAGAGACAGAGTCATTAGATTTCACAATAGGGTCTTGCAAGTCAGTTGACTTTTTGCCATAGAGATGGTGTGATCCATCAAAGTCACTAGGTATGGATAGGTCAATAGGCATATGTTCCCCTCTTATAGGTCCAGGGACAGCATGTAAGTTACCTTCTTTGACAAAGTTAGCTAATCCAGCAGGTGTGGATTTACCTAGGTCATTTTTAGCCTCTAAACCAACATATTTTTGAAATCCCAAACCTATTTTAGAGTTCACAGCCTGACTACCATAAAGTTCCCTAGCTAGATTATCACCTGATATTAACCATTGTTTATTTCGAGCTATCTCTTTGTATAATTTAGCTTGTAACTCTTGTTTTTCTTTTTCTAAATCAGACTTCTCTTTTTCAGTACGTTTTAAGTCTATCTTAGCAACCTCTAAATCACTTTCTAGAACTCTTATTTTTTCATCATATTTAACTTGATTCTTTTGAAACCATACCTTTTGTTTTTCTACTGTTTTTAAAGCCATTTTATAAGACTCTACCTCTATATAACACTCATTGTACTTTGGTTTCAATTCATCAAACTCTTGTTTAAGCTCATTGTATCTTACACTACATCCAAACACACAGTTGGTTACCTGAGAGATTCCCATCAAGGAGACTTGCTCCTTCTTGTCTTCTGAAGGTGTGAATGCCAGCAGATTCAATTGTGAAGAAGTAGCAGCTTCCTCTCCAGCAGGTTCATGATCAGCCCAATCAATTTGGTGATCTAGAGTCACCATAGCCTTTGAAGGTACATTCTTGTTATTTCCTGCTTCCAATGGATAAGAACCATATCTAACTTCATCTCCAGCTTTTCTGTCTTTGCATTCCCTTGAAAAATGTCCCACTTGACCACAAGTGTAGCATTTAACCTTCCTTCTATCAAACCTTGCTGCTTCTTTGCCATTAAAACCAAACTTTCTTCCAGACTTGGCTTCAAACCTTCTGATGTTCATTGAGATCATTGCAAGCTCCCATTTCAAGTGCATCTCCTCCATTTCCAATGGATCTACCTGTTCAAAGTCCTCATAAGCAATAAACTGTTGAGGTTCATATTCAGCCACAAATGAATGAATAAGATCCTCCAACACACTACTTGATTTTGATTTAGGAGTAGTTTGAGTATAAGTTTGAGAAGATGCTCCTGATGAATATGAACTTGAGGCTTGATGCACAGGTTTAGTAGAGGCACCAACAAATGCAGAATGAGTGGATGGACGAATGGGACTTCTAACATCAGGCTCAAGTGATTTAAGCCTATTGTAGAGGTCATCAAAAGACATCATGTCCAACCCACCTTTGGTCTTGAGAGCAATACAAACTTGTAACCAAGATGGCGGTAGAGATCTCAGAAATTTAGAATTGCAGTCTTCATTGTCGGGTCTAGCCTTCAACTGATTAAGTTGACTCAATATTCGATGAAACCTGTCATAACCCTTATGAATACCCTCTTCTTCAGATATCTGAAATTCTTGGAACTTTTGCTTCAGCAGAGACTTCTGCAACCTTCTTGATTCCTCATTCCCACCAAATCTTGCTTTTATAGCCATCCAAATATCCTTGGCATCCTCCATAAAATGGAAGTCACCCATATGGTCATCTGGTATAGCTTGAAGCAAAATAGTTCGGACTTTACTCTCCCTCTGCACAGCCAGAATCTCTTCAGCAGTCTTGGGTCCTACAATAGTAACAACTCCATCAGCATCTGTAACATGCTTCTTCAGACTATTCCCTTTCTTAACAACCTCCCACAGATTCCAATCAATGTTTGTGATCCAGTTCTGCATCTTCATGGACCACAGATGATAATCTTCTGCATTCTTCAAATATGGAAACTTAGCATTACTGTTGGAGAGATTGAGTTGTTGAAGAGAAGTGGTGTTAATGTTTTGGGTTGTATCTACATCATCATCTGATCCAGGCATGTTTGTTTATTTGTTTGGATTGTAAAGGTGTAAGATTTGTGATTCTTAGTATGGCAGAGACTCTCTCGAGGCTCTGATACCACTTGTTGTACTTAAAGACCTTGATAGATCTTCTTGAGCACTCTAGAATCGTTAGCAATGTTACTGTAATCAATAACACACTAATAGACAATCTCTGCAACTTGTATTTATAAAGCGGAATCAAAACACAAGCTTTTTACTAAGAACTCTTGATCCTCTATGGATCTTTTGATAATAATAATAACTCTCTCAAAAGTTGTTCAATACATAAACGTGTGTTCCTTTTATACACAAGGAACCCTAAACCGTTTCACAAGAAACGTATATTCTAAAACTTCTAATAGATATGCATTATCACTTCCTAAATAAACTCATGCATATCCAAACTATATTACACAAAATACGGAATAACTAAATCCGCAGAAACTAATAAAACTGAAAGTAGTCTTCAGCAGATACACTACTTCAGCAGAAACGAACCCTATCTGTTCAGCAGAAATAGCAGCAGAATTCTGACTTCACAGAATTCCCAACACAAAATCTAAACTCATTAAATCAAAAATTAGTATTTATGCAAGTATTTAGTGAGTTTATATCACTTCTCCCCCTTTTTGTGAACATCAAAAAGGTTATCCCGATGTTGTATAAGCTCCCCCTTGATGTGTACTCCCCCTCGTTTTAAGGTTATAAGACAAATCGAGATATGGAATGCTTGCAAAAATATTTAGATAACACAATACATATGAAGCATGAAACAAACATAAATATGTATAAGTGTAACAAGCAATATAAGCATGAAAGAAACACTTCAACTAATGGTTAAAAATTACAAGCAACATGCATCCAAGATGCATAAACAAGACAACCAATAAACTAAAGCCCTATGGGCTTACAAGCATACAAAATAACTAGCAACCAAAACTGTAATAGAAATGTTTTTCCTAGAGCTTGCCATCAAAATGGTTGAAACATTTTATTTTCCAAACATTAGCCCAGCTTAGTTTGGTGGAACCAATGTTGTAGGTGGAGATGATGGTGTTGATGGAGGTGTGTTTGATGTTGGTGGTGGTGGAGGTGTAGTTGATGTTAGTGGTAGAGGTGTGGATGTTGTTGGTGGTGGTTGAGGAAACAAGCTTTCAATATATGAAAACATGTAGTGTATTTCATCTCTTAGGCCAAAGATGATGGTACGGTTATGGATGCAACAAAGGCAAGTATCACCATGAGCTTCAAGTAGGCTCTGTGGGACGGGGTTGAAGTTTGGTGGGTTGAGTGGTGATGGTGAAAATTGTGCATCAAGAGGTGTGATGGGTGATAATGAAAGAGTGATGTCTAGGGATGCATTTTCAATAGGTGGTGGTGGTGGTATTCTTGGTGGAGATGATAAGTGAGGGTTGATGTAGTCATTGATGATGATGATGGTATGGATGAGGTAGAGGTTCCATGAGTTGATGGTGTTTTGGATGGTGCATTGGGAGTACTAGGAGATGAACATTGAGGTGGTGGTGATGGAGTGGTATTATCTTCATTTGTGAGATCAATGAAGAGTTGTTTTGGTGGTATAATAACAAGTTTTTGTTTCTTGGCTTTGTTGGAGGTGGTGGTTTTTGGTGATGACATGATGAATTGGTTGATGGTGTAGTGTGGATGAAAGGTGTATAAGGATTTTATAGCATGGAAACATGTTTAGAAGTGGAACTAATTTGAAAATACATAGTTAGATTCCAAAATCAGTTTAGTTTTTAAGGGAAATGGTAGCTGGGACTAGCAAAAGGAGTCACAAGGTGCAAAAGAAAACAGTGTAAAAACTGTTCCAGGTGGCCGGTCCCCTTAATTCATGGCCGGCCCCCTTAAAATTAAAGGGGCCGCCTATCTGGTAACTTTCCAGGCGACCAAATTTCAAAATTTTTCTAAAAATGGTTTATTTTTGTTTTGTGTTTGCAGCAAGCTCTATTGGAACATTTCATATTAGTTTTGGTCTATTAGAAAAGCAAGTAATTCATATATGATCATTTATTAAACATGCAAACATGTATCTATACCAAAGAGAAAATCATGCATAATAGCCAAGCAAATAATATTAATAGAACACAAGACACATTCATTGATTATTAAAGTAGATTATGTTGAAATCATAATCATTAGTACAAAGGCATACATATATATATATATATATATATATATATATATATATATATATATATATATATATATATATATATATATATATATATATATATATATATATATATATATGCTTTTCTAGCAAATTACATTAGATAAAACTAAGTTGCCGACTTGAGGTCTCTTGAACTTGCATGGGGTACAAAAGTTTGTGGTGATTTTATTAGGAGATGGAAGCATGGTGATTAGATTTAGTGGTATGATGGTGAGGGATGTGGAGCGGAAGGAGTGGATCTAGGTATGTTGTACCTAATTAGTGGAGGTATTGGATGAGGACGAGTGAGGAGATATTTGATCCATGAAATATCTTCCCTTAGGTCAAGGATTTTTTTTAGAGAAAGTAGCAACAAGGACAATAGTGGGTGTGGTTGATGACTTGATCCAAGTTAAGAGAGTGAGGTAGGAAATTTGAGTATGGAGAGGATGGAGTTTTGTGCAAGTTGCGCTGTGCAAGATGCATAGCATTAAGATCACTAAGATCACGGATTTGGTTGATTTCTTCACGGAATTTTTGCTTTTCAGCGGTAATGTGGAGTGAATCATTTGGTGGAGGTGGATGAATTGGTGTTGTGTAGTTGGAGGTGTAGTTTGATGATTGACCAAAGTGATATGGATCATTGTAGTTGGATGGAAATTGAGATGTATGATTTGGGATGAAATTTGATGTTTGGCCAATGTGGTAAGGTTTGTAGAGTGGTTCAAATGAGTGTCCTTGTGGGTTTGGAGTGTAGTTGGGAAAGTAAGTGTTTGGAGGTTTTGATTGATTACCAAATCCAGTTGTTGTAATGGATTTGTTTCGAGGGCTTTGTTTCTTTCTCCACATGGGCTTTTCAGTCTTCCTTGCTAGCTTAGAGGATTTTGATTTTGGTTTGATGGGAGAAGTCATGATGGAATGGTTGAGCAAGGATATGTAATGAGGAGAGGTATTTATAGTGTGATGATTATGTGTTTATGGAAGGATAAATTAGTGGAGGATTTACTAGACAAAATATGTTTGTGAATTTAGGGAAGTGAGGAATCAAAATAGGGTGAAATGGGCTAGAAAGTAGAAAACCCAAATGACTACGAATGCAAACAAAATAAAATAAAATGATACTAAAGTAAATGTGGAGAACAATAATAAGAGAAAATGTGTTTACTTAGATTTCACTACTCCCTAGCTATCTTTTACCGGTTGATTAGTTTGTTACAATTGCATGGATGACGGGTTATATTCCTTGATACCATTCGTAGGGCCGTGTATGATCTTCCCAAACTCTATAAGCTTCTACCTGTTCCAATGTCGAGCCGACTACTCGCTCCTAACATGGCCTCATTAGTCGTTACCTATGCATTAAATATAACCAATTTATCGTAGTACACACTTAAGAAAATCAAGATCTTCAATTTCCTTCAAACGATTAAAGAAAGTGGCACTTCACAGGTTGTTAGTTCACCTGAACACTCTGTTCCTTTGGAAGAGGATGCTTCCAAACAAGGGAGGAATGAGAAGCAGGATGATGTAAATGGTTCAGGGTAGGCAAATGTGATGAAGGATGATAGTGCTCAACATGTGGATATTGGAATGGTTTCAGGGGAGGTTCCAATAACTAATGATATGGAGGTGGAAAGTCCTCAAGATATGGATGGTTTTGTAATTGCTGATAAGCAGGGTAATGAGGCTGTAATGGAAGAAGTGGCTGCTGCTCAAGAAAAAGTGGTGGAGAAACTCAAGACTTTGGTAGTAAGGTGTGTAGATAGAGAGATTGTGTAGTAGATAGTTGTGAAGTAGAGAAGTTGGGAAGTAGATAGTTCTGAAGAAGATTGTTGTGAAGTAGATCGTTGTGAAGTAGAGAAGTTGGGAAGTAGATAGTTGTGAAGAAGATTGTTGTGAAGTAGATAGTTGTGAAGATAGATAGGTGTGAAGAAGTAGTGTTGTGATTAAGTAGTGACTAGGTGTGAAGAAGTTGTGTAGAAGGTGTGAATAAGTTGTGACGAAGTTGTGGTGTGTATATTGGTGTGTAAGGTTTTCTCCACTATAAGGGAGCTTGTTGACATAGCGAAGAAAACTCTCGAGTAGGTGACTCGGGGAGTGGAGTAGGAACAAGGAAGGTGTCCTTGTAGCCGAACCACTATAAATCCTTTGTCTCGCGGTTAGATCTTTCCTTTACTTAGCTTACTTATTTACATCTCGTACATAGCTATAATTGTTTATATTGTGCATGTGTTGATCTTACATACTTAGCTTACATCTTTACTATTTCTTACACTTAGATATTGTTGTTCATATTGTTCAAGATTTGAGTTCACATAAGATCGAATCAAAGTTTTAAAAGTAAACAAGGTTTTAAAACTATACTAAGTTTTCAAAAACAAAGTCTTTATAACAAACTTAAAAGAATTCACATATAATAGATCATATAGTTGTTTTTGTACTTAACTTTAATTAAAGGCTTTTTCAAACAAACAATTGAATAAACTCGTATTAATATTTTGAAACCAAGTTTTACAAAAATTAAAAAGACGTAAAATTATTCAACCCCCCCTTCTAGTTTTCCACATTCTCAATATAATGAGATTGAGAAATAGAGATACCATTGTTTCCTCGTTTGATTCTAATACCAAGAATCACCTCAGCCTCCCCCAAATCTTTCATATCAAAATTAGATGAAAAGAATTCCTTTGTCTTATCAACTTGATCTTGGTCAGTACCAAATATCAACATGTCATCCACATATAAGCAAATTATTACTCCTTTACCAGAAGCATCTAATTTGCTATATACACACTTGTCAGTTTGGTTTAAAGACCATTTTCCTCTCCCTTTTATGGATCGGATGCTCGAAAGACTTGCGGGGAATGAATACTACTGCTTCCTCGATGGTTTTTCGGGTTACTTCCAAATCCCCATTGATCCGCAGGATCAAGAGAAAACTACCTTCACATGCCCCTACGGAACTTTTGCTTACAGACGTATGCCTTTCGGCTTATGTAATGCACCAGGCACGTTCCAGAGGTGCATGATGTCTATCTTTTCCGACATGATCGGGAAAACCATGGAGGTATTTATGGATGACTTTTCAGTCATCGGGGATTCATTCCAGACCTGTCTCTCCCACTTGGAACAGATGCTTAAACGTTGCAAAGAAACGAATTTAAGTCTCAACTGGGAGAAGAGTCACTTAATGGTTAAAGAGGGCATTGTCCTCGGCCATAAAATTTCAAAGAACGGGATTGAGGTTGATAAAGCCAAAATCGATGTCATTGCTAAATTACCTCATCCCACCACCGTTAAAGGTGTTAGGAGCTTTTTGGGTCACGCCGGCTTCTACCGTAGGTTTATCCAAGATTTCTCTAAGATTGCCCGGCCTATGACCCATCTCCTCGAGAAGGATGCTCCTTTCATCTTCTCTCCTGAGTGCATCGAAGCTTTTGAAACATTAAAGAAAAAGCTTACCGAGGCACCGATTCTTGTTGCCCCCGATTGGGACCTACCTTTTGAGCTTATGTACGATGCTAGTGATTTTGCCATAGGTGCGGTCTTGGGGCAACGAAAAGCAAAATACTTTCAGCCTATACACTACGCAAGCAAAACTATGACCGAGGCTCAGAGTCATTACACCACCACCGAAAAAGAATTACTAGCTGTGGTGTATGCCTTTGAAAAATTCCGGCCATACTTAATACTGACCAAATGCGTAGTGTATACGGATCACTCGGCTTTGAAGTACCTATTTGCAAAGCAAGATGCAATGCCGAGGCTACTCCGTTGGGTTCTCCTCCTCCAGGAATTTGATATCATTATCCGTGATAAAAAGGGAGCCGAGAACCTTGCTGCTGATCATCTCTCACGATTAGAAAACCCTCATCAGGATGTGTCTATCTTCTATCAAGTATTCACAGCTAGTTACACAAAGAAATAGATATAATTGATGATGCTCTAACAACTTGGATGTGAAGGTCACAACAAGTTGTAATACTTCTTCTCTTGGTAGATTGACGTATTCTTCTCTTGCACTTTGGATGAGGATGGATGAGAAGGGATTGAATCACTTGAAACAAGGATTAGTAATCTAATGATCAAAGGGTTTTGGAAGATGTTTAGAGAGTTTTAGATCTGAAATTTTCGTGCAAAAGGTGGGGAAAAATTCCAGATTTAAGGTGGTATTTATAGGAGAAAAATTCTGACAGATTCTGACACAGGAGCCTGGCCGGTCCCCTTAATTTTAAGGGGACCGCCCCTTATAATTAAGGGGGCCTCCCAGCTGTAACGGCCAGAAAATCTGTCATTTAGTGGGGAAAGTTTATTTGGTGAAAAACTAACTGATTTTGGTTAAAAATTCGAATTCATATATTTGGTATGATTAAAATATTTTTCTTTATTACCGAAAGTGTTTTTCAAAAATATATAATATGTTTATATAATTAAATAAACTTTGTAATAATTAATTAAATACTCCTTTGATCATGAGATGTATTAAGCACTTGTTTATTCATACCTTAAGTGATTAAGTTGTATATATTGATATAAACTAGCTTAATACTTGTTTACGTAGTAATCTTCCGCTTAATGATTTTACATTTTGTGATCGTCAAAACATAGAGATATCGAAAAATATAAATAACGTTTTTATGCATTATTTATGTCAACAATCTCCCCCTTTTTGATGATTACAAAATCTAAACTCATTAAGCGGAAAATTAGTATATATACAAGTATTATTGTGAGTTTATATCAATTCTCCCCCTTTTTGTTAGCATCAAAAAGGTTATCCTGATATAATTGGAGCTCCCCCTTGATGTATTCTTCCCCTCGTGCGATGGCACCAATGAATCGAGATATGGAATGCTCGCAAGAAAAATAGTAGAAGCACAAGCATATATAGAAGAATATGCAATATACAAATAACAAACATAGCAAACAAATATTAAGGATGCATAACAATTAATTCAAAGTGATTATGTTAAAGATCCTAATTTGCTAAAGAGAGCCATCGGACTTGCTTGTAACAAAAGGTTGGTTGATTCGTATTTGAAAGTGAAAATCATAAGCATATAGTATGCTTAGATGGTTGATGATAGAGTGTTTGGAATGAAGATGGTTGAGTTAGGGTAAGGTTGTTGGATTAATGGAGGTATATGTTTGGGTCATGAATGTTGGAGAGTTTGGTGGTGGAGAGTTTGTAGCGGAAGAGGTTGATTAAGGTTTTGGATGTTGTTCAAGTGAGGGTATTGGATGTGATCTAGTGAGAAGATATTCAATCCAAGTGAAGTGTTCATTGAATGCAATGGTTTTTAGGAGAAAGATGCAACAAGGTCAATTGTTGCATGTTTTTCAACTTGATTCAAGTTGTGGGGTGATGAATGAGAGCTAGAGGAAAGTTGTTCCAAGTTGCATTGAGCAAGGTGTAAGGCAAGAAGAGCACAAAGCTCATGGGATTCCTTGAGTTCTTCAATGAACTTCAAGTGTTCGGAGGAAGGTGATTGGACATGCAGCATAGAGATCACATGTGTGTTGGTAGAAGGTGGTGGTGATACTCTTGGTGGTGGAGATATTAGTGAGTTTGGGTAATCATGAATGGATGAGAATGAAGTTGTGGAAGAATAGGATGTTTCATGAGTGGAGGATGTTTTGGATGGTGGATTGGTTGGTTGAACAAAATGTGAGGTGTTAGAAATGAGATTGGGATTGTTGTTTTGAGATTGAACATGCTCTTCATATGGCTTATGTGGGTGAGATGAAGGTGTATTTTTGGGAACAAGGATGGATGTTTGGTTATTATGATGAGGTTTGTGAAAGAGTTCATTTGAGTGAACATGAGGTTTGTGTATCATGAAATATGGTTTGACCTTCATGAGTTAAGTTGTAGTGGTGATGACACACTTCGTAGAATGTAGGTAATGGTTATATGATTGAATCTTTTTGTGAGGATGACTAGGTGGAGTCATTGGTGAAGATGGGAAATGAGTATCAAGTGATGTGATTTGTGAGAGTGAAAGAGCGATGTTCATGGAAGGGATTTTTTGGTAGGAGGGTGTTATAGATGATGCATTAGGTGCACTAGGAGATAAAATTTGAGGTTGAGGTGAGTAAAGGTTTTGAGGTTTGAGTGTGTAAAGATTATGAGGTTTGAGTGTAATGTAGAAGGATATGGGTGAGTAAAGGTTGTTGATATGTAATGTTGGTGGGAATGAGAGTGAGGTGTCAAGTATGTAATGTTGAAGACATAGGTGGAATTTGGTGTTGGATGTTTGACAACATCATTTGGTTTGACAGGATTTTAATGGAAGTTAGGCTTTCTTCTCCAAACGGGTTTCTTGGTGGTTTTGGTTTTATGGGAGAGGAAATAATGAGATGAGTGGAGATTGAGAAGAATGAGAGTGTTTATAATGTAGGATTGGTGGGATCAAGGATGGATAAACTTTGATGGAAGGTTTAGGATAGAATAGGTTTGTGAATTTTGGGAAGTGTAGAATGAAATGGGCTAAAAAGTAGAAAAATGAAACAATACCTTCGACCATCAGATGGCCGGTCCCCTTAATTGGAGGCCGGTCCCCTTAATAATTAAGGGGGCCGCCCATCTGGTGATTCCCAGATTGCCAGAAAAGGGTTTTTGGTAGTGAATTGCAGAAAGATTGTGTTTTTGGTTTCAACCAAGTCCAACTCTTTGAGGCAATTAAGCATATACTAATTATGTAGGCAATTATGTAGCCAAAGCATGTTAACCAAAGAGATTAAGTAAACAAGCAATTTCATCTAGCATGCAAACATACTCATCTAGCAAGTAAAATATAAGTGCTAGGAAACAATAAGCAACAACAAGTATTTCATAACTACATAACTAGGAGGATTAATCCTAATGTGTATCAATGTGCAATAAGTGGGTAGTTATGATAGCATGGGTTTCTAGACTTGTTACAAACAAAGTCTTAATAGACAAACCATGGTCCTCTTGATTTGATTTAGTTCACTTATAAGCAATGTTGCAAAAATCGTGAATCGGTAGTCGGGCGGTCGACCACCCTGCAGCTTGTAATCGGTCAAGGCGGTTATTAATCGGTTTGGCATTTCCTACATGTTTTGGGAATTTCTAGAGAGCAAACTAAAGATCTTAACAGATTCCAAGCCTTCTATGTTTACAAACCTCAATAAAAGGCTTCAATTCTGATTATGAGGCGCATTGTACGTTATAAGTGAAATAAACGATCCCCAAATTAAGGAAAATGCCTAAATTTTTATTTTTTTAAAATTGATCGATTCGGCCGATTCTTGGCCGATTCGGTCGATTTTTGGCCGATTCGGCCGATTTTTGACCGATTCAGCCAATTTTTAACCCATTTTTCTGATTTTTTTACCTAGGCCGATTTTTTCACCGATTTTTGAAAATCGACAAGGTGCATCACCGATTAGCGATTAATCGGCCGATTCGGCCGATTTTTGCAACATTGCTTATAAGTGTCATTTATATAAATATAGATGACAAATATGAAATCACCATGCATGATTTAAAGAGACGTTTTTAGCATTATTCAACAATGTTTGAAAGTAGGTTTTCATGTAGATGTGAGAGTTATTTGAATAAAATAGATTGGGTTTTACTTCAAAATGTGTTAATGAAAGGTAAAGAAAATTTTTCCAATCTTTGGTTTTGATCAAAACAAAATTTTGGATATTGGTAGTGAAAACATATTATTTAAAAGTGGGATAGTTATTTGAAAAACTATTTTACAAAATGTGAGGTTTTTGCATACTTTTAGAGATATTAAATCTTTTGACAACAAATATCATTAATCATATATTTTAAAAGATGTTTATTAAAGATCTCATACTCAAGAGAATTGGTTAAGCCTATTATTATCTCATGTTATCATTTCTACATATCCTATGATCCTAAAGGAAGTGATGATGATGATTTATATGTTAGATGCGAAAGTGTTGAATGGGGTATAACCTAACATCTATAGTTCCTTTGTTTTCGCACGCTTATCTAACTTAATGCCATAGTCTACGAGAGCTTGTTTCATCCATAGTTTTCTTACGTGAGGGATCTAACCCTACTTCTATATTAACAATTGATCCACTTAACTCATTTCACTTCATCACCATGAGTTTGCTAATAGTGGGTATAGAAGATTTCCATTTTCTATTTTGTTCGGAAATGAACAATTTCATCTTATTCCTAGAAAAGTCAACTAATGATGTTTCTAGGTTATAAGTATATAAGCTATTATGTACGTATATATGTTTAAGAGTTACAAACAATATATATGTATAGCTAAGCATGTAAATTATAGTGATGAACTTAAAAGAAACGCGTACCTTTTAGTCTTCAATGGATTTTCTTCAAGCACTTCAAGTGACTATGTTGACTTATAGAAGTCACTTTTAGATGAGATTCCAACTTCTTCGAAGAATGACAACTTAGCCACTTGGTCCCCATTGTCTCATTGGTCCAAAGTTGTTTGGTCCAAACATATTCAACATTTGGCTAGGATGCATGTATGGTGGTAATATTCCCCAAGGATTGTAACTTGGTTGATAATTTCACATTTGATGACTAGTATTATTGTAGTTTTGTCTATTTTGGTTTCTTCTAGGTTGAGGTGTTTTAGATCGAGTATGAAGATTATTTTGTTTTCTTGGTGGTGGAGTTTTAGATCTTAATTTAGGTTTAAAGGATCCTACTTCGGTCTTTAGGGATGGTTTATAAAAAGTTTTTACTTTTTCATCATTCGCAATGGGTATTTTTCTATCTTTTGTAAGTATATACTTAGGTTTTGATTCTAATGATTTTTGTTTACTAGATTCACATTCAAACTTTATACTTTTATTTTCACTTGTTGAAACATTAGTTGAGGTTAATCCTAGACCGGTTTTATCTCCCGAAGTTTCTTGAACACTTATTATTTTCTTAAGTGGGTTACTACTATTTTTAAACTTGTCAAGTTTGAAAATTTCATCTTTAAGTTTTCGTTTTCATTTTTAACCTCTATGTATGTTTTACATTCTATACAAACTTCTTTTCCTTTTTCCAAATGTTGTAGTTTAATTTTTAATTCGAGTACTTCATTTTCTAATAGATTATTAAGATGTTTTAGTGACTTATTTTTAGCTATAACCTCTTGACCTAATTTGCATAACCTATTATATTCACTATCTAGGTCTTTTTCGTCTAACGATAAATTTTCGTCATTAAAGTATTCGGTTTCGGGACGTACCTCGCTTGATGTCTTAGCCATAAGACACTTCTCCTCTTTTGTGATTTCTTTCTCATCGTCATCGCTATCACTCCAATCTCCTCCAACAAACGCCTTTTGATTTTGATCTCTTGAAATCATTGGACATTTTCTGATGAGATGATTTGGATCACCACATTTGAAGCACTTCCTTTCACTTTTGCCATTTTTGTCATCTTTATTTCTTTGGTATGCTTTCCTTTCATCATGCGGTTGTCTAACTAATCTTCCTCGCCTTTTGAAGAATCTCTTGAAGTCTCTTACGGCCATCGCATATTCTTCATCATCACTTTCGGAGGTTGAGCTATCCTCGTTACTAGATTCCTTCCTAGCTTTCAACGCAATTGACTTGCTTTGCTCTCTTTTTCCATTGACCATCTCGGAGTCTTTCTTTATTATTACTTCGTAGGCTTTCAGGTTGCCGATCAACTCATCAAGTTGAAGAGTTGACAAGTTCTTTGATTCTTCAATCGCCGTAACTTTAGCTCGCCATTTTGGATGAAGAGCCCTAAGAAATTTCCTAACAAAATTCTTACTAGAAAAATTCTCATCAAGTGCTTTTAAACTTGTGATGATAGTGTTAAACCTAGCAAAAGCATTATCTATTGATTCCTCCTCCGGAATCGTAAATTGTTCATATTGTTGAACAAGAAGATCTATTTTGTTATCTTTAACTTGACTATTACCTTGGTGAGTGATTAGTAAAGAATCCCAAATTTCTTTCGCGGTTTTACACATAAAAATTCTTTCATATTCTTTGCGTGGTAACGCATTATAAATAACCATTTTAGCCTCATTATTTTTTGCTAGTTTCTTTTTCAAATCATCATTTTGTTTTTCAAAAGATGCAATTTCATCCATTTTAGTTTCAAAATTATATTGAATAGGGGGAAAATCACCAAAGGTAATGACATGCCAAATATCAAGATCTTTTGATTTCACATAAGTTTCGAATCTATTTTTCCAATAAAGAAAACCATCACTTTCAAATAGTAGTGGTCTTTGCATAGATTGCCCTTCTAAATATTTTTCAGATTCCATAGATCGTTTCAAGTTTCAAAATACAGTTTATTTTAAAAATCTTGTTTAATATAGCTCTGATGCCAATTGTGGAAAACTAGAAGGGGGGGTTGAATAGTTTTACGTCATTTTAATTTTTGTAAAACTTGGTTTCAAAATATTAATACGAGTTTATTCAATTGTTTGTTTGAAAAAGCCTTTAATTAGAGTTAAGTACAAAAACAACTATATGATCTATTATATGTGAATTCTTTTAGCTTTGTTATAAAGACTTTGTTTTTGAAAACTTAGTATAGTTTTAAAACCTTGTTTACTTTTAAAACTTTGATTCGATCTTATGTGAACTCAAATCTTGAACAATATGAACAACAATATCTAAGTGTAAGAAATAGTAAAGATGTAAGCTAAGTATGTAAGATTAACACATGCACAATATAAACAATTATAGCTATGTACGAGATGTAAATAAGTAAGCTAAGTAAAGGAAAGATCTAACCGCGGACAAAGGATTTATAGTGGTTCGGCTACAAGGACACCTTCCTTGTTCCTACTCCACTCCCCGAGTCACCTACTCGATAGTTTTCTTCACTATGTCAACAAGCTCCCTTATGGCGGAGAAAACCTTACACATCAATATACACACCACAACTTCGTCACAACTTATTCATACATTCTACACAACTTCTTCACACCTAGTCACTACTTAATCACAACACTACTTCTTCACACCTATCTATCTTCACAACTATCTACTTCACAACAATCTTCTTCACAACTATCTACTTCCCAACTTCTCTACTTCACAACTATCTACTTCACAACAATCTTCTTCACAACTATCTACTTCCCAACTTCTCTACTTCACAACTATCTACTACACAATCTCTCTATCTACACACCTTGCTAATCTATCTTCTATCAAGTATTCACAACTAGTTACACAAAGAAATAGATATAATTGATGATGCTCTAACAACTTGGATGTGGAGGTCACAACAAGTTGTAATACTTCTTCTCTTGGTAGATTGAAGTATTCTTCTCTTGCACTTTGGATGAGGATGGATGAGAAGGGATTGAATCACTTGAAACAAGGATTAGTAATCTAATAATCAAAGGGTTTTGGAAGATGTTTAGAGAGTTTTAGATCTGAAATTTTCGTGCAAAAGGTGGGGAAAAATTCCAGATTTAAGGTGGTATTTATAGGAGAAAAATTCTGACAGATTCTGACACAGGAGCCTGGCCGGTCCCCTTAATTCATGGCCGGTCCCTTTAATTTTAAGGGGACCGCCCCTTATAATTAAGAGGGCCGCCCAGCTGTAACGGCCAGAAAATCTGTCATTTAGTGGGGAAAGTTTATTTGGTGAAAAACTAACTGATTTTGGTTAAAAATTCGAATTCATATATTTAGTATGATTAAAACATTTTTCTTTATTACCAAAAGTGTTTTTCAAAAATATATAATATGTTTATATAATTAAATAAACTTTGTAATAATTAATTAAATATCCTTTTGATCATGAGATGTATTAAGCACTTGTTTATTCATACCTTAAGTGATTAAGTTGGATATATTGATATAAACTAGCTTAATACTTGTTTACGTTGTAATCTTCCGCTTAATGATTTTACATTTTGTGATCGTCAAAACATAGAGATATCGAAAAATATAAATAACATTTTTATGCATTATTTATGTCAACAGAGAAGATACTGACAAAGTTTAATTTTGCAAATTGTTCTCCTGTTTATACTCCTGTAGATCCTACTGTGAGGTTTCGACATAATAAAGGAACTCCAGTTAATCAACTAGAATACTCTAGAGCTATTGGATGTCTTATGTATGCCATGATTAGCACTAGACCAGATAAAGCTTTTGCTGTAGGAAAGCTTAGTAGGTACACTAGTAATCCTAGTGCTCTACATTGGCAAGCTCTGGGTCGAGTATTTCAGTATTTGAAAGGAACCATGAATTATGGTTTGACTTATAGTGGTTATCCTTCTGTTATAGAAGGTTATTCCGATGCCAGTTGGATTAATAATACAGAGGATCACTCGTCTACGAGTGGTTGGGTATTCCTTCTTGGAGGAGGTGCTATTTCTTGGGCTTCAAAGAAACAGACTTGTATTACAAGCTCAACCATGGAGTCTGAATTTGTTGCATTAGCTGCAGCTGGTAATGAAGCTGAGTGGCTGAGGAATTTGGTTTATGAAATTCCTTTGTGGCCTAAACTGATATCTACCATTTCTACCAGATGTGATAGTGCTGCTACCTTGGCTAAGGCTTATAGTCAAGTGTACAATGGCAAGTCTAGACACTTAGGTGTTAGACATAGTATGATTCGTAAGCTTATCATGAATGGTGTGATATCTGTGGAGTTTGTAAAAACTCAATTGAATTTAGCCGACAATTTAACTAAAGAGTTAGCAAGAGATCTCATACACAAGGCGGCTATTGGGATGGGTTTAAAGTCCATCTAATTAAATCCTTGTATCAAGATACACAATTCCCATCTAATGTAATATTAAATGCTGAATTCAATGAGGAAAGCTTGATATCTTTGGATTGGAACACATAATTACATCATCCCACGGTATGTGTTCAGTACTGCAAGATAAAGGAGGTTGAAATTATATTTCTTAATGGTTTTTTGACAAATTGCATGTGCAGGTGCAAGAGTAAAAAACCACCTATATAAGCATGAAGTTTAGCTGCTTCAAGAAGCATGGGACTTGGCTTTGATATGCTTATTGAAGGATAGGACACAAGCTAGTAAAAAATAGTGTCAAGTAGAACATGTGAATGTGTAAACTGTTGTGTATATTATCTTCATGTATTCACTATGAATAGAAAGAGTTCAATCCTTTAGTGACACTCTGATATTCGAATATTTGGAATGCTAATGTACTAATGTGAAATTCAATCGTCGCGATATTTTATTTATGCATCAGTTTATTGTTTGTTATGAGTTTGTTTTAAGTTAATCAAGATTACACTTAAATGGGGGAGGAATGTTGGTGATTTTACATCACCAATATGATTTAAGTGTAATGGATTGACTTAGTGACCAATGTGTAATCATGATAAATGTTCAACAAGTCAGGGTTGTGCGGAGTGCACACTTGTATGACGTTATTATGATTATCGCCCCGAATCACGGGGCTCCGGGGGCAGCGCCCTCGGTAGTGGAGTTCCAGGGGCGGCATCCCCTGGTAGCAGGGTCCAAGGGGCAGCGCCCCTTGCTGGGGTCGAGCTGGAAATTTTTTTATTTTGTATAAAGTGCTATGTTAAAAACGCACTTAAAAATAAAATTTCTGGCATTTTGGACCTCAATTTTGCCCTTTAAATTTAACCGTTTCGGTAGTTAAATAACTGCCTTGGAAGCTACAACCGAGTTAGGTTTTATTGGTCATAGATTCATCACTTTTCTGGTTCGGTTATTCATAGCAACAAACACACATTCTCGTTTCTAAATCTGAGTTTTATCCGATTTGAGATTTCGATGGAACCATCGAAATACTTCTATCTGAAAGTGTTTACACGACTCTCAGATTACTGTGATCCTAAAAACTCTAACACGGAAGCAGAAAAGTTTTTGTCTAGAGTTCAACGGGTTGTGCAAAGTAAATTTTCGACCCTCAAGAATCAAAACTTAATTTTTAGTAGGATTGGTTTTGCCATTCAAAAGTGAGTTGCGACGCAACTTGTTGCTCGTTTGCCTGCCATCTTATTGTAATCCCTTAAATTGTTCTTAAATTTTTATATGAATATATTTAATGTCTAAAAAAAATAATAATAATTATTAATGCCTTATAATTCTTCCATAATCTATTATCTAGTTTCTTATCCCCCTTTTGCAAATTAGCATAATCAGATGCTAGGTAAATTCTCAAAGCGTTGTTCGTTAATTTGTGTTATCATGCCATGAATTGTTACCATCTTCCTTTCTTTCATTAAGCATCATGACTAGGTAATATAAGGACATGTTCAACCTCAAACAACTACTATCACAGCTTTAGCTATAGAAAAGATGGCAGTTGTTCTCTATGCATACTATATGCAACTTACTATTTTCAGCATTGTATTCGTGCCGCTATTAGCATGAAAATTTAGTAGGGTAAAAATTTATTCTCTTAAAAGTTGCTCCATGAAATTCCCAAAACAAAATAAGCAATAAAGCTCATACGAAGAAAAAAAAATCCAGCTTATGATATACAAACCAAACTAAATACACCCGTAAGCCCAAAAGTAGGCCTAAACTCTCACCACATCCTCAAACGGCACGGCCACATCTCAGTACACCATACCACATCTTCTCAGCTCCCATATGCATATAAAAATGACCCCCCAACAAAACAGTAAAACTAATCACTGCTATAAAATACCATAAGCTAAAAAAAGCAAACCCAGCCATAAGCTCAACAAACAAACCTCGTAAGCCTAAAATAAGCTGGAAAATAAGCCAATCCAAACACCCCCCAACAAAACAACTAAATTATTAATTTCACTGTAAAACCCAATCGAAACAAATAACGCATAAAGATGAACAAAATTATCTTAAACACACAAATCAACAACAACCAAAATCTTTAAAAAAGATACCTTTAATTATGCGGCCGAGAATTGAAGCTCTAAATTAGGGTTTTAAACCTCAAAATAAACGATCTAACCAACGGTTGATGATTATATCATTTTTTTTCTTTTGATTTGAGAAAGAAAATGTTTGAGCCGATCATTTGTGTGTATGTTTGTGTTTGTGTTTTGTGAAAAATGGAAGAAAGATCTAGAATTTGTATGTGTGAGTGACTGGAAAATGGAGTTTAAGGGTAGCAATTCACTATTCCTAACACTGTACACTCCCACACATTCAACTGTAGCTAGAGCTACAAAGTGGGGATGAAGCAATTTCGGATACCAATCCCAACAAGGTTAGTATGATAAAAAGTGTGGAAGTAGCAATTTGGGGGAACACTGTAGCTAAAAAGCCCAATCTTTAGTATGTTGATATAATTATATAAATAATTCTTATTTTTGAAACTACTCTAGTTTTTTTTACGGTTCTTATTTTGGAAAATAGGAACTACTCGTGTAACAAAGATATAGACCATCCGTGTAATAGAAAATTAAATATCATTACACCGTTGTTCCTTATTTTTAAAATAGTGATCATCGATGTAATTAGTTTGAAAATTATGTATTAATGATGTAATTAAAATCGAATAGAGATAGTGGGTGTAATTTTAGATAAGTTACAAGGACAAAACGTGTAATTTTTACTGATTAGGATTTGGCTTTCTAAAAACATCAAGTGTCATAAATCGTAAGATGAACCGGGGTTCATCTAAAAGTTCCTTTCTAAAAAATTCGACAAATAAAAGTTCCTTTCTAAGAATTAGAAGATGACAACGACAACAATTCTTTTTTAAACGGTAACGATAATAGTCAACATACCACTTGTTTAGACTTTAGATATAGATCTCGATCATTCATTTTCATGAGGAAATAATCACAGCCGTTGAATTCTTTCATGAAAATATTTCTTGTCATGATTCTGGAAAAAAAGGATTGTTCTGTCTTGAATTGGGATATTTAACTATTTTTTTTAACTCTCTCAAAAGAATTCTTTCTACATGACACGGTATTCACAGCACGTTCCATAACATTATAAAAAGGGTTAATCCACATTGAAAGTTTGAAACCATCAAAGGTTTTAAAAAAACATACTCTACGTAGTTGTTTTTAAACTCCTAAAAAACCAGATAAGAAAAAGTTCAATATATCACGGAAAGAATGAGGTACTACTTTTTCCTTATTTATTACATTCCTATATCCACTTTTTAAAACATATAACCACTTTGTAATAGGAGGTGATTTGCACACTTTCAAAAATGATTGACACACTCAAAATATGAGTGTGTTGACATTTATACCCTAACAGGATAAGAATAAGTCCAAACAATGTGAGGGTATAAATGTCAACACACTCAAAATTTGAGTGTGTCAATCATTTTTTAGGAGTGTGCAAATCACTTCCCTTTCTAATATCTCTATTCTGACAGTTTATTTATTCAGTGTATCTATATATGTTTCGAGTGTTGATACTTGATACGCACAATACATATTTTGATTCTTTCACCACTAAATCACATCAATAATGTGCACATTAAAACACCGCTATTAATAATTAATGATGTGCACATCACTTTTAGTGGTGTGAATATCACCCCTATATGTTTGTGATGATACCGGATCTATGATGATGTCCATCAGATCTAGCTAAGGAGTTAAATTGAAAAATTGGTAATAAAAAACATATGTAACACCCCTCTTTGTTTACTTTATTTATTTATTTTAAAATTTTCTAATAACTATTTTATTATAGAAATACAAAACATAAAATATAAAATTTAACCAGTTAAAAATATTAATATTATAAAAGATACGGAACACACACCGAAAAAAAAAGTGTTACTCCTTCCGTCTCAATTTTATTGTCCACGTTTCATTTTTAGGATGTCCCAATTTAGTTGTCCACTACTAAAAATAAATATGAAAGTTTAAGCAAGTTTACTATATTACTATTGTTTAAAATTATTATTACATACCTTAAAAAAGACTTTAATTAATTACATAAGGGCAAAATTGTCATTCAGTCAGAAAGTAAGAAAAAGAAAGCTGTAATAAATGTTTTTTTCTTAAACCGTGTATTTTTTTTTCGGGGGACAATAATTTTAAAAGGAAGGGAGTATTCTATTAAAAATGTGGGCCTGGGTGTTAGATAGTAGCACAAATAACACTCTAGCTAGAAGCAGGTTTTTGGGAAAATATTATGTATAACTCCTGGTGCAAAATAGGTATAGATTTTTGATAACATCATAAATAATTGAATTACTAGTTGTTGATTAAAGTCTTAATTTGTTTATCATTAGTTTATTGAAGGTAAAGCAGTATGCCATCTACGCAGGGCCCTGTGTATCTTTGCTGCAAACAATATCTCAGTTGGCTGAACACACTGGCTACAACAAGCTGCTCTTTGGAATCTCTATTGGAGCTTTCGTGGTGAACTTTATTGCAGCACTTTGGGCGTTTTCGGTCACTCGTGTCATTGAACAAGATAGCTGGGAAATTCTTGTTTTCAAAACCGTGTTTTATTTTACCGGTGTCCTAGCTCCTTACTCGGCTGCTTCAGTCTTCATTCCACAGAAATTCGCGTGGTACCCTTTTGCCACGATATGCGTGATTATAATTCTGTTCAAGTGCTACAACATGTTAAAAGCCAAACTCACATTGGCTTATGAAAAAGTTGCAGATGCCACACGTTGGGTGCTTTCAAACATGACTCAACTGCCCGCCGTTGTTGCTCCCGCTGATGATGCTCCCGCCGATAATGACTTGGTGTAATGTATTATGTATTTTTTTTGTATTTTTTCGGTAATAATTTCTTTTATAATTATGATTTCTTGATTGATTTTTTTTGTATTTTTTCGGTAATATTTTTTTTGTTGTATTTTTTTTATAATATTTTCTTTTGGTGTAATATTTTTTGGAATCAGCAGGTATTTTTGCTGGTTTGTTGTGTGGAAAATCAATGTTTCGATGTTATTTTTTTAAAGTATCTTGATGTCTTATTCTCAATAAGTTCACGGCTTCATGTTACTAGTAAGCAATATATACTTCTTGTTTGTTCAGGATAATGTCTTTATCATGTCCAATCCCATGTCTAAAGTACCCTGTGCTACAATTGGACCTAAAGTATGTCTTTAACCTCCAACCGTTGAGACACAAATTCATCCTTTGTGTCTCTTGTTACTTTTTTGACAAAGAATATCCTTTGTTTGGTAGCTAATGTCTACCATTATTACTAGGTTTTATTACAGCTGATTACAAGATTCTGTTTATTCAATATCACACAATCATATTCAAATTGCACATCCAAACACTCCGTTTGGATAACCAGAAGAAAAGAATCAGCCACGGACCATTGTAATATTATGTTTTTTTGTTTGCAGGTGACGACACCATTTCTTTTTAAGCTAATTCCCGCGGTTGTACATCTTGGAGTATTATTGCGTTGGTTCACACCTGAATTGCCCACAGAGGTGATCTTCTTTCCTCAACGAAGCTTTACCAGCAAAACCCGATAGGTTGTACACCGCACTTTAATATGCATTGTACAGTATAACCTGTCTTAGAGGGGGAAAAATTGGTGGGTTGGGTAACGGGTCAACACAACTTACTATTTTGGTGCAGTTCAGAATGAGTTGTGTCGGTTTGCAAAATTTTCCTTGTATGATTACAGTTATTATAAATTATTCGTCTGTCAAACATGATTTCAAAATTTATATTATTACAAAAAAATATTTGGAAAATTTTATAAAGAATTTTTTTTTTAAATTCCCATTTATGACTTCAAGCCAGTTTCCTTCAAGAAAATTGTTTTAAATTTGACCCGTAGATAAACTTTAACATGACTTGGCCATTCACTAGCAAATGGCTCAAATTTACCGCCTCTACCTTCACTCAATCTGCATCATTATAATATTTCTTGTTCTTAGAATTGTTCATTTACCAAAGTTATGCTTATGAATTGAATCATTTGCATCATCATTTACCAAATTCCCACTCGTTTTGTCTCAGGTGCTATTTAAAGGAGAACTGATGCGTTCAGACACTGCCAAGCGTATTAGCTTAATGGTAGACGTCTCTCATGATTTATAATATACCATTAATATATGAAGTTACGAAAAAGACCAATCAACATCTGATGGACAGGTGCAGAAAGAGTTGACTTGAGCTTAAAGTCAAACACAAAAGAACATGACTCAATATCCCACCTTCTACCAACTACCCAAGTAAGAAAGGTAGCCTGTATACATCTCACACGCTAATTGAGGTTGCACAACTATGTACATATATAGAGAGATATACCCCTCGGATAATTCTGATTTGTAGAAATTGTTGATTTTGTAATGTAGTTTTAACTTGTTCTTTTTGTTCCACCCTGTATGCTGTGAAACCATGAAACACATTCTAACGAGGCTAATCACGTTACACGTTCATTTCACTTGTAACTACTTATGTATGATTGCGTGGTATTAATTTGAAGGACTAATAAAATAGCAGCACAGTTATAACAATGTTTCTTTTATCTACTGACTTGTTATGTTTCATCTTCTAACATTCCAATAGCGGTAGCCGGTATATGCCAAACATATAATCAGTAGTTGAAACAGGATGTTATCAATATTACTTCAATTTTAGACTTTCATTAATACCACCAAATATGGTTATACGGAAAAGTAAACAACTTGAATAAAATTTCTAAACAAAAGATAAAAAAATCATTCACTCTCATCTCCATTCCAACTCGGAATCATCTTTACAGGCATTGGATCTTCCTATGGACGATTAAGATGTTTTGGAATATAATCAATCATCGT
Source organism: Artemisia argyi (assembly GCA_030686995.1). Lineage (NCBI taxonomy): Eukaryota > Viridiplantae > Streptophyta > Magnoliopsida > Asterales > Asteraceae > Artemisia > Artemisia argyi. The sequence goes on along the minus strand of CM060707.1, from coordinate 5,759,670 downwards.
TCTTTGTCTTTGCCCTTCTTTCTTTCCTTTCTTTTGAAAGAGCCGCTTGTAAAGATCTTGCACGGCTCAACAACCCTTCAGGATTTTTTAAGATCTTAACAGGTGACATGCCCATCGAGTTCTTCAGGATTTTTTAAGATCTTAACAGGTGACATGCCCATCGAGTACTTTGTTTTTCTTTGCAAAAAAGTTGGCTCGTCTTCATTCAACTCAACCTCAACCTCTTTCTCAGCGCATCCTTCTTCAGTTTAATCATTGAACTCATTCTGTTCAATTGTGTACGCGAAGATACTCCAACATCTTCATCATCTGTAATCCTTATACCAGAAGGCCCTATCCTTGTCATAGACCGAGCATTATTTGATCGGCCACTGAAAGGATTCATCCTTAAAGACTCATCATCTCCACTTTTCTTCAAAGGAAACAAATCCCGACCCGTAATCTGATCAACATCCCTCATAGAAAACGAAACAATCTGACCCGAGATGGATATAACTTTAACAAAAACCTCTAGATCACATTTCACAACCTCATTAGCAATAACAACTTCTCGTCTAGACATTTGTGAGACATGAACTATACCTTCTATACCTTTAAAATCATGAAGCTGGACACAACAGCATTTGTCCATCACCCGTGTAACAAATCCTCTATACACTTTATACAACTCAACTCCATCCAATCTACTCCTACCTTCCGCAGGAACAAGTCCCATTCGTCCATCATATCTATCTTCACCGTCTCCAATCTTTAAACTCGAACAACTCGGCTTACTTTCATTAGCATTTCTACTACCATTATTTTTCTCAAATTTGGACTTATTTTTTGGCGGAAAACTTGCATGTACAATGCTAAACACTAATGTACGTACTAAATAATCAGGCATATTACCACCATAGTTTTATTTCAAGTTACGCTCGAAATCGTCAATAGTATCACATTTTCTAGCTAAATACATTATAAATTCTGCTAAGACTCTCTCACTAGGAAAACAATGTGATTTAGCAAGTTTCTTACATACCTGATTTGATACATCCGATATCAATAAATAATAAGGAAGTGATATGTACACATACACTTTTACTTTGCACACATAATTTTGCTTGTCCCCACACATCAATTTGCTTATCCTCACACATAATCATCTCCCCAAATAATATTCAAGTTCTGTTAAGCAATCCTCGTTCGATTCTGACGTCATCTTCGGATTGTTTTAGGGTTCTGTAGAATGTATGAAAAAAATAACAGGTATGATTGCATGAATCGATTAAGGTTATGGAAAAGTTTAGACATGTTCTGTTTGCGGTTTTGTTCTTATAGTATTAATCATGTTACTATTGATTGACCGACTTAGTTTTAGTTTATAGCACAACTAAATACTACCTCCGTCCCAATTTATTTGTCCAGTTTTGACTTTTTGAGTCTTTCTTTGTCAACTTTGACCGTAAATATTTTTATTTGTTTTATATAATACTTGATGAAAATTATACGTATTAAAAATACACTTAAAACTCAATCTATTCATATAGCCCACATGTTTAACAAATATGCAATCATCACAGATTATAAAAACGAGGATGGCTTCGACCCGCCGCGTTGCGGTGGGGCGCTGGTCATGCACGTAAAAAACTGAAGTGCAGCACAGTTTCGGTGTCTACTACTAGTAGTTATAATTCCCGCGCACGCGCGAGTTTTTTTTTAAAATTTTTTTGAATCATTTATTTTTATTTATTAAAAAACAAATAATTTAATAATTGTTTTGTTTGATTTATGATGTTTAATTATAGTTTTTTATTATTAAAGATAATTATTAAAAAGTTTTAATTCTATTGTTAATTGCATATTATCTATATTTTTTGTATTTATCTTTTGCTAGTGTTATGGATAAATATAAAATGTTACCTAATAAGAAAATAATCTTTTTCTTCTTAAATAATATTATTACTAAATAAGGTATGGTTTAGTTTTTCTGAAATGGAAAAGTCCCCACTTGGGGTTTTGTTTTATTATATAAAAGATTAAGTATGAAATCAGAATCACATTTCGAATCAAAGAAACCTATAACCATAGACATCATGAACGACAACAAATTATATACGTAATAACTATCCCCTACTGTGTGTCCCACATTGGTTTCACTTGATGCATCAAAATATTTATATTTTTTTATTAAATTTATTTATTACACTCAAAACCTCATACTTTTCATATTTTATAAATACCCGTAACTAATCTTAGCGTCTTACGCGATAAACCTCAATTTTTACGACAACCCGGAAAAATATCATTTCCAAAAATAAAGTTTCCAAAAATAGAATTTCACACTCTTTTGAAACATAACTCATAAAAACAAACTCCTCGTAACCCGCTAACGCTCAAACACTTGAACGAAGACTCGTTACACAAAAACACAAAAACACCAAAACTACACAAGTCATTTCTACACCACAAAGGTGATCAAAATGAACTTTCCCAAATTACAAACTTTCCAAATCACAATAAAACCATTTATGCAAAGGGATTTAGTGCTAAAACTTATCTATTTCACTTCAAACACCTAAGACACACCAAACAAACGTCAACCGAGTCAAGACTATCAGTCAAACTGACCTGCCAAAACCACGGTTGTTACATCATCCCCCACTTAGGGAAATCGCGTCCCGAGATTTCAACTACACGAGTCACCACTCACAACCACAAAAGAAAATTTATGGATATTTAAGCGGAATAATACCACACCATAAAATCACAGAGAAAGAATCACAAAAAAAAATGTGAACCGACTAAATACCCAAATTCACACAATAGAAAACATTCCGTCACTCAAACAATACACGCAAATAGATACACTCCCCAATCAATAACAACAACAATCCAAACGACTTCTCATAGGTAGGTACGATATCCTCGAACCAAATGAAAAACCAAGTGGTAACCGCAGGAAACACCACATATAATGGATACACACAAAACAAGCATTAATTACATCTGATCCTCACGCTCCCAAGTAAACTCAGGACCACGCTTAGAATCCCACCATACCTTTACCAACGTTATCTCATCACACTTCAACCCCTTAACAACTCGATCTATAATCTCAACAGGTTTCTCGACAAAACAAAGAGTCTTGTCAACCTTAATCTCATCTAATGGTACATCCAGACTATCATCTGCCAACCACTTCTTTCCATTAGATACGTGAAACGTATCATGCACTCTACTTCACTCCTCAGGCAAACTCAACGGATATGTCTCAAATCCAATCCTTTCCGTAAATCTCAAATGGTCCTACGTATCTCGGTGCTAGCTTGCCTTTCTTACCGAAGTGCACAACACCCTTCCAAAGAGATACTTTTAACCTCACAATATCACCAACACCAAACTCTAAGGGCTTACAACAATTATTCGCATAACTCTTTTTGGCGATCTCTTGCTGCCTTAAGTCTTTTCCTTAGTCAGAAAACCTTATTCGTAGTCTCTCGTTTTAGTTCAGGACCAATTAGTTGACTTGTTCCAACCTTTGCCCACAGAGCAGGTGACCTACATTACCTTCCATAGAATTTTCACACAACACATACTCAATACTAGAATGATAATTGTTGATATAGGAGAACTCAGCTAAGGGTAAATGTATACCCCGGCTTCCTCCAAAATCAAACACACCCATACTCTCAGCTCACCATCCAACGCCTGATTTATACGCTCACTTAGTTCACTCATTAGAGAATGATAATTCGTACTCATCTACATACGCGTTCTCAAGACTCTATAACACGTTTACCACTATCGCGAAGTAAGTATTTCATCATGTTTCTTGATGATCAACGCGACACCCTATGGTTCTTTACCAACTCCTCAATATATTTCTTGCTAAGGTAATAATACGTCTTATCCATTCTCGGATGTATCTTATACCTTGCATGATCGATGTCCTTAAGCTTCCTCTTCATGAAATCATTAGCGGGTCCGCAAAGTACAATCGTCCATCTTCATTCTTTTCCATTTACTGGTCTAAACCAAGTAATCATTCTTCTTACATGTTCTCATCCTTGAACCTCTCTCTCTAGGCTGTCAACATCATCCTCTTAACTCCGAACTAAATTATCATAATCATTGCTCACAAACATCTAAGTTTCACTCGTTCACTCCCGCTCAGCGTTCTTACCACGATGTCCGCCCTTCCTTGACGGTGGCAAATCAGACAATCGTAGTCACTAAGAAATTCCACACCCAACTTCTCTTCAACATATATTAGCCTCTTGTCAAATATATGCTAAAGATTCTTATGACCTATGTAGATAACGCTTTCTACTCCATACAAATATCATCTCCAAGTTCTACTTCCCAACTTTTAATCATGTATCACACAGTTCCTCTTATGGATCTTCCACCTCCCTGATGTCCACGCAATCCGAAGAACGTACATCTTGAAGCTAAACCTCTCACTTGAACAACTTGGCAAACACCCTCTTCCTCTTCAACGAACAAATTGATATTCAAAACGACAATCTATCCTAAATAAGTGACGCGAACTATGAAACCGGTCAAACAAAAACGTATATCAACGAACTCAAAAGGGGTAAGAATTACCGACTAACGAAGTAACGAACATCAAAATCAAAGCTAGAAAAACACAATGAGAAATTTTCCCCCAATAAAAATAGACACGGATAAAATGTTCATGAACACCCATACAAAGAAAATATAAAATACACGTACCCATAAAACGTCCACAAGCGTACCTCAACGAAAAAAAGCACTCGATGAACCAAATACATAACAAGTTTGGTAAATGAGAACCATAGACAGTTCTTATTCCCGTACTCGACCTTCCCAACAACAAATGAACACCGTTTTTCACAAGAAATATCTTAAACTTATACATTTTTTATAAAATACATATAAACCATTTTATGTAAGACATCAGCATAACCATTTTTTTTCCACACTTCCTTTTCACCATAAAAATAATAGTTTCCAACAAATGACCTTGAAATACCTAAAACGAATTTTAAAATACCATAAGGACTTTAACACAACCCTTTTATTGGATGCGAAAAACACAGAAGAATCACATAATCAAAATAACCACCAAACGAATCTCATACCAGGGAACACTCACGCAAATACATTGCAAACCAAACGATGAACTTACAGACTCATTCGTACAACGATCAAACCAAAATCATAGAAAAACACCGATACTAACATGTCACAAAATTCAATTGGTGTGTGTAAATGAGGGATCAAATATCCACACCAACTCGTCACGAACCAACAATACTCGAAGAACAATATAATATTCATTCGCGGAATGAATGCAAGGAATAACCAAAGAAATGAAAGAGTATCCAATGAAAACGAATTCGATTACCCAACACCTATCACAATATCAAATAGAAAGAATATGGCATCTGTACCATCATTGTACGAATAGGAATGCCAACCAAAGAATTAGGTATACAAACGGAGCGTCTAGCAAACAAATCAACTTAAATACCACAACATAAGTACCCACCGATATTTGAGGTATCAACATATGATAGGTAGGATGGAATCTCACCACCTACACACCCCAACATATAATGACTGCCCTAACGGTTAAGAGAATACTTCTCTAACCATACAGCCATCACCAATCATGATATCACATACCATCTACCACAACATATAACAACAAACATCAATCAATGCAATAATGGTCACAAGCCCACGTGTGTGATACCGTTATAATTATGTTCGCGACCATAGTTATAAGCCTATTCCACACGCATACTTACTTCTAAAACCACACATCTCAATGATAACGTACATTTACCACATAGTACCTAATACACCATGCAATCCATGCTATCATACTTGCAAGTCCACTTGTGTTGTGATGCATGTATAATTATGTTGGCCACCATAATTATCTATGCCCCCTTTCATAAGTGTACTCCCTCCTATGACAACACATCATGCAAACAATCAAGCAAACAAAAACAAAATACGTCGCAAACAATCATCTCACATGGAACAATTCCATTGATCACGTAAACTCTATAATCAAAATCACTTGGATAAGGTCGATCCAATATCCAAGAGTAATCACCCTCCAACATGGCTCCTGGCGGCGAAAGACAATATACGAATTCCAAAACATAACACAAAACAAAAGACGCCGCATAATGGCTCAAACTCCATTCTCGCACTTGCCTCCCCACTCAAATCGGTTAAACTTACTACTCGCTGTGGACTCCAAATCCAAATCCACATTATTCCATCCTAACTCCCCTTCATCTTTACTCAACCACTCATTCCTATTTCCTATATGTTGAGGTAGTCGACAACATGTAAAACCACCTCTATTCTTTTCTTCCAATTCCACATGATCCACAAGTGCATACAACTCACGAGATTTAGACTAAACCACCTCTCCTTCCTATGTGAAGTGAGGACACTACCAAGGGTATTTGGTAATGGCTCCATCTCCAGAAGTCACCATGGTTCCAAACCTCTCCACTTCTTCTCCACCAACGTTTCCCATAAACGTCCTCTCCTTGTCCGAACATGGATACATGCTATCGGGAACTCGGATTCTGCGGTTAGTCCGCTTCATCCTAACACTTCTCTCACATCCGATAGCGACAACGGTAGTCCAACGAAGCATCTTACGCGCGGAAGACGATATAATAAAGTTGATATATACAATATTACATATAGGGGATAAAATAGACGTCCAAAACTCAATAAAACATCTCATAAATATAGGAAAATAGACATATAAAATACTATACTTACACATAGATCCTAAATGCAACTATATGAAGGACTCCTAGGTTATAGTCTAGGTTCAACCACCTACTTCTCTATAACCAAGGATCTGATACCAATCTGTCACACCCCGCCACGGCGGAAACGCGCAGGTGTAACTTCATGGATATCATCACAACACATGGTGTCTATATAAAGAATAACTACATGTAATAAAAATGGCAAAGTATAGACACAAAGTGTCATAACAATACCCGAAAGAAAACAACATGATAAACCCCAAACACTCAGATAAACCACTTCCACTGCAACTAAGGTCTCGTCTAATCACTTCCTTATATCATAGCTTTAGAATGCTCACCTGAAAATGATGCTTAAAATGTCAACATAATGTTGGTGAGATTCATAGGTTTAAGACTCATACACACTAGGCAACCAAACTCACTGTGATTATAAAATATAGCTGGACAAATAATTAAAGTTATCATATACGCTACATGTATTCACAAGGCAACATCACACATAAGGCAACAATCGGGCGGAACGTGCCCACCGATCCAAATTCACAACATACCGGGCCGGAACGTGACCCCCACTCCAAAAAAAATGGGTAAATTAATACCCTCTGATCGGACCACACAGAATAAAAGTGAGTAGGGATGCTACTCTCCAATTAGGTCGTATGCACGAGCAACAGGGTAAGCACCCTCCTAATTGGACCACACAGACTAGTAACGAGTAGGAGTATTACTCTCCAATTGGATACTCCCCCCCCCCCCCCAATTGGACCACATAACATTATCATCACATTATCCAATCCACATAATCTGGTACGAGTAGGAGTATTACTCTCCAATTGGATACTCCCCCCCTAACTGGACCACACAATAACATCACATAACATATCATTCACATATAGCATACATACAATAACATTATAAGTCCAAGCTCTTTGACACACACACATAATCACAGTAACTCAAACCATTTAAGACAAGCATCATTCCTATCCCAAGTTTAAAACAAGGTAAAAATATGGGACTATGAACTCCCCTCAAACCTTGCAGCTTCCACAACACAAATCACAAATCTAAACAACACAAATAAGTCCACGTTACACAAGGCCAAGCTGAAATCTACAACCCATGTAATACTCATATGATGGATGTCTAAGACTTATATGACCCACCATGGATCTCCTAGACACCATACTAACCATTACCATAACCTAACACTCACTAAATCCCTTGCACTTTAAAAATCAGAAAACGCAGAATTTTTGGGTACATTCGCCCACATGAAATCATGACAATTAAAGCTCAACAATTCACACCAAAAATTTACCATGATCCCTCATAAGCATACAAGCTAATCCCAGAAGGCCATGGACCAATAACACACAAAAATACTCAAAAGAAAATCAAACTTGTCAACTACTCAAATTCGGATCTGAATACACACCAAAAAGTTTTAATTAACATAAAATACTTCGACAAGTTTTTATTGCGAATCCTTTTCGTGGTAGTCTAATATAACCTAATACTTAACTATTCCAGAAGGGTAAGTCAAAATACCAATTTTACAACCACTACTCACCCTCAAACTTTTACCCAAATTCTGTCCCGGTTTGACAGCTTTGACACCTTAACAAAGAAAAATCAAAAGACCAACTTCCCGACCATGAAATCAATCGTGGCTGGACTTTTTGGAAAGCTCTTTCATTAAACTTCAATTTAGACCTAAAATTCGTGACTTAACTCTTAACCATCTATTATTTACACTCACATCTTTACAGCCATAGTTTTCTGTCCAAACCCTAACTCAATGTTTAACATGTTTTATAACCAAATCTCCTTCACTAATCATCATACTATTATTAACTAATGATCCTAACATGTTTTACTTAATTAATTTACAGAAGTTTACAAACTCTAGATCTATCATAACTTGTATTACATGAATCTAATCAATAATTAAACAATTAAGGGTTTACTAGGCATACCTTAGGCTTGTTTTCTTCACATAATTGAAACCCTAACTTTTCTCCTTCTCCTCCTCTCCCCCTTGTCGACTTTTCCAGAGAAAAAGAGGATTTGGGTCGTTTGGTTTGGCTTATATGGGTAGGGGTTGGGCTTGGTTGGGTTGGACTAGGATTCCTTGGGCCTAAGAGTCATATTTGGACTCAAATTGGGTTTCCTTTTTCCCCCTTATCTCTTCTAGCCGATTTTATATATATATATATATATATATATTTTATTAAATTTATTTATTACACTCAAAACCTCATATATATATATATATATATATATATATATATATATATATATATATTTTATTAAATTTATTTATTACACTCCAAGCAATCCAGAAAGTGGACAAAAGAAAATTGGCGCCAAAATCTACTTCAAAGGCTAGGATTAAAGCCAGTCATCCAACGGCTCATAATTCAAGTGGGAAATGCTCAGTGGGTCAAATAAACCCTAGAACCTGCTACAAATAGAAAGAGAAGGAATGAGAGCATCTATCTAGTGTGTAACCTTTAAATTTTAGTCGAATTTTGTAATTCTATCTTTCTAGTGTAATTTTCAATTTCAAACGTGTTGTACTAAGTTTCTCTAGTGTATTTTGAACCTGTTTCATCAATAAATTGTGGTTTTTCTTTGAAATCCAATCCTGTGCAATTTTCATTTTTTTCTCAAAATCACCATTTTCACTTAAATGTTGTTTGTGAGTTGTTATTATGAACTAAAAAAGGTACTTTAACTCCCAAATAGCTTACTCAAGCTAGTAGATACCTTGAAACTTGGTTTAATATAAGAAAAGAAAAAATACCAAAAAAATAAAAATAAATCAAGAAAAAATCAAAAAAAGGAAGTAATGGAAGCAGAGATGGTTTAGAGTTGAGCTTGGATTGGGTAGTGCTCTAAGGGGAGCTATAGGTTTGTTCTTGGTTCTAGTCCTACAATCTCACTTGCTGAAGCTTTGTAAGAAAATCTCCTATTTTCCAAATTTGTCTCTATTCCACTATTCATGCTTGCTTGCTATTTGTTCTCTGCTTATTTCTGCTAGCATAATGATATTGGAGCATCAAAAGTAAATTTCAAGCTTTGTATTGTGTTATCTCTTTGAAACTTAGGTCTAGACAGTCCAAAAGGGGTGTTTGGTTCTAGGTTAATCACTTGGTTCCCATAGGTATTTGTTGATGCTTGTGTTCTAAACAGATTTCCCTGGGTCAAAATAGGTAAATGTAACCAAGAAATTGAGTCCACATTAACCAAAAAGTCAAAATCAAAGTTAAAACCCTTGATTTAACCCACTGTTGGAACAGTTGGTTCCAAACCCACCCAAATCCTTTCATTAATTGTTGTTATAGCTTAATTTCATGTTAGTACAGCCTAATATATCATTTCTAACTAGATTAGTAGGATCAAAGTTCACATAAGTCAATTTAGCAAGTTTTCTCAAAAAGTCAAAATGTGTTCATCTTAGTTTTTCTCAAAATGGTAAGAATTTTGTAGATTTTTGTGATTGGTTTGAAGGTTTGAATTTTCTTGTGTGTATTATATACCAGTAGAACTTGAGATTTCCACCTCTGTTATAATGACCATTTTGCCCCTCAAAGTGGGCTGCAGGGCAATACCCTGCCCTGTGCATTAGCAGACCCAACCATCACCACCACTTTGGTGGTGGTTTCTGGCCACCTCAGTGGTCCCACAGACCCACATTTGGCATCTCACAACCCCCCTCCCACCAGGCTTCAAAAGTTGACCCTTTGTTTGACCTTAGGACCAGTAGACCCCACTTGGATTTGCCCTCAAATTCTGTCCCACTTCTGTCTCAGAATCCAAATAAGCAATTACTTATTGTGGATTATTGGCTTATTTAGCCATCTTATTTGAGCAAATCTTACTCAAACATGTTCATATAACTCAGAGGAACCAAATTTTATCATTGTGGACCCCACACACTCCCATTTGAGCTTAATTCCTCTCTTGGTCAAAGAAAGTCAACTGTGTGGACTAATAAGCACTCAAAGTGCTTATTTCTGGTTTTCATAAAAAGTGTTTTCATAAAATTTATTAGTTTTTAGTATAAAAATAGTTTGGAAAAAGAAAAAACTCAAAAAAATCAATTTTAATTTTAGTGATAGCTTCTATTTAATAGAAATTATCATTTTAATTTTCTTTTTAGCTTATTTATAGGCAATATATCATTTTCATATTTTTATTAAATCTCTTTTATATTAAAGTAATTCTAGAAATTTATCCAGATTTTGCTTTTGTCCTTTAGTGGTTTTTAGAATTAATTTTAGTTTAATTAATTATTAATTAATAATTAAGAATTAAATAGCATAATTATATTTTATTAAGTAATACCTAGTTTTTATAATTTTTCTAGCTTTTATATAAGTTAAAACATTTTTATAAATTTTTATAGAATTTATACTTTTCATTTTCTATTTTTTATAATATAAATAGTTTAATTGGTAATTAATTAATAATTAGATTAATAATTAGTAAATTATTTTAAAAATACATAAAATCAACTTTTTATAATTTTTTAGGATTCCTATGATGGTTAATTAGATTTATAAAATTTTTCTTAATTTTCTAAGCCATTTTAGTATTTTTTAATAATTCTAATTAATTTAAGTAGTTAATAAATAGTTAATTAGTAATTAATTAATAATAAATAATTAAATAGTGTAAAAATAATTTTTGTTTTTCTTAAAATTTTCTTTATTTGTTAGGATTGTAAAAATAATAATTTCACACTTGTAGCCTTTTCCGTTCATCAGTTGTACTTTCTTTCTCGTACGTCAGCGTACGTTTTTAATTAAAACGTACGTTTTTAGGTTTTAAATCGAATCTTCTTAATCTCAATTCCAGTAATCAATCACATAGCTTTCCTAAGCTATTTCTGTTCATAATTTCCAAATAATTCTTATCACAACCCTTTTTCTGTGAATAATCACCCGATCACAAGTACGCTAAAGCACAATCCACACCTCGTCGGGACATAACGACCTGGTGATACCCTTAATTACCCGGAAGCATTGGTCTAGGTAGTTTGACTTAGTTGACCATTCACTGGTTAATTTAGGTTGACTATTCTGAGCCAATCACAGATCAGCAAAAGCTGGAAAAAAGGTGTGAGTAGAAGATAACAATGAATATCGAGGCGGTGGCATCGTAACTGTGAAATAATGTATTAAAAAAAAGGCTAGCATATAAAAAAAGGGCTAACATACCGAACGTGGACAATAGCAATGGACCGGCCCAAAAAAATGAAAGTCCAAAAGTAAGAACTCGTGCAATACAGTGTCCGTTACCATACATTCATACAAAGAGACACAACATATCTTCCTGGAATTAAGAGTAAAGAACTCGGCCTCAAAACTTCTCGAAAACTCAATGCCGTTGTCCTGCAAATATAAGAAAAAAACAAAGCATCAGCCTAATTGTTAAGATGCGATTATGTACCACTCAAGCAAAAACAGAAAAAGCTCCCTGAATGGGCTAAACTTGAGTTACTTCTTTATAAAGGACTTCCATTAAAAGCGATAAACACATTCAAGTATTTCACCAAGCTAGTCAGCTCTGCCCTTTAGCTATTGTTTAGCATACCTGATTTGGGGACCATTAAGTTTTTTTGAGTCTATGAACGTTATGAATTATAAAATGATCAGTTACCTTTTAGAGCAGGGACTAATCAAAGTATTGTGAGCCGCAACGAAGAACGACATGCCTAAATAAACACAAAAATAGGATTCATCAACGAAACTTAATAATTAAAACAACCAAATTTAATAATAAATAACAATAATAACAAATAAAATATAACTTTAACATTAGCTCAAAGAATCTTAAACAATGAAAGCATAAAAACAAAAAACTCTAGTTTTATGTATAACTTCATACCTGGATTTGCAAACCTCATGTATAACCAAAACACCTATTTTCCTTATCTAGCCTCCATTCCATAGCCCTATCAACTTCTTATCACAGTTAACCCAACACCAAATCAAAACCCGAATTTCAGAGTTGACCATTTGCTAGTAGCTTAGACCACTGACTTTAGATCTCAGAAAGGGTAGCTTAGACCATTTGCTAGTAGCTTAGACCATTTGCTAGTAGGCTACAAACTAATATCCAACAATCTTAAAAGGTGTTTGTCTCGTTTTATATGAGTACATAAAACGATTTTTAAATTCTCTTATGAGTCATGTTGGCTTAAGAATCTAAATATGCATTGTGATGCTATGGCTATTGATGAGTGTCTAAATACTCATCATTTTATACCAATCTGAGCTGCCAAAACATACAAAAACACTCAAATATGCATCAAAATACTTAAAATATCTTAGAAGTGTGTTTTATATGTTTCAAATGCAAAATATGCAAAAACAGATGAAAAACGTACAAAGTTTGCATAATTGGCAGTTTCAGTCCCTCAAGTTTCATAAATTAGCAAAACTAGTCCCTGGTTATTCTAAAAACTTGAAAAAGTCACCAAAGGTCCTTTTTAATCATAAAGTTACATATTTAGTCCTTTGGTGCAAAGTTTCACAAAATTACAAGTTTAGTCCCTGTACTTTGGAAATTGACATAAATGGTCCCTGGGATGTTAAAAACTTTGAGAAAAGCAATTTTGGTCCTTGTAATATTAATCTTTTGCAGGAATGGTCCTTGGGTGAAAAGTTTGGTAAAATTACATGTTTGGTCCCTAGAGTTTGAAAGTTTGGCATAAATGGTCCCCGGGGTGTTTTAAAGTGCAATAAATGAAAAATTATCATTTAAGGTCCCTATACTATTCAACTTTTACAAAACTGAACCTTTTGATAATATTTTGGGAAATTACATATTTAGTCCCTCAAAAATCCGAAAATTACATAAATAGTCCTTTAATATTTAAAAATGGAAAAATATGTAATTATATTCCTTGGTTTATTCTAATATGGCAGGAATGGCCCCTTGATTAACTTTGGAAAATACCACATCAGCCCCCCCAAACTTGCAGATACTTACATTTTTGGTCCTTGTGTTTTATAACAAACAAACCAACCGGACCCTATAATAAATAACCAAACAAACAAACCCAACTTATATTACCCAGCCCACACACACCCTTGATCCATACCCTTCCCAGGCCCAACTCTCCAAAGCCCATTACCCTTTTTAAATAAAAACCGGGCAAACCGCCCCACTGTTCACCATCTTCCACCTCACCCCCCCCCCCCCCCCCCCCACATGGCTCCGCAACCTTTACCACCTCACACCCCAGCTCTCCACGCAAACCCTCCACCTCACACAAGCTACCAAAGTCCATTTAATTCCCTAAAACCCACTCCACGCAACACACAGTGCTCCCACGATTTTTGGCGCGAAAAGCAATTTTGAAGGGTGAGGATTAATTTGACCATTTCAAGGGCTGAGATGAGATGAGATTTTGTCAGAAGGTTGCTAGGGTTCCTAAAAATATCTATAAAGAAGAAAAGATGCAGTGGTGAAGAAGTATTAGTTTAGTTTTAGCTTAATTCAATCGTAGGTAGTATAGAATCATTTCCAGTTGTATCTTTTCATTTAAATCACTTGTATTCAGTTCTTTGAATGTATGGAAACCTTTATTGCAAGTTAATTTCAAATTATAGTTAACAAACTCAGTTTTGATAATTTCAATTGAATTTGACAAATTCATTTGAGACCTGTTAATTTTTATTGTTTCATGTTCTTGTAAGCATTTATAAGCTCACTTAAGCTCTGACAAAGCTTTGATAAGCTTGTAATATCTGTCTCACTCAGTTACTAAAAATAAGAAAAATAAAAGGAAAATAGAAATAAGATAAAAATTCTGAGTTAATGAAGAATTAAGATTGAAGAAGGTGTGTTTTGGATTGCTTCTGGGTTAGTAGTCTTGTGGAAGACTTATAGGAAGGTTCTTTGATCCATGGTTCTTGGTTTGGATGTATTCAGAATCAATTGTAAGTTCAAAATTTCATATCTTGCATTTGTAGCTTTGGTTGTTCTTTGATAGATTTCTCTGTTTATTTAGCTTTAGAAATAGTCAAGTAAGCTAGTTAGATCATTAGGTTGGTGTATTTAGGCTTAAACAGTTAAAATTAGTATAAGTGCTTAGTTTAGGTGGTGTTTGGATCTGTATGCAAATCTGTGTACAGCTCTGTTTTACTTTTTGTTCCTTGTTGTTACATGACACTTTAGGTCCTAATAGTTTATACTAGTCATAAAATCAAGTACTCACAAGCAAAAAAGTCAAAGAACCTATTCGATCCACCCTCACAGTTAACTGTGAGGGAATTGGATTCCATCAGTCCTCATATTAACTTGTAATTTGATCTTATAGCTTAGATTAGTTTCACAAAAGCTTAATACATCTTATTTGGTCAGTAGGGATCACTAGAATTTCACATAAGTCAAATCTTAGGTTTATATAAAAAGTCAAACTTTGCTCTTCTTAGATTTTCTCAAATCTTGAGGGATTTTTATAGATTTATGTGGTGAGATTTAGACTGAGAGCTTTTGAGGTTTAGTAGTCTACCACCTCAACTTCATCATTCCATCTTTGTTATATTTTTTAGATTTTTGTGTGGACCCCACCAGACCCTCAAAGTCACTTGCAGGGCAAAGGGTTCCCCTGTGCACCAGCAGACTCACCCACACCACCACCTTTGGTGGTGATTTGTGGCCACCACAGTGGGCCCCAGACCTCCAACTTAGGTTCTCCCAACCCCCCTCCTACCAGGGAGTATTAATTGACCCATAGTTTGACCTGTGCACCACTGGGACCCACGTTGAATCAGCTTGGAAAGTTGTCCCATAATCTGTCTCAGTCCACAATAAGCAAGTGCTTATTGTGGCTTATTGGCTTATCTTGTGGACCCAAAGTGATTTTTCCAGCTTAATTAAGTACAAATAACTTATTTGTATCAGACTTATCCAAGGTGGACCCCACATAAGCTCTTTTGAGCTTATTTCTTTAGTTGGTCAACAAAGGTCAACTGTGGAGGTAATAAGCCCCCACAGTGCTTATTAATAAGTTATAAAATTATTGTTTTTACAAAAGTTATCTATTTTTAGGTATAAATTAGTTTTGTAAAAGAAAATTTCAGAAAATACAATATAAAAATAAGTGATAGTTTCTATTTAATTTAATTTAATTTTAATTTTCATTTTTAGATTTTAATTAAGAAAGTTGTGTTTTTATATTTTTATTAATTTCCTCTTAGGTTAAAGTAATTTTAATAATTTTCTCAGATTTTTATTTTGTAATTTAGTATTTATTAGAATTAATAATAGTTTTATTAATAATTAATCAATAAGTAAGTTATAAATAGCATAATTAATTTTTATAAAGCAACACCTAGTTTTTATATTTTTTTATAGCTTTTATAAGTTATAAAATAGTTTATAAATTTTCTCATAATTTTCTAAGTCATTTTAGTATTATTTTTAATTTAAAATAGTTTAATTAGTATAATTAATATAAATAGTTTTTAATTAATAGAAAATTCATAAAAAGACAAAAATATTTATTTTTATTTTTTATACTTTCTTCAAGTTCATTTTAAGTTTTAGAAATTATTTTTATAAATTTTTAGTTTAATTTGTATTATTTATAATTTTTAGTTTGATATAAATTAGTTTTAATTAAATAGTTAAATAAGTTTTTAATTAAATAATTAATAATAAATAATAAAATAATCTAAAAAATAATTTTCTTTTTAATTTAATTTTCTTTTAAGTTTAAGTTTATAGAATTTTCATTTTTAACCCCTGTAATTTATTTTTCTTAAAACTCACCTTTTTCTCAGTACGCAGTCGCGTCTGATTTTTAATTTAGTTTACGTTTATACGTTTTAGATATCTAGGTTTTACGTAATCGTTCTAATAGTTTATTTAAGTTAGAAAACCTTAGTGTAATCACACACACACACACACTTATTCATATCCCTATTCACATTCACTGATCACATATTCGTTTTTAATAAAACATCGCACACCTCGTTGGGACATTAGGACCCGGGGAAACACTGTATTCCACGGAAGCATTTGCCTCAGCTGTTTGAATTTTACGGTTGACCATTCACAAGTGGTTGACTAATAATCGTCTGACCGTTTGAGGCGAACCAAAATTTGGCGCCGCTGCCGGGTAGGTTGTGCGCGTATTTTAAACGGTTTTGCGTATTAGTGAACCTGAATACACGCTCATTTGTATATTTATCCATCCTTGTTCATACTATTATCATATAAAAACAAAAGCAGTTCCCGAAAACATTTTAAATTAGTTTTCAACAAACACAAAAACCCAAAAATATTTTCCTTATTATTATTACTACAAAAATTTTCAAAATACCAAAAATATTCATCCCTTTACCCTCTATCCTTTTAATTCTACCTTCTTCCACTTGTCCCATAATTGATTCTAATGGCATCTCTCGATGACAATTTCTTTGAACAAAAGGCTTATGAGAGCAACATCGAAAAACTTATTGCCTTGTCAAAGATATCGAGATGTCGTGTTGATTATGATTGACCATCGATTCATATTCCCTCTCCAGTGAGGCAAATGGAACGAGAAACCGGGGTGACAAAGGACCCTGTACTTTCCTCTGACAATGAAAGTGCTAAATACGTCCAACCTACGGTTGTCCAAGAATCTAAGCTCACAATTGATCCTAACCTTTCACGGTTTACGGTTAAAAGTTTGTTAAGCAAACGTACAGAGCTTAGGGCAGTGACTGAAAAGAACGATTTGCCTAATCTTCACATTTATCAAAAACAAAAACCAGAGACCATAACGGAAGTGGTGGAAATTCCTAGCTCTCAGAGCACACCACTTGTCCCACCTCCAGATTTTGTTCCTTGTGTCGGTTGTGGTGAGCCG
The DNA here is from genome assembly GCA_030686995.1 of Artemisia argyi. Taxonomy (NCBI): domain Eukaryota; kingdom Viridiplantae; phylum Streptophyta; class Magnoliopsida; order Asterales; family Asteraceae; genus Artemisia; species Artemisia argyi. Next base: position 5,742,012 of record CM060707.1, on the reverse strand, counting down.
CTTTTCGGTTTTCCATGTCGTTGGTGTACATGTGAACAATGTGGTAATGATATTCGAGACGGGAGTTGTTTGTTTTGTGGATCGAGTAATTCATTTGCTTGTGATCCTAATCAAAACTCATTCAACGACTCCTCAAATTTTTCCAACTACCCATCACATTCATACGAGCAAGAATCATATTATCCAAATCTCAATGATGCTTCGTGTCAAAATACACCAAGCCAGACTCAGCAGTTTAACTGTTGTGAGTATTGTGGTGGTGCACACTACAGTTGTGATTGTCAATCAGGAGACACGCTTGTCTATGAGCAGGTTTCTAATAACAATTATGACTTAAGCACGCACGACTCACAGCCACATCAGTTCAACTGTTGTGAGTACTGTGGAGGTCCACACTTTAGCTCTGATTGTCAAACAAGGAATCCATTTCCTTGTAACAATTACGGCTATTCGTTTCAAGACCCACCTCCACAGTGCCAAATGATCCAAGCAACTCCTCAATACCAGCAAGACCCTTGTCTAGAGGTTCTTGAGAAAATTAAAGACCTTAAGGAGGAGTTAGCTAATATGTCGTTTCACAATGCACCAAGTTTTTCTTGTGTACATTGTGGGGGTCCTCATGATGATTTCAAATGCCAACCGTATTATAAACCTGAACATTGTTCTAGTTCTGATACATCCGGTTTTGACACATCCACACCCCCACAGTCTCCACTTATTCCATATTCTCGTGATAAATCTATCGCGAAATTACTTGCTGAAGAACATGCTGCTAGAGACGAAAGAAGCATGGAAGAATTACTAGTCTTAGAACAAGCAGCTATAACACGTACTAAATTTCAAAACGTTGTTCTTCTCTATGAGGATGATGAAAGTGATGATACCTCATCAAGTTCATCAGTTGAGACTCCTTCCATGGATATACAAGGAGAAAAGAGTATGGGAGAATTACTAGCAGCTGAACAAATGGAAATTATAAAATATATGTATGCTAGCCCTTCTCAACTCCTTCAGTCTACTGATATCATACCCGAGGTTCCCACTCACTCTCTGAGCATGGGGGACGAGCATCTTGACACTATTCCTGCAAAGGAATCGGACGAATTCATAAAGTCTAGTGTTGAGAACCTTGTCTCAATCCCAAGTAAGTCACAGGGAATTCTTGATCATATGTGTGATATTCTTACCCCCCTTGATAATCCAAATGATCAAATTGAGAATGTCTCTAATTCCAGTAATGATTGTATATCTTATGGAGACATTGAGTATGTTGAGGCATCACTGCCTCATTCTGATGTGGATCCTCTTCTTGAGGATTTCACAGAGGAACTCACTCACATCATTCCACTTCTATCTGGAAGTAATGATGATCTCTTTGACTTCGAAGCCGATATGGGAGAAACTGAAAATCTTTTAAACTCTAATCCCAACATCGAGCTTAGTACTTCACATGCTGATGAAAATTCTTTATATTCTGGAGACATCAGTCATGTGAACGGATTACCTTCTGAGCTAGTTAGCTTAGAAGAAGAAAATGATAATCACTTTGTTCCCGAAGCAGTCAAGACTACTCTCTCTAATCCTCTATATGAATTCGAATCCGAATTCACTTTGATTTCTGATAATCCACTCTTTGATATTCAGAATGAGGATTGTGATGAGTCCACAACAGAACATGAGTTCACAGATTTACATCTTGTGAATGATTCTCTTTACGAGGAGTTCTCCTTTGAACTCACTCATATCATATCTCCTCCAGAGTATGATAGTTTTTATTTTGATCTAGACATACCCATAATATGTCTTGATCAAACGGGCTTAAAAGAGGAGATTCATGAAACAATGAATTCTCCTATTGAAGATGAGGAGTTAGTTATGATTTTCATCATGACCTTCTTTCTTTTCTTCATATATCCTGTGGCTTATCCTATTCTTCACTCTTTCGGGAGTGAAGACATTATCTTTGATCCCGGCATTCTCATTTATAAATTATGAGCCAGGTACTTATCTCATCGGTGTGGAACTTTCACGTGCTTCAAATGTTTATCCAAATATCTTGAATGAAAGTCCGATGCAGATTGTCTCTTCCACATCATACTTCCCCATGGACAAATGAATTCGGGGTCGAGTCAAGCTAGCGACTCGGTAAATAAAAACAGTAGTATTTACTTAGGGTTTTCACCCTAAGTGTGGGGGAGATACTAACCCACATGTTGTATATATGTATATATCCTCAAGAAAAAAAAAAAAAAAAAAAAAAAAACTTAAATAAAGGCTATGGAATATTTTCTTTCTTACGTTCTAAGTTTTGGTTTAACACCCAGTATTTTGAATATTGAGGACAATATTCAGTTCTAAGTGGGGGGGGGGGGGGGGAGATTCGTTATTCTAACGAATTTAAACACATGTTCCATCAAGAACCCCCATTTTAGCCAAAATTTTAAAATTTTTTCCCACTTAGAACGCAATAAATGGTTATCAATCTGCCATGTCTAACCCACATAAGGATTGGCTAATCCAGAAGAAAACGGTTCTTGGTAAAGATATCTCAAACCTGTTTATGGCTTGCAATTTGCCAAAAATTGTATGGTACCTCAACTCGCCATATCCTAAAAAGCGAATGAGTTGGCTAGCCCGCAAGATTATGGCTTGTGGTAAAGGCAGTGAAAAAACCATAATTGGTAATCAGCTCACCAAGATGTTGACTATTCCATCAAGAGTTGGCTAGTCCAGAAGCAAACGGCTTTTGGTAAAGACTAATCAAATCCGTTGACAGCTGGTGGTTTGCTCAAAATCACACGGTTATCAGGTGTGCCACAGTTCTTACATCTGGCTACTCCAGAAGTTATGGCTTTTGGTAAAGAGTTTTTCAAATCCATTAAGTTTTTCTCAAAAGATTGCTAGGGACTAGCAATAGTTTAGTGTGGGGGATTGATGAGTGTCTAAATACTCATCATTTTATACTAATCTGAGCTGCCAAAACATACAAAAATACTCAAATATGCATCAAAATACTTAAAATATCTTAGAAGTGTGTTTTATATGTTTCAAATGCAAAATATGCAAAAACAGATGAAAAACGTACAAAGTTTGCATAATTGGCAGTTTCAGTCCCTCAAGTTTTATAAATTGGCAAAACTAGTCCCTGGTTATTCTAAAAACTTGAAAAGTCACCAAAGGTCCTTTTTAATCATAAAGTTACATATTTAGTCCTTTGGTGCAAAGTTTCACAAAATTACAAGTTTAGTCCCTGTACTTTGGAAATTGACATAAATGGTCCCTGGGATGTTAAAAACTTTGAGAAAAGCAATTTTGGTCCTTGTAATATTAATCTTTTGCAGGAATGGTCCTTGGGTGAAAAGTTTGGTAAAATTACATGTTTGGTCCCTGGAGTTTGAAAGTTTGGCATAAATGGTCCCCGAGGTGTTTTAAAGTGCAATAAATGAAAAATTATCATTTACGGTCCCTATACTATTCAACTTTTACAAAACTGGACCTTTTGATAATATTTTGGGAAATTACATATTTAGTCCCTCAAAAATCTGAAAATTACATAAATAGTCCTTTAATATTTAAAAATGGAAAAATATGTAATTATATTCCTTGGTTTATTCTAATATGGCAGGAATGGCCCCTTGATTAACTTTGGAAAATACCACATCAGCCCCCCCAAACTTTCAGATAATTACATTTTTGGTCCTTGTGTTTTATAACAAACAAACCAACCGGACCCTATAATAAATAACCAAACAAACAAACCCAACTTATATTACCCAGCCCACACACACCCTTGATCCATACCCTTCCCAGGCCCAACTCCCCAAAGCCCATTACCCTTTTTAAATAAAAACCGGGCAAACCTCCCCACTGTTCACCATCTTCCACCTCACCCCCCCCCCCCACATGGCTCTGCAACCTTTACCACCTCACACCCCAGCTCTCCACGCAACCCTCCACCTCACACAAGCTACCAAAGTCCATTTAATTCCCTAAAACCCTCTCCACGCAACACACAGTGCTCCCACGACTTTTTGGCGCGAAAAGCAATTTTGAAGGGTGAGGATTAATTTGACCATTTCAAGGGCTGAGATGAGATGGGATTTTGTCAGAAGGTTGCTAGGGTTCCTAAAAATATCTATAAAGAAGAAAAGATGCAGTGGTGAAGAAGTATTAGTTTAGTTTTAGCTTAATTCAATCGTAGGTAGTATAGAATCATTTCCAGTTGTATCTTTTCATTTAAATCACTTGTATTCAGTTCTTTGAATGTATGGAAACCTTTATTGCAAGTTAATTTCAAATTATAGTTAACAAACTCAGTTTTGATAATTTCAATTGAATTTGACAAATTCATTTGAGACCTGTTAATTTTTATTGTTTCATGTTCTTGTAAGCATTTATAAGCTCACTTAAGCTCTGACAAAGCTTTGATAAGCTTGTAATATCTGTCTCACTCAGTTACTAAAAATAAGAAAAATAAAAGGAAAATAGAAATAAGATAAAAATTCTGAGTTAATGAAGAATTAAGATTGAAGAAGGTGTGTTTTGGATTGCTTCTGGGTTAGTAGTCTTGTGGAAGACTTATAGGAAGGTTCTTTGATCCATGGTTCTTGGTTTGGATGTATTCAGAATCAATTGTAAGTTCAAAATTACATATCTTGCATTTGTAGCTTTGGTTGTTCTTTAATAGACTTCTCTGTTTATTTAGCTTTAGAAATAGTCAAGTAAGCTAGTTAGATCATTAGGTTGGTGTATTTAGGCTTAAACAGTTAAAATTAGTATAAGTGCTTAGTTTAGGTTGTGTTTGGATCTGTATGCAAATCTGTGTACAGCTCTGTTTTACTTGTTGTTCCTTGTTGTTACATGACACTTTAGGTCCTAATAGTTCATACTAGTCATAAAATCAAGTACTCACAAGCAAAAAAGTCAAAGAACCTATTTGATCCACCCTCACAGTTAACTGTGAGGGAATTGGATTCCATCAGTCCTCATATTAGCTTGTAATTTGATCTTATAGCTTAGATTAGTTTCATAAAAGCTTAATACATCTTATTTGGTCAGTAGGGATCACTAGAATTTCACATAAGTCAAATCTTAGGTTTATATAAAAAGTCAAACTTTGCTCTTCTCAGATTTTCTCAAATCTTGAGGGATTTTTATAGATTTATGTGGTGAGATTTAGACTGAGAGCTTTTGAGGTTTAGTAGTCTACCACCTCAACTTCATCATTCCATCTTTGTTATATTTTTTAGATTTTTGTGTGGACCCCACCAGACCCTCAAAGTCACTTGCAGGGCAAAGGGTTCCCCTGTGCACCAGCAGACTCACCCACACCACCACCTTTGGTGGTGATTTGTGGCCACCACAGTGGGCCCCAGACCTCCAACTTAGGTTCTCCCAACCCCCCTCCTACCAGAGAGTATTAATTTACCCATAGTTTGACCTGTGCACCACTGGGACCCACCTTGAATCAGCTTGGAAAGTTGTCCCATAATTTGTCTCAGTCCACAATAAGCAAGTGCTTATTGTGGCTTATTGGCTTATCTTGTGGACCCAAAGTGATTTTTCCAGCTTAATTAAGTACAAATAACTTATTTGTATCAGACTTATCCAAGGTGGACCCCACATAAACTCTTTTGAGCTTATTTCTTTAGTTGGTCAACAAAGGTCAACTGTAGAGGTAATAAGCCCCCACAGTGCTTATTAATAAGTTATAAAATTATTGTTTTTACAAAAGTTATCTATTTTTAGGTATAAATTAGTTTTGTAAAAGAAAAATTCAGAAAATACAATATAAAAATAAGTGATAGTTTCTATTTAATTTAATTTAATTTTCATTTTCATTTTTAGATTTTAATTAAGAAAGTTGTGTTTTTATATTTTTATTAATTTCCTCTTAGGTTAAAGTAATTTTAATAATTTTCTCAGATTTTTATTTTGTAATTTAGTATTTATTAGAATTAATAATAGTTTTATTAATAATTAATCAATAAGTAAGTTATAAATAGCATAATTAATTTTTATAAAGCAACACCTAGTTTTTATATTTTTTATAGCTTTTATAAGTTATAAAATAGTTTTATAAATTTTCTCATAATTTTCTAAGTCATTTTAGTATTATTTGTAATTTAAAATAATTTAATTAGTATAATTAATATAAATAGTTTTTAATTAATAGAAAATTCATAAAAAGACAAAAATATTTATTTTTATTTGTTATACTTTCTTCAAGTTCATTTTAAGTTTTAGAAATTATTTTTATAAATTTTTAGTTTAATTTGTATTATTTATAATTTTTAGTTTGATATAAATTAGTTTTAATTAAATAGTTAAATAAGTTTTTAATTAAATAATTAATAATAAATAATAAAATAATCTAAAAAATAATTTTCTTTTTAATTTAATTTTCTTTTAAGTTTAAGTTTATAAAATTTTCATTTTTAACCCCTGTAGTTTATTTTTCTTAAAACTCACCTTTTTCTCAGTACGCAGTCGCGTCTGATTTTTAATTTAGTTTACGTTTATACGTTTTAGATATCTAGGTTTTACGTAATCGTTCTAATAGTTTATTTAAGTTATAAAACCTTAGTGTAATCACACACACACACACTTATTCATATCCCTGTTCACATTCACTGATCACAGATTCGTTTTTAATAAAACATCGCACACCTCGTTGGGACATTACGACCCGGGGAAACACTGTATTCCACGGAAGCATTTGCCTCAGCTGTTTGACTTTTACGGTTGACAATTCACAAGTGGTTGACTAATAATCGTCTGACCGTTTGAGGCGAACCACTATGTTTGGCGGGGGCTTATCGGGGTTTGGGCTTTTAAAATAAGCCAGCTAATAAAATAAGTCTCGTTTGTCATGGGGCTTATGGAAGGGCTTGAAAATAAGCTGGCTAAAACTTTAGCCCCATAAAAGGGGTTAAAAACTTTAGCTAGAGGCTTTTAAATAATAAATTACTTATTTACCCACAAAAATATTTAACATATACAAAAACTCATTTAATTATGTCATTTTTAGTAATTTCGCAATAATAAGCCCCAGCCCCAGCCCATTTGTCAAACAAGTTTATAAAAATACAAATTTTAATTTCGGCTCTGAAAAAACCAATTATGCAGAACCACAAATTGTTATAAATTTTGGCGTACTTTACATTAACCTTACATAATATAGTAGATCGCATTTGGGTGTTTTTGTGTGTCTTCCGTCAACTGACATTGCTATAACTTAATAACTTCTAACTATAGTAGACTAATTGTGCAAAAACTGTTTCCAATACCCTTACTAAGTAGAGTTCTTTTTCTGAATGGGTGCCTTAACATGCTTGATTTTGGGCATTTTCAGCTGTAATAGTTTCCTAGATTGCTTCGAATACAGTTCAATTCCCAGCTCGTGAAGATCCATATACGAATTAGATTTGAATCCGGCATGATCTTACAAAAAAGTCAATCACCTCTACCATCATATACAATATGCAGAACCAATCTTCCATGTTCAACTCCTATCCTTACTTCTCAAATACTTAATTATATCACCAAACAATCTTCATCTTTAGAATAGAAACATGTGTCATGGCCATTTATTATTGTGACAAAAAAACCTAATCTCACAATATTATTAGCTTTCTTAGAGTGCTAAAACAACCTTATGATTTTGATTGATTCGATCAGCTTAAGGCTATGTCACATTCTAATGAACCTAACCATCATCAAGGTGGAATACTAAATCACGATACTAAAAGTTGTAGCTATCACTTGCATCGTTTTCATGTTCAGTCACAAATACCTTAACCTACATGTCCCATGTAGACTAATTTATATCCGTTAATCGTATAAAAATTCGACTAAAGAAATGCGGTTCATATAGTCTGTGTATGCTATTGGTAACTTGAGGTATCAAGTAGTAAAACTAATCAAAGTTTGATGAAAATCTCATCCTATATACCAAGGCCCATGAGACAATCATAACTTGTTCTCGCATCTCCTTTCCTAAACCAAGCATTGTGCTGTTGTACATTTCATGAAGGCGGTTGCAACGTTTTCAAATGTACCAATTTCGTCCTTATCACATTATGCCAAATGCACGGATTTACATATGCACATAAATAAATAAATAATTCAGAAATGTCAGATAAATATTTACGATTTACCAAAAAAATATGTTTTACCTCAAGTAATTTTAAGCAACACTTTCTTTTTGTAGCAGTTTTAAGAGCAGATACCTTCCAATTTCTCATTTTAGTAACTTAAGAATCTTTGAATCCTCTGTAAAAACCAGATAAATTTTTCTTGCTGAAGCGACAACAACACTGTAACTTAAGCAAGTTTTTTTTAGGCGACAATAACGCAACCTGTTATGATAACGTATATAAAAACATGATTACAGAAAAACAGAACTATACTTGCCAAATTTTAGCACAAAGTGTAATTAAAAATAAATTAAACTAACCTGAATAAGATAATCATCACAAAAGATGTCAATCATCCTCGTCTAAGTAAACATAACAAATGTGTCCTATGAATAAGCATAGTCACTGCATTTAGAAAGAAAGCAAGTTCACATAACAATTAGAGGGGTATTTCTTGAACATTGACCAAAAATATCCTACTGTAACTTAATATACGCTACCATGAAACATTTTCCTTTGCACAACCATGAATAAAACTCTAGTGATAACCTGTTTAACAACCAATACCAAACTGCTCATTTAAAAGAAAATTAGCAGCTTTTTAACTTATGAAACAATTCTTTCTTGCATACAATGATCAATAAGATCGAAACACCATTTATTTGTGATTAATCATCATACTTTGAATCCCACAACCCATATACAAAATTACAAAAAAGTGTTGGGCTTGAATTCACACATTCTATCATTTTATCAAACTTTATATTAAAACTACTTGTAATCTCAGTTAAATCATCCATATACCTTGATATAGTATATCCTTTCAAGGCATACAAATCACTACCAGAGTAGGAAATCATCTATTACCTATAGTGCACAACCCTTTTGATACATTAACTTGAATACAACTACAAAGACATATGGCGAGTATTATTAAACAGAAAGACGTTGTTCTAACCTTTGTCAGGCAGAGAGCGCTCTATTATGTATCTATTGGCAAGTATAGCTTCAGAAACTAAAGCACCATCAGAGATTTTGACCCCCTGATGAAGTTCATACCGCTCACGTAGTCTACGAAGAATGGAAATTGTGTCTTTGACAGACGGTGGATCGCATAATACTTGTTAAAACCAATGCTCAGCCTAGGTGAGCTTCAATGTAACGACCTAGGTGAATGATTTGATCACATGTTCGAAAATATATGAATGGCTGTGTGATTCAATCAGCTTTCAAATTCGAAATAATCAACAATTGGGTAAACGTCTCATATGAGAACCGTGAATATACACACTCGATAAAAGAATGAGTTTTTAACATGCTTGGCTGATTTATCTTGTTCCTAGTATATCAAGTTTTTATCATAATCAAACAAAGATATACATATGGCTTCCCAAAATCATCTTAATGGATTGATGTGTTGTTTGTTAAAGAACAATGATCCATATGGTACAATTACCACCAAGTCATCAGTTAAAACTAATAATGCGTGGTAACAAAAATCAATTAGTGGAAGAGTAACATACCTGGACAAGAAAGTATATCATTCGATCAATCAATCTATAAACACGACATCGATCAATCTCAAAAGCTGTAATCTTATATAAACAAACCCACAAACCTTAATAAAAATCAATAATCTCCTACACGGTATATGAACTTTAATCAATTGATCAAGTCACCAAAACTGAAGTATAGGTTCGAGTTTCAAGAACCCTAATTTTGGGTCTCTTCAATAATCATCGAAACATGATAATGATTCAATCAATTTGACCTAAGAATTATGAATCCAATTTTTTGGTACATCGGTTTGGGGTTATGTGAAGTAGAAGTAGAAAATCGATTTTAAGATTTAGGGTTAGGATCGAGTGAATGTGATTTAAGTTTGGTTCCTGAAGGATTGAGGGTAATTGTGTTTTCTTTGTTAATTTTAAATTACATAACAAACCCTTCAGTATTTTTAGATTACTCCGCTTTCACAAATTTTTTAATCTTTCAATTTCTGACACATGTATTTTTTGGCATGTTTTTTTTTAAAAAAAAAATGAATTTACAAATAATTGCCAAATAAGGGATTATTTAAGTTTTTTTTTTAATTGTAAAACATTAAGAAAAATAAATAATTTTTTTAAAAAATTACCAAATAAGGTATGATTTGATTAAAAAGTCCCCACTAGGGGTTTTATTTTATTAGGTAAAAAGATAAGTATCAATGCATGTGTCAATTTTCCTAATATACTCAACGTGTATATTGTGTTGCTACTGATTCATGTGGCAATTGAATACTTTCAGTCGGTTTCATTTGCACGAGATGTACCCATATTTATCAAAACTCTATATCATAATTTATACTTTATAAACCTATAGGTACGTATTTGATCTAGTTCTTCGAGAGTAATTAAATATGTAAGTTATTAAATTACATGATGATGAAAGTATACAAAACACGATTAGTATTCATAATTAGAGAAATTTATACTCAAACATGTAATAGATGCATATCGTAAAACGTCTAAATAAATTAAAGCAAGTAATTCACACTATCATTTTTAATTTGTTTTTTCAACCATATAAACAATTTTAATGTTTATCATAGTTGTTAACTAAAATAATTTGGTCATCTAAATAACTCTGGAAAGTTTAGAAACAAAATAAAAGATCAAGGAATAGGTTGACCCAATTATAGTCATTTGATCAATAATTTTGCATTTTCGAACCAAAAAACTTTCACTACATGAACAAAGAATCGAACATAGGCTCCTACAACCGTAAATGATAATATATGGTCACTGTGCGCTACGAAATTGCTACCCAACTAATGCATGGTATGTAGAAATTGATTATTTAAGTTAGTTTGTGTATTTGTGGGATTTTTTGATAAGATTTCATGTATATTAACAAGTTGGTGTGTGTAAAGTAGTGGTTATTACCGAGTATTAAACTTGTGTATGTAAACAAGTTATTGTGTATCAAAAATATTTATTTAATCACTACAAGAATCAGGAGAACAGGCGACGAGCCTATTCCCGTCGACACAATGTCGACGGCAATAGGCAGAAAACGACAAAAAAAAAAACGCTTGACCGAACCAAGCTGCGTTGAATTTTTGAGTTCATACGTTGGTGACGGTGCCGATGACCCACCACCCCATTTTCGTTCGATTACTAGCGGTCACCGTAGTGGTAAGAAACTTAAACTTGATAATTTGAATTTTGTTACTTGTTATTTTATAACGTTTTGTCTCACTTTAATTGTAGGTTCGTCACAACAACCTCGACGAGGAGGTAGGGCGGGACGAGGTGGCGGCAGGGGTGGAGGTCGGGATGGCGGCAGGCCACAGGTCCGTGAAGCCAACAAGAACGTAGACCTCAGGAAAGCCGTGACTAGATCGGGCCCACAATCAATCGAGTTCGAGATGAATGATCAGAGGACATATACTCATGTTGGGCCCCACCGCGCATGGTTCAGTAACTATGTTGGCGAGCTGGTTAGGTCCTTGCCGTTGCACCATCCCTCCTGGCACGACCTTGAGGAAGCGACTCGACATGCCTTCATGAACCGACTCGGGGTCAGTTATTTATTTTTTATTTTTAATTATATCTCTATATTTAATTATTTGAATGTGTACATTTATTTAAATTTGTTTAATTGTGTATATTTATTTAAATTTGTTTATTTATTTATATTTTTATGTTAATATTAACTATATTTGATTGCAGGAATTCTTCGACTTGCAGACCCACATGCGCAGTCCCGAGTGGAAAACCATTAAGAAGGCCTCAATGCGTATATTGCTAAGGTCTACTCTGACAACAAGGGCACCATGAAGAAGACTTACTTTACGGTGCCGGGTGGGCCTGCTAAAGTGGATGAGATACGAAGAAACCCTCTTCCGAACGTCGAGCCGTCTGTGTGGGAGGACCATATCAAGTTTTACATGAATGAGAAGAACCTGAAGCGTGCTGCTATGAACAAGGAGAACCGAAAGAAGAACAAGGTGTACAGCCGCCACGGTTCCAAGTCATTAGCCGCTATTCGCCACGACTATGTAAGACACATTTTATTTTTATAAAAATATTTTATTTTTATAAAATTATTTAATTATAATTATATATTAATTAAAAATTTTAATTATATAAAAGTAATTAATTTTAATTTTATAACAGTATTTAAGTTTAATTACAATAAATATGGTGTTTGATTTGTCATTTTTAATTTGTTTCATCTTATATGCATGTGTATATACAGTTTTTGAACAGCAAGGACAAGCAATACCCGTCACTCATCCAATGCTTTCATGACACACACTGCGACAATAATGGTATGTGGTTGCAGGATGAGGCTCGGGTTTAATATGTAAGTATCTTTTTTTTTTTTAATTTATTATTTATTTATTTATTTCCCCAAAAACGCACTTTAATGATTCATTGAAACATAATCTTGTAATTAACCCGACATATATATATATATATATATACATATATATATATATATATATATATATATATATATATATATAGGAAGATATGATCCGGCTGAGAGATCTGGGAGCGAATACGCCGGACGGAGTGGCGTATACGGAGGAGCAGATACTTGCTATGGTTTTGAAGGGCAAGCAGCGGGGCCATATAGCCGGACGGGTTAGGGTCGTACTCGGGCTGAACAAGCCATCGTTACCATACACCCCGCCTCCACCTCCAGGTATGTACAGTGTGATAATATATTAATTATAGATTACTCGATCATGACTCAAATTAAGAATTGCAATAGATATTTTTAAATTTTGATTATTTCGTTTTCAGAATTAGCCGAGATGGAGTCGAAGCTTGCTGAGTACGAGAAGAAGATTTCTGAGGCCGAGAAGCAGAGCCGGGAAGATGCTGCCAAGCGTAAGGCCATGAAGGCGCAGCTTGATTTGGTGACAGGTTTTATGTCGTCCAACCCGCGATGGCACGAGTATCTTAGTCAGGCGGGTTCTCAGCACGTGGATGGCTCGGGCAGTGGCGCTGGAGTTAGTGGCTCAGCTGGAGGGAGCGGGAGTCGCAGAGGCGATGAGGATGGTTCTCATGATGATGAGGTTTCTGGTGATGATGAGTGATTTGGGATGTAAAGGTACAAACTTGGGTATTTTGTGTTGTACTTATGCTTGAAACAATATTTTGGCGACTCATATGTTAGTATTGTATAGTTTAACCTTTTGGCGACTTGAACGTCGGGCATATTGAAACATTTGTGGATATGGCAGCTAGGTTTAGATATTATCACACCCCGTTTTGTAGACTTTATATGTTTTTATGCATTTTGAGAATGTTTTGCAATAATTTGCAAGTGTTTTAGCCAGTGGCAAGTTATACGTTTAGGACATGTTGATATTGAGTGGTTATAGATGCTATTACAGGTTCTGGCTGTTACAGGTTTTGGTAGATTTTTTTCAGAAAATCCGGAAAAAATCTGGAAAATTGCTGGTTTTGCAGCCTGCTGTTAGCAAGATATCTTAATTATGCTGTCGACATGTCGACGGCAAAATTAACCAAAAAATATTGATTATTTAATGTTGCCGTCGACATGTCGACGACACAATTAACCAAAAATATTGATTATTTAATGTTGCCGTCGACATGTCGATGGCATCATTAAGCAAATAATATTGTTTTTTTAATTATGCCGTCGACGGCCTAATTAAATAAGGAATATTATTTGCTTAATGATGCCGTCGACATGTCGACGGCATTATATAAAACGTAATTATTATTTGTTAATTAAAACATTATAATAATTATGCGGCAAAGAAATCGAGTCGACAAAGAAGAGGATTGAATCGTTAGCAGATTATGCGGCAAAGAAGTCACAAATAATGGATAAAAATGTTGAGAAGAAACGTGCGAAGGAAGACTTGGCAGAAAAGTTAATGTCGGCACAACTAGAAGGGGTTCAAGAAAAGAATTATTTTCGAGCTATGAAGTTCTTCAACGACCTCCATGATAACATACCTGATCCAACAATGCGCGATATTATGATTGCAAAAAAACATGAAGTCGCGGCGAAATATGGATGGCCTTGCAATTTTTAGAAATTGTTTTGTTTTTATTTTCCTAAGTATCATGTAACTTTGTTTTAATTATTAATGAAATTTAAAGTTTTTAATTTAATTGTTAAATATAATTATGAGTTAAAAAAAAAGAAAAAAAAAGTTTAGGCATGCTTAGGCATGACATTGCCACTAAAAATGAAACTTTAGGCATCTTTAGGCATTAAATGTATTTCTTTCTCTTTATTGATCAATTTTAAAAAAAAAAAATTGATAAACCCTTAGGCAACAATGCCACCCCCTAAGTAGGGGTGTTATCGGGTCGGGTTATCGGGTCTTGTCGGGTCGGGTGAGTCGGGTTTTGGTTTGAAAAAAACTAACCCGCAACCCGACCCGATAAGGAGTCGGGTTATCGGGTTCGGGTTGATATCGGGTCGGGTGTTGTCGGGTCGGGTCATTCGGGTTATCGGGTGACCCGATTAAGTAACAAGTAAAAAAAATTATTTAAGAAAATTGGTATATTCATCCGTTTTTACTTCTATTTTTTTTTTACTTTTATGCTATTGCATTATTTTTTTACTTTTTTTTATCTATGTGCTACTAACCTTGTGAGTGAACTGTCAACTTTGCAGATTTGCGATCTTGATTTAAATTTTATTTTGACTTTGGAATAATATATAATTTGTTTTCATTTTTATTTACTTCTAGACTCACAAAAGTTCATGCATTGACTTTGGACTAAACATTGCGTAGTGTTTACACAAGGACAGCAGAAAAAAGTCCCATAGCATATATTAAATCACAAAATATCAGTTCCACACATACTGATGTCAAACCTGGGTGCATAGGAAATAGATATTAAGTAGACTATAGACTTGACTCATGTTCCCTAAAAAGTAATAATTAAAAAGCAATAAGTGATTGTCGGGTCTTATCGGGTTGACCCGATAACCCGATAATATTTTTTTATTAACCCTAACCCGACCCGATAACATTATCGGGTTATCGGGTTCGGGTCAAAACAACCCGAATAGCTTTTTTGACCCGATTAAACCCGACCCGATTAGCCTTATCAGGTTCGGGTTCGGGTTCGGACCCGACCCTACTGATATAATTGAGAATGGCTATTAATGACACGTTCGTCCTACACTTGTCATCCGTTGCAAGGATCTGTGTCTGATTCTTTTAACATAAAAAACAAAATATCTATAATTTACATGATTAATTTCACTAACATCTATATTATTTACACCTTATTTTTGTCAACATTAGAAACTTAAATTTTTGTAACATGAATATCAACAATAAAAAAGATACCCAGAGGCTTACTGAACATTATACACAGATCGTTCCATACATACATTATGGTGTACTATAATGTATAATATTGGTATAGAATAAGCGACGGAAATTTGGAATTGAGGATGACTTTTACTCTCTTCGTCTCAAAATTATAGTCCACATTTCTTTTTTGAGATGTCTTAACATAATTGTCCACTTTCCTTTTCAAGTAAAAACTAGAGAATAAACGAGCCTAGCTCGCGTCGAGTAGTTAATAAACGAGCCTAGCTCGTTTAAACCAAAACTCGAGTCGACTCGGACTAATCAGACTACACTCCCGCAAAGTATATATATATATATATATATATATATTTTCCTGGTAGTTTCTTGCACAATTTCTTCTAGAAGGGTTTGAATTTTTTAGTAAGGAGTAGTATATAATAGTAATATAGAAAAAGTCATAACAAACATCGAGAAGAAAAACATAAAAAGTATGGTTGGGCCCGTGAGGAAATTATTTTTCATTTTTCTAGTTTTTTTTCTTTCTTTTAGTATATTCATTTAAAATATCTATTCTTTGTAAATTAATTGAGTGTACGTATATGTTTGTGATTCCAGATCTATGATGATATCCTTATTTTTTTTTTAATTTTTTTTTTAATTTTTTTTTTTGAAAAGTAAACTTCAATAAACAAACGGCTAAAAACTCATCTCCAAAGAGGAGCCGAGCCGCCCCAAAGAAACTTTACATCAAAATAAATTTACACCAAGAATCCCAAGTACAATTGTTCTCTTTTTTCCTATGCTTATACCACAAAAATCCTATCGACTTGACATCCGAAATTATCTCCGAGATCTTAACTTCTTTTCCTTTGAAAACCAATTCATTCCGAGCTTTCCATATGCGCCAACACGTAATAATAATGATACCTTGTATAGCTTCTTTGTACGCCGGTGGGCGTCCGCAACTATTGAAGATGTCTACCAAGTCTCTCGCATCAAAAGCAAAGATGGGCGGTATACCACACCAGCGAGCGATCATCTGCCATAGCCCACAGCTGTATCCGCAACCTGTAAACAAATGAGCTGCTGTCTCGTCGCCTTCCTCACACAGCGGACAAGCTGTATTGTCCGTGTATATATTTATCTTTGCCAAAGCCATCTTTGTAGGAATTCTCTCATTAATCGCTCTCCACATGAAAATGCTGCATTTTGAAGGAAGCCACCTGCACCACTTCAGCGCTAACAAACTGTTGTTGTCAATCGGCTTGGGCAACCACGATTTGACTGCAGCTGCAGAGAAGCCGACGCTGCTCCCACTCCATATCCACGAGTCTGCTGCATCAGTAAGATAGGTATCTCTAAGTTGAGTAATGAGGTCCGTCAATTCCACCATTTCTAACGCTGTGGAGGGAGTATTCTTCCAGTTCCACCCGAAAACTCTAACTCCACCATTCTTTAAAACGCGGTCCGCAACTTTACAACTTTTATCACATTTTAAACGGTATAAAGCATGAAACTTCCGCCTTAAAGGGGTCTCGCAGTGCCAAGGATCCATCCAAAAGTGCGTCGTCTTTCCATTTCCAATCTTACTATGAATTAGCGAAATGAAAGTCGCCCCATCCACCTTCACCATTCTACCAAGTTTCACCATTTCTGTCCAAACTCCCCCTCCACTACTAAGCGCCGGGTATGACTCCCATTGTCTAGCCATACTATGAATCGAATCAATCACCTTTTTCCACATAGACTCGGGCTCCGTTCTATACCTCCACAACCATTTGAGAATAAGAGCATCATTACACTCACTTAATCTAGATAAGCCCAACCCCCCTTTCGTCTTTGGCAAAGTAACCTTATCCCAAGAACACCAATGCATTTTCCTCACATCTTCTGCTCCTCCCCAAAGAAACTTCCTAATTAATCCTTCCAATAATGAAATGATCTTCTTATGAGCTTTATATAATGAGAAATAATAAATCGGGAGACTTTGTAAGACTGATTTAATAAGAGTAATCCTTCCCCCAATAGATAACACCTTGGCTTTCCATTTGGATAAGCGAGCCCGAAAAACGTCCACAACTGGGTTCCAATTGACCATGTGTTTCATATTGGTTCCAACTTTGATCCCTAGGTAAACGAAAGGGATCTTTCCGGGCCTACATCCCACAACCGACGCCATAGATACCACCTCCTGATCATTTACCCCAATCCCATACAAGGTAGACAAGGTGAGATATTTTCGGGCCCTGACTAGGCAACTGGACCCCCTCAAACACCCCCATTTCAGTTGCTTTGTTGAACAATCCAGAAAAAGCCTCCATTATGATAAAAAAATAAGAACGGTGACAGATGGTAGCCTTGTCGAATCCCCTCTGACAATCAAATTGAAATGTAGGCGAGCCATTTACTAAGACGGAGGATCTAGCCGATGAAAGAATACCACGAATCCACATACTCCACTTCATCGGGAACCCCATCTGATGCATAATGTCCAATAGAAAGTCCCAATTCACGTTGTCATAGGCCTTCTCAAAATCAATCTGAAGCATGAAGAGACGCTTCCCAGTCCGCTTAGCCCATGTCGTGATCTCATTAATTACTAACGGCCCATCAAGGATATATCTACCTGTTAGAAAAGCGGATTGTGTCTCAGCCGTAATGTTTCCTATAACCATCTTCAATCGGTTCGCCAAAAGCTTAGAAATGACTTTACTAATTACGCTAGTTAAGGTAATTGGCCGATATTCACCCAACCCAGTAGGAGCTTTATTCTTCGGAATGAGGGGTAATAAATGATGATCCCACACCCGAAGTAATACTCCTATGAGCATAAAAAATTTGCATAATCTTCTTAAAATCACCTGCAAAAAAGCTCCAGAAGCGTTTAATAAATTTAAAATTAAATCCGTCCGGGCCAGGAGCTTTATCATCTCCACACCCAAACACCGTATCCTTAATCATCGCTTCTATAAAGGGCACCACCATTAACCGCATATCACCTTCAGAGAGCCGATTAATACCATGATACTTGAACGATGGTCGTTTCCGCATATCTTCCACGAATTTTCTACGAAAAAATTGGAACACTTCTCTCTTAACAATGGACGGTTTAGTTTGCCAACTGTCATTAATAAGTAAGCCCGTGATGTTATTAGCCGCCTTCCTTTTATTGATGAGACCATGAAAAAACCTGGAGTTATCGTCTCCATACATTGCCCACTTACATCTCGCCTTTTGTTTTAAATCCTTATACTTGAACTCTTCTAATTCTCGTAATCTAAATTTACTCTTTTCCAAAATCCACTGATCTTCTTCAGACAGGTACGTTCTTCCAGCACTTTCTCTAGGAGATCAATATCATCCCCCAAAACATTCTCTTCCTCCATCTCTTTTGTTTTTAAATCCTCCTTCCACCTAGTAATTGTTTGTCTTAAAGCCTTAAATTTTTTCATCAAAGCTTTATCAGGACAACCATCAAAATTAAATTCTTCACAAACTTTCCTAATAATGCCTTCAAAATCTTTCCGTTCCATCCATGAATTAAAGAACCTGAATGGTTTAGGACCAAAATTGCAAGAAACCGACTTCAACATAATGGGGCGATGGTCCGGTCTTCCTTTAGGCAACGTTCTATATTCCGCATCAGGCCACCTGTTAAAAAATTCCCAACAAACAAATATTATATCGATACGACTTAACTTATTACCTGTTTAGAATGTGAATTTGCTACCTTTTAAACTCAGTTCTTGTAAACCAGTATCCTCTATAAAACAATTAAACTCCGTAGCCGCTTTATGATTAAAGAACGAGTTTCTTCTTTCTTCCGCACTCCTAACCGAATTGAAATCCCCCGCTACGACCCATAACCCCACCTTAGAGTTAACCAAAGCAGCTAATTCACTCCATAATAGACGTTTATCAATATCACGTTGTGGAGCGTAAACATTTATGATATTACAAACCGCCCCAAACCCTTTTAATTCACCCGGAACAAGCAAATAGTTTCTGTGTTTGATAATGTCAGACGGTTCGAATAAACGTTTATCCCACATACTGACTATGCCTCCTGATCTCGTTTTCGTTTAGATACTTCTTTACTTGTAACATGTGACTTGGTGACTTTGACTTTAATAAAGTCATCATATTAAAAAATATTGAAGTCAATTGGAGTAGTTAACTTTTTCTCTCTCTAAGAAAATCGTCTCAAAAAACCCTATATCTAAAAAGAAAACCTTTTCTGTAACATAATATTTTTTTTGTTTTATTTTCTTTCATAAATCTTGTTGCATAAATGTTAGGCAAGTTTTTGGGTCATGTCGCTCTTCGGCTTCATATACAGTTCGTCAGCCTACTTTCTGGTGAAATTGTGAGCTTGTGAGGTGATCATGGTTGGGAAGAGATTACGGTCGTGAATATCTTTCAGGTTGTGTAGATGATTTAGGTTGTTTGGGTTGTGAAATGGTGATAGTTAGATTTATAAGCAAAGGGGCGTTAAAGCATCGTCGAGGGACGATCGTTTGAGTTTGGCGGTTTTTCATTAGGTGTTGTTCGGTTATTTTTCTTCAATATGCCATCCTCACTATTCATTTAATTAGTTCGGATTTGTATGTTTTGAGGCTCTGGTGTAAGGTTATGTTTCTTGTGTGAGGTGTGTCAGGTCATGGTTTGTGGCTTCATTACTCTACTACATTTTGCATGATGTTTTCGAATCTTATCTGGCATGATTACTTGTAGTCTTGTACGTTTACCATATGCTTATCCTGGTTGTTTGTTTTATTATTCAGTGTAGTGACAAGTTGGGTCTAAGTCTCGAACTGGGTAGCTTTGCTGCTGGAGTGATGATATCAACGACTGATCATGCTCAGCATACTCTTGAACAAGTAAGCTCAACTTATGGATCGGCCTAATGATTACTGTAGTATTTTCATGATCTTTTCAAAACTCACATTTTGTAAAAGATCATGTGGCAAAGAGCTGGCAGTTGAGTCAACCTTGTAAAACAAGTCTTAACCTGTACAATACATCTCATATTTTGACCCGAACATGTTTTGATCTGTTAACCAACCCACGTGAGCTGCTTATTTTGATTTTTGCGGTATCTAGTTGATTCTGTTTGGCAAGTTTTATCTTCTTGGCAGACCTGTATATCGTTATAGTTTTTGTTGCTTCCATTTCTGATCCAACTATCCAAGTCTTGATTGATGTTCCCTGTCTTCTAAATGTATTTTGAATATGTATACAATATGATCATATCTATTTTCTGAGTCTGGCATCTTTTATAGGCAACTCATTTGTCAAAAAATAAGAGGCGTACATACACTGTTTTGCTTAATTTGAACTCAATTTGTTTCAGGTCGAACCGATTCGCAATTTCTTTGCTGCTCTTTTCCTTGCGAGCATTGGAATGCTTATTCATGTTAAATATCTATGGAACCACATTGATATCTTGCTAGCAGCTGTTATTTTGGTGGTTGAAATAAAAACTTTTGTAGTTGCCACGGTAGTCAAAGGATTTGGATACACTAACAAGACAGCGCTTCTTGTAAGGTTCCTGTACTTGCTAGGGTTTCTTTTCTTCTTTTGTTGTATATATGTTCAGCTTTATTGACAAATGAGCCTTATTCAATAACTTGATGTAGGTTGGAATGTCCCTTGATCAAATCGGGAAATTTGCATTTGTACTATTAAGCCGTGCCTCCAATCTTCATCTAATTGAGGTAATATTTCAATCTGTTTCAGGTGCAAGAGTTGGCCAAGTGGTCGGGTCAGGTGGAGTTGGGTAATGGTCTAAACAGGTTCAGGTTAACCCAAAACGTTTCTGTGTCCAATTGTTTTTAAGGTTTTTTTGTTAGTAGTCTGTCTCAACCATGATTACAAAATGGGTATCATTTCAAAACTGTTCTAGGCTTTTGATAGTGTTTAAAAAAAAAAAATGATAGACGACTTTCGAGTTTTGAACTGTATGACCTCTTTTCAGTCGTTATCATTTTCAGCTATTTATTTGTAATGTGATTTAACCACTTGTTTTGCAGGGCAAGTTGTATCTACTACTTCTTGGCACAACGGCTCTTAGTCTGGTACGTAATTTTTCACCATTTTCACCAAAGCGTACAAAATGAAACAGAGCAGATACACTTTGACTTTTGAAGGCAACCTGGCCATTTTCTGTATTCAAAACTAATTTGAATGTCTGGATGTTTGACAAAAATTTGATATAAAAAAAACCAGTTTTACCATAGTTTTTGGTCTCAATTGCAACAGTTTGATAGTTAAGTTTTGCTTAGGAGGGGTTGTTTTGAATTTGGATTTGCTTTTTGAAACAAAAATTTCCTATTGACGGCATTTTTTTGGGGGAGAAATAAGCAGTTTGTAATGACTGCAACATAATTGATTATGAAAGGGTAAAACAAGAAGCAACTAAAAACACTATCCAACAACTCGTTTTATTACAGCTGATTACAAGATTCTGTTTATTCAATATCACACAATCATATTCAAATTGCATATCCAAACACTCCGTTTGTATAACCAAAAGAAAAGAATCAGCCACGGACCATTGTAATGTATGTTTTTTTGTTTGCAGGTGACGACACCATTTCTTTTTAAGCTGATTCCCGCGGTTGTACATCTTGGAGTATTATTGCGTTGGTTCACACCTGAATTGCCCACAGAGGTGATCTTCTTTCCTCAACGAAGCTTTACCAGCAAAACCCGATAGGTTGTACACCGCGCTTTAATATGCATTGTACAGTATAACCTGTCTTAGAGGGGGCAAAATTGGTGGGTTGGGTAACGGGTCAAAACAGCTAACTTTTTTTGTGCAGTTCAGAGTCTGTCAAACATGATTTCAAAATTTATATTATTACAGAAAATATTTGGAAAATATTATAAAAGATATTTTTTTTTCATTAATACTCACCATTTACGACTTAAAGCCCTCGTTTTAAATTTGACATGGATTGGCCATTCATTAGCAAATGGCTCAAATTCACCGCCTCTACCTTCAACCTGCATCATTATAATATTTCTTCTTCTCAGAATTGTTCATTTACCAAATTCCCACTCGTTTTGTGTCAGGTGCTATTTAAAGGAGAACTGATGCGTTCAGACACTGCCAAGCGTATTAGCTTAATGGTAGATGTCTCTCATGATTTATAATGTACCATTAATATATGAAGTTACGAAAAAGACCAATCAACATCTGATGGACAGGTGCAGAAAGAGTTGACTTGAGCTTAAAGTCAAATCCGAAAGAACACGACTCAATATCCACCTTCTACCAACTACCAAGTAAGAATGGTAGCCTGTATACATCTCACACGCTAATTGAGGTTGCACAACTATGTACATATATAGAGAGATATACCCCTCGGATAATTCTGATTTGTAGAAATTGTTGATTTTGTAATTTAGTTTTAACTTGTTTCTTCTTTTTGTTCACCCTGTATGCTGTGAAACTATGAACACATTCTAACGAGTCTGATCCCGTTACACGTTCATTTCACTTGTAACTACTGATGTATGATTGCGTGGTATTAATTTGAAGGACAGTGTCATAAAATAGCAGCACAGTTATAACAATGTTTCTTTTATCTACTGACTTGTTATGTTTCATCTTCTAACGTTCCAATAGCGGTATATGTCAAACATATAATCAGTTGAAACAGGATGTTATCAATATTATTTCAATTTCAGACTTTATACGGAAAAGTAAACAACTTGAAAATTTCTAAACAAAAGATCAAAAATCATTCACTTCAACTTCTCTCCTTTCTTTTACAAGAGCCGTCTTGTAAAGCTGTTACACGACTCAACTACCGTTCAGGATGTTTTAAGATCTTAACAGGTGACATTTCCATCGAATACTTTGTTTTTCCTTGCAAAAAAGCTGGCTCGACTTCATTCAACTCAACCTCAACCTCTTTCTCAGCGCATCCTTCTTCGGTTTAATCATTGAACTCATTCTCTTCAATTGTGTACATGAAGATGCTCCAACATCTTCATCGTCCGTAATCCTTATACCAGAAGGCCCTATCCTTGTCATAGACCTAGAGGTGCAAAAAAATCGGTTTTTTTCGGTTTTCGGTTTTTTAATAACCAGTTATAAAAAAACCAGTTTTTCGAATAACCAGTTTCGGTTTTTCGGAATCGGTTTTCTTCGGTTATAAATGTTCGGAATCAGTTTTTTTCGGTTATAAATTTTCGGAATCGGTTTTTTTCGGTTTTTTACCGGTTCGCTTTTTTCGGTTAAAAATGTTCGGATTCGGATTTTTTATCGGTTGTTTACCGGTTCGTTTTTTTCGGTTCATTTTTTTCCGGAATTTTACTAAAAGCTTCGAACATTTATTTAATAAAATTGTTAATTATCAAACATATAATTAAACAATATTCTCATAACTTTTATTTAAACAATACAATTATACAATCATAACTTTTATTTAAACAATACAATTATACAACAAAAAAATACAATCATAACTTTTATTTATACAATACAATCATAACTTTTATTTAAACAATACAATCATAAAAACATATAAATACTAATACATTTTGCGAGCTTCGGCATGGCCATCACCCGAAAACATATTAGTGTAATCAAGTATATCGAGCTTCGGCATTGCCATCACCCGTTATACTCAACTAGTCACTCAAGTCGTCATCAAGATCATTTTCTTCCAAAAAATCTTGTACATCTAAATCTTCAACTTCAAATTCTTCAAACTCACCTTCATCTAATTCGCCTTCGGTATTCGTAGTCGAAGACGAAGGTGATATCCCCGCTTCTTCTTCTCTTATTATACCTTCTTCAACATCTTTATCTATTATTGGATCATCCAACGACGATTCATGTTGTATCCTATCTACTCCGTCCAAATAATCTTTCAAACATACACATACTTCCACGGATTCGCATGTTAGTCTTGTCCTTCTATCCGATATAATTCGACCACTAACCGAAAAGGCCGATTCGGAAGCTACCGTCGAAGCTTGGACCGCTAATAAGTCACGAGCCATAGCGGATAAAACCGGATATTGGATTTCCCTTTCTTTCCACCAAGCCAAAATGTCAAAGTTTGCAAACTCATTGGGACTTAAAGTTCTTAAAAAGTTTGTAGCCATATATTGTCCCAATTCGCTTGTTGGGGCCGATGATCGTTGATGCCTTGTAGCGTCTTCAAATAAAGAATTATAAAGGTTTATATTAATGTCTCTTGTCATTTGGGACGATCCGGCCCGCATTTGGTCAACAATTGGGTTTTGTTGGTGACCATATTTTGTTGCATAAATGCCAAACAATTTTTGAAAATGATCGTTAAATCTAAAAATTTGAGATTCTATATAGCCCACGTCATCACCGTCTAACCCAAAAGATAAGTCTAAATTTTTCATTATTTTTTTTATTAAAAGTTCTACACCTCCAACATTTAAACATGGATTAAGTGCGGCGGAACAAGTAAAAACTAAAGGTAAACTAGCAAAATATTTTATAAATTTCTTTTTTATAATTTTAACCATTTTTCTAAACATTCGTGAAGGTGAGTTTTTTAAATCATATAATTTTTCCGTCATAGCATAAATTTGTTTTAAAACTAATGGGCTAGTTGGGCAATAAACACCCGATAATATAGTTGTTGCCTCTTTAAAAACTTGTAAAAACATAGTTAATTCATTTAGTCGATCCCAATCTTGGTCGTTTAGTATTATGTTGGACAAATTTTTATTAATAAGTTTTTGATTATAAGCATGTAAAGTCGCACGTTGTCGTAATATATTTTCAAACATCATGCAAGTAGAATTCCATCTAGTATTAATATCAAGGCAAGGTCCTAGGGGTTGTTCATTACACATTTTACGAAAACGTTTATAGTTTATTTGTCTTTCGTTGCTCGATTTATATATCAATACTAATAAACCCCTAAATTTCGTATATAAACTATCACATATTTTTAATGCCGCTTGTACGGATAAATTTATAACATGAGCAACATAACGGGAATGAAAAAAAGCACCATCTAAAATAGGTTTTACACGTAATTTTAACAAGTCCATAGCTCTAGTATTATTTGATGTATTATCTAGTGAAATCGTAAAAACTTTATCATCTAAATTATATTCAATTAAAGTGTCATGCAAAATTTTTCTTAAATTACATCCCGTATGAGGATAACCAAATATTTTAAATGCGATTGTCCGTTTCATTAATAACCAAGATTCGGGATTAAACCAATGAGCCGTAACGGCGAGATAAGAATTTGCCGTACCATGTGGTGCGGTCCAAGTATCCGTAGTTATAGAAACACCATATTTATAATTACGAAAACCTTCAATTATTTCTTTTTTAGCCGTTTTCCATAATTTAAAAGCATCACTTCTAAGAGTAGTACGACTTACATGTTGATACCGCGGTTGTAGCCTCCTTTTGATGATCTCCGTAAGCTTGACGTTGTCGAAGTGGTTGAATGGAAGCCCTTGTTGAATGACAAACTTCGTAAAATCAAGTCGAAGCGCATCCGCATCATATATAAAAACTTGACCATCCGCACCAATAGTAATTTGCGAACTAGTATTTTGACCCGCCTTACAACTACCAATATGATTCCTAAGTGTAGAGTTAGACCCGGTGCCATAAAAATGCCCACATTTCCGGCAACGCGCTTTTACGTTACCATCTTTCATAACACACATATCGAAATTAGTCCACACATCACCTTTTCGGGTGATTGGTCTAACCTTTTCAACATCATCGTTTGTGTAATGTTTTCGGACATTGCTAGTAGCAACGGAGGGAGTAGTGGAAGCTTGTTGTGATTGTGAGTTTTCCATTATAGCGAAAATACGAAATAGCGATTTTTGAGCGTTTTTGAGAGATTAGAGAAAGAAATGAGATTGTTTTTTATGTGTTTTCAACCCCAACACATTACCTCTATTTATAGTGCCTTAAAACTCCCCACAACCCTCAAAAAATTCAAAAAAAACGGTCATATGGCTACTAGCCGTTTGGCCTCGGTATTTAAAAAAAAAAAACGGAAAAAAACCGGTTAAATCCGGTTTTTTTCAAATGGCTACTTTTTTTTTTTTTTTTTTTTTAAAAACGGTTATATTTTTTTAAAAAAACCGGTTAAACCCGGTTAAATCCGGTTTTTTTTTTTCAAACGGCTACTTTTTTTTTTTTTTTTTTTTTTAAACGGTTATATTTTTTTGAAAAAATCCGGTTAAAACCGGTTTTTTTCAAACGGTAACATTTTTTACTTTTTTTTTTTTTTTTTTTTATTAAAAACAAATAAAACCGGTTAAAACCGGTTTTATTTTAAAACCGGATATAAAACCGGAAAAAACCGGTATATTATGAAAACTCATAACCGGTCTAACCGGTTCGGTTTTAGAAAACCGGACCGGTTTTTTATAAAACCGGTTTTGTGAAAACCGGTCACCGGTTTTACTACCGGTTAAAAAAAAAACCGGTCGGGGACTTGCACCTCTACATAGACCGAGCATTATTTGATTGGCCACTGAAAGGATTCGTCCTTAAAGACTCATCATCTCCACTTTTCTTCAAAGGAAACAAATCCTGACCCGTAATCTGATCAACATCCCTCATAGAAAACGAAACTATCTGACCCGAGATGGATATAACTTTAACAAAAACCTCTACATCACATTTCACAACCTCATTAGCAATAACAATTTCTCGTCTAAACATTTGTGAGACATGAACTATACCTTCTATGTCTTTAAAATCATGAAGCTGAACACAACAGCATTTATCCATCACTTTATACAAATCAACTACCTTCCGCAGGAACAAGTCCCATTCGTCCATCATATCTATCTTCACCGTCTCCAATCTTTAAACTCGAACAACTCGGCTTACTTTCACTAGCATTTCTATTACCATTTTTTTTTCTCAAATTTGGACTTACATTTTGGTGGAAAACTTGCATGTACCATGCAGCCCATGCTAAACAATGTACGTACTAAATAATCAGGAATATTACCCCCATAGTTTTGTTTCAATTTACGCTCTAAATCGTCAATAGTATCACATTTTCTAGCTAAATAAATTATAAATTCTGCTAAGACTCTCACCAGGAAAAGGATGTGAATTAGCAAGTTTCTTACATAAATAAAATTCAAGTCCTCTTAAGCAAGCCTCGTTCGATTCTGACGTCATTTTCGAATTATTTTAGGGTTCTGTAGAACGTATGAAAAAAATAACAGGTATGATTGTATTTCCCTTTCCATCTTAAAAGAACTCAAGAGCGCCCTTTTTTTTTATTTCCCTTCCCATCCCCTTCCATTACTTAAAAAAAAAAAAAAAAAAAAAAAAAAAAAAAAAAAAAAAACCTCGAGAACTGAGCGTTAAGGTTATACAAATTCTTTGGCCAGGTGGAACGAAAAATCCTTTTCTTGTGTCGCTGTCGAAGAGGATTAATTATAGAACGGAAATCCTGCACAGAAGCTACTGGTGGGCAAATGTATTATGCATGTCCTTATTCAGTGGTAAATAATCATACGTTTGCTTAGTTATGTAAATATGTATATAATTTGTTTGTTAAGAATACATTTCTTATAATTTTCATAACATGTAACAGCCAGGTACGTATGACTATGGGTGTGGATACTTTATGTGGAAAGCTGAATTTTAAAACAAGTACTTTAATCAAGCATCTTATTCGACGCAGTGTTCAAACTGCGTAGCTAAATATAATAAGATTGACCAGCTTGAAACAAGACGTTATTGTGTCAAAACAAGCTGTTGATGACAAGAATAAGCTAGTAGAGAATGCCTCGCCACACCTGTTACTGGAAGTGGTTATCGTGGAAGTCAACCATTGTGTCAAAAATGCAAGAAGTATCACACAGGTATCTGCATTGTTAAGTGCAGGAAATGTCAGAAAACAGGTCACAAGGCAAATAGCTGTAAGACTCCGGACAGGAAAGGACAACTAACAACTGTAGTATGTCACGGATGTGGTGCAAAAGAGCACTACAAGAGCCAATGTCCAAACTACAATATCAATTGGAAAGCCAAGACTTTTGCAAGAGAATGAAGAATCTTTAAAAACTTCGATAGTATCAAGGGAATAATAACTAGATTTAAGCAGATGAATAAATCCTGTTGTAGATAAATAAACTCTAGTTCAAAAATTTCCTAAGTTGTATCTCTTTCTTGTATTTTACTTTAAGTTACGATAGATGTAACCTAAGTATAACATCTATCTTTCTACCGTATCGAAAAATCTACATTGTAATATTTCCATAATAATCATAATCTACGTTAATTTCAATTTCTGTTCCATTTACCAAATAACAATATACTGTTATTACTCTAGAAATTTCTAATTCATAGTATGAACACTAAAATTTTCTACTTTATTCTTAAAAGAAATTACATGTTATAGTATAAAAACGACACGTTAAACACCATCTAAAACAAGTTAGAGAAACATATGATTGAGCCAAACATCACATCATTTAGTCCTAAATTATACATAGCCTGATCAACTATGTCTAGTTTAGGAAGAATCATGTTATGAAGGGAACAGTCATAATTTCAGATTTTCTAAATAACAATCTTCATTTAAAAGAAAATATAGAGATAAAATGGACTGTTCATAAATAATACATTGGACACACCACAATAAATACCTATCTTATCCCCTCATCATTATGATGAGTGATGAGTGTGTAAATACTCATCATTTTTACCTTTTCTGAGCTGCCAAAACATCTAAAAACACTCAATATTGTATCAAAATAGTGAAAATATCTCAGGAAAGTGTTTTACATGTTTCAAATGCAAAATAATCAAAAACAGATGAAAAATGCACAAAGTTTGCAAAATTGGCAGTTTCAGTCCCTCATCTTTCAAAAGTTGTCAAATCTAGTCCCTAGTTGTTCCAAAAACTTGAAAAGGTCACCAAAGGTCCTTTTAAATCAAAAAGTTACACAATTAGTCCTTTGGTGCAAAGTTTCACAAAATGTCAAGTTTAGTCCCTAAACTTTGAAAATTGTCAAAAATGGTCCCTGGGATATTAAAACTTTGAGAAAAACAAATTTTGTCCTTGCACTAATCTTTTATGGCAGGATTGGTCCTTGGTGGAAAAGTTTGGTGAAATTACACAATTGGTCCCTGAAGTTTGAAAGTTTGGCAGATTTAGTCCCTGAGAAGTTTAAAATGGAAAAATCAGTTTTGGTCCTCACACTATTCATCATATGGCATAAATGGACCTTGTGAACAATTTGGAAGACTGCCAAAACTCACCCCTCAAAATTCAGTATATTACAAATTTGGTCCTTGTGAAATTAAAAACCATAACCGGACCTTAATATTACTACTCTAATCCAATACCAAAACCAATCCATTAAACCTAAGCCCACCCATTCCTCTATCCTAGGCCCATCATACAAGCAGCCCACACACAACCCATAATAATATAAACGGGTCAACCTTTGACCCCTTTGGTCAAATACGGTCAAACAACCATCACCTCCCACCTTTCCCTCTCCATACGAAACCTCCCCAACTTGCACTGTTCCCCCATCCTATCACCACCACCCCATGTTATCCACCGCCCAAACCACTCATTATATACCCTCACATCAACATTTAATGCACCCCCCCCCCCTGTCTGATATTCAGAATCAAATTGCAAAAAAAAAGTCTTTCACGCCAAAACACGTGGCGTCCAATTAGAGAGTTTCAGACATCCAATGGCTACAAGTGTTGATGTGTAACACCCCCAAAATTTGGTACAACGGAAGACTCAACAAGCTTTCGGGGTGCTACGGGAATTGGTATCCAACACAAGACATAATAGAACGAGATAAAGTAAACATAATAAAAACGCAACCAAAATGGGGTTTTGAAGTTTACATTTATCCCAACATCATTCAGAGTCAGGCCCAAAAGAAATAACAGTAGGTCCACAATTCAATATCAGAGTTTAGAAAAATAGATCCATAAACCAGGTGCCTTAGCCGAGCCTTCCAATCCATGCATCCAAATCATCACTTAATTACCTGAGAAAAAGTGCTAAAAGTCAGCTTTCGCTGGTGAGATCATAGGTTTAAATTCATCATCAATATAGTGGACATATACGCAAAACGCTTGCTAGCTAGACTAAGGATTTACTAAAAGCCTGCGGATACCCTCCGCTCCAACCTAACACACGGATACCCTCCGTTCTAACATAGATATTCGGGTAACCCCCGCAATACCATAAATACTCGGATAACCTCCAAAGTATTAATAACCTATAGGTGCACACTACAGTATCTAAATAAGCCAACCTTGAATAGTACACACGAAACCGTGTGACTAAAGCTGACAATCCCAAATAAGCCAACCTTGAATAGTACACACAAAATATATGTGACTAAAGCTGACAATATATATCCTAGTCCATACGCATAGCAAGTTTTAGAAAGAATATAGAAGCGAAAATAGTCCACATAAATAATTTGCACGTTTCTCACCCCAAGTATTGAAAACATAGTTCAAGAGTAAAAGTGGGGCTATGACTCACCTCAAGTCCAGAAATCAGCAAGAAGAAATCGGTAGAAGTAAGGTGTATAATAACTCACAAGACGGCAACTACGGACTCTGCATGACCTAACAATATCAACTCGTTCAGAAATCATTTCCTCAAATTCAAATATTCCCAAACCCGGACGTATTCCATTTTATTTTCTTAAAATCCATTTCGTATTAGTTTGGAGTTTTTACGTTTGGTATCCATACGGGTGATGGGTCGACACAAACAAACCAAAAAGGTCACACAAAAGAATAATAAAAAAAAAATAAACTATAGATCTAATATTAGCTCGATATATCATTTAAATAAATCGTCGAAGTTTATCAAATCCGTCGATTTGATAATCCCCATATTTATTTACGTAACATACCGCTCCAAGATTACACCCAATCCTAAAGCACATAGCACACAAATACTACATGGTATATATCGTAGTTTAATAAACTCCTTATATACATCGTCAAATTGGCCAGATTTCCCGATATATATATTTAGCAATTTATTATCCTCTACATATACCACAACCTATGGGCGTCGTAGGATACGATGCCCATTAATATACTCATTTCGTATAGCCAAATAACTCGGTTTAACCTGTCGTTTAAGTAAGTTATTTAGTTATAGAAAATGTTTATATTAATCGTCATATATCCGTGACAACACAAAAGTCACAAACAATAACTCACCTGGACTCAAGTGACCACGACTCCGCATAACTCGATAGCTTTCCTCGTTACTTATATAAAATAATATTTCATTTAATATTTAGTAATCGTCGAGAAATTTCTCGGTATTTATAATATTTATTTATAATAATACTTCCAATAATATTACGCTACTCTCGCAGCATAATATATTTAGTCGTATTATTTATAATACAACTCGTGATTTTTGTTATTATTAATATACGCATTTATACAATTATATATACGTTATTCACGTCTATATATTCATATAAACGTTTATATTACCAATAATATTATTACGAGTTTTATTATTTGCGTTTTAAATTGTAAATAATTATCGAGTCATACGAAATGGTCACATGTCTGAGTCATGACTCTCGGCTCATTGTCCAAGTCCGAAAATAATGTGAGTAAGTCAATCAAATCAATACATCTCCGTCCAAATCAATCCCAAAACACGTGCTACAACAATAGGGTCCGACTACGGCACCCGACTAACCTATCTCCGTCAATCTAAGTGACCGTCTCACAATCGGTCCCCAATACCACTTTTCGTCAACACAACTTCAAAGTATACCACGAGTCCAAAATAACTCGTCAACCGCTTCAAAATCATATAGGCCACAATAATGATGATAACCCATAATTATATAAATAATAACCATAAAAATAAAATTAGCCGAAATATATATATTTCGCCATCACAAACGGTTCTCAAAATAACCATGTTCGGGTCAAGTTACCAAGTCAACCCGAGTCGAAAATCATTTACCAAGCGTTACGTGGGTCCCACCCGAGACCACAAGGGTCACGGCTAGCTCACAAGAGCTCGACCCAACAAAAAATCAAAACCGACCCTACGGGGTCGTCGGCTCCAACAAAAATCGACCAACACAATCAATCAATCAAGAATCCAACCAAAATAATCAATCACGAGGACTAATTAAGGTCAATAAACACGAAACCGAGTCGAAATGATAACCAACAACTCGGAATCATCATAAGTCGAGGGTGAGGCCCTCGGCTCTTGGGTCGACCACGCAAAGAAAAGCAACCAAACATCAAAACCCGGATACCAAACCAAGATTTAACCATGTTTTAACAAAACCCATTATTATTTCATCATTTTCCTTCCAAATCTGCCCCTAAAACATAAAGAAAATCATGGGTTTGACTCGTTTTTCAACAAACCCGATGCACCTCGTGCATACTTACCCGTGGATCTACAAGAATCAACCAAGAAAAGTGGTGGTGGTGAGGTGTACGGCGTCGGTGGTGCTCGAACAAGGTGGGGGAGGTTGTTTTTGGGCGCGTGTGTCACAATACGAGAACAAGGGAGGTGTGGGGAGTATTTTGGAAGTGGCGGTGTATGGTGGTGTGCGGCGGTGATGGCCGGAAAAAGGGTGGCCGGCGGTTAGGAGAGGAGGGAGTGGGTGTGATGTTGAAGATGAAAATGATATTATGAGGTTAGGGTTAGGGTTTATAAAAGTATTTTACGCTTTGGTCCCTCTATTTAGTCTCCTTTAGATTTTGCACACTAAACCCTTTTACCACCAACTTTATTTTATAAAAACGTCCCCTTACGTAAGTAAAGACTTACTAAAAATATTAAACGTCCCCAAAACTTGTTATATTCACCATTTGTCGGACTAAATATATTATTCCACCGAAACTCATAATAAATACGTTACTGAAAGTCCAACGTATTAAAACTCATAGATTTTAAACTTTTCAGTTTCCTAGTGCCGGAGTCAACGTAGTACCAAGTGAGAATTTAAAAAAAAAAATAAATTACCAAGTATAATTCCATAACGAATCATTAAATAAATCTCAAATCCCATAACGATATTAAATATAATTAACCATAAAATAGGTCTTACAAGTTCGTTACGAATAAAATTTCAAATAAAAATTTATAAACGAACTTTAACGTAATGCGGGTTTTCAAAATGGCTCCCTAAATTGCCGATTGTCACATGATGGGATATGATCAGAGAGGGCAAAGGAACCCTAATCATTGGCTATAAAAGGAAAGAGAAGCAAGAAGAAGAGGCAGTTCCATTTTTTAGTTTAAAAGTTAGTCGTATTAGTAGTAGCTTGTAATTTTCATCAATTTCTAAGCTTTTAAGCATTTTAGTAGCATAAGCAAGTGTAATTTGATCTTTTTAATCAATCAATTTCAAGTTTCCTTTGGTATCTCAGATTGTGCAAATTTCAAATTTATTTCAAAATTCTTAGTGTACTGTGTTGTTGTTATCATTAAGTTCAAATGGACTCTTAGGTTCACTTAGGTTCCATTAAGCTTATTGAAGCTTTTAGAGACCCTAAAACTCAGTATTAATAGAAAAATCAAAAATATAAAAAAAAAGTCAACCATAGTCAACTGTCTTGTTTTGAGTTTGATTGCAGGTTTTGAGAAGCATTTGTGGACAAGCTTGGAAGTGGATTTAGCCTATCTAAAGATAGGCATCAGTGGAAAACCCCTTGTTCATGCTAGGGGTGTTTTGTAAGCCTTGCTTATTTGAAATTTCCTCTAAAATCTTAGTTCTTTATAGCTTCTTATTGCTTGTTTGCTTACTGCTATTCTGTGTTTCTTATGCTTATTGAGTGTTGTTTATGTAGTTTATAGCTTAATTTAGTTAACATGTTAATTAGGATTAATAGTTATTTTAAATCATAGTTTCACAGTCAAATTTGCATAAGTAGTATAATTGTGTGTTCTTGGTTACTAACTGTTTCTAAACACTCATTTAGGTTTAATATTTCATAAAAAGTTGAATTGGAACAATCTCATAAGCTTTCAAACCCCTTAGCTTCTTAAAATCAAAAACAGTTTTGTATTAAGGGGTGTTTGGTTTAACTCAGTAACATGGGTTCTTGTGGTTGTTTCATGGTTGTTTTAGCTTAGAAAGACTGCATTAGGCATAGTGTAGTTAAGTAAAACCTAAAATTCAAGTTTCTATTTGCTTAAAGTCAAAATCAAAGCTCATACCCCTTGATTTGATCACTGTTGAATCAGTTGATTCCATAACACCTAAAATCATTGCAAAACTGCTTAAGTTCAATAGATTTAGCTTCTTTGTGGTTAGGAACATCATAACAAATCAGTAAATCAAGATCTAGATTCACAGAAGTCAAAGAATCAAGTTTTCTTAATAAGTCAAAAGTTGAAGGTCTCAGATTTTGCAAAACTTCAAAGATTTTTGTGGAATTTAGCATTAAGGTTTAAAGCTTGAAATTTGTTCCAAATCATAGTCTATCAGCTGTTCTTTAAGATCTCATACTTGTTTGATTTTTGGGAATTTTTGTGTGGGCCCCACAAGCCCTGGAACACACCTGCAGGGAAGGAAACCTCCCCTGCACCAGCATACCACCACCACACCACCAACTTTGGTGGTGGCTGCAGCCCACCTCAGTGGACCCCAGTGGTTCATTTTTGGTTTTCCCACCCCCCCTCCTACCAGGGATCAAGAATTGACCCTTGGTTTGACCTAGGAACAAGTGAACCCCACCTGGAATACACCCCAAAGTCTGTCCCATTTCTGTGTTTAAGTTCAATCTTCAAAGTGCTTATTTTTCATCTTATTAGCTTATCAATGGTCAATGTTTGTTGTTTCTAGCTTATTTTAGTTCAAGTAACTTATTTGTATCCATTTTCACCATTGTGGACCCCACTTGCAGTCATTTGTGCTCATTTTACTACTTGGTCAAAGAAAGTCAAACTGCTTAAGTAAAGGGGGTGCACACTACTTATTTTTAAGCTTTGTAAAAAGTTGTTTCACAAAAGTATCTTATTTTCACCTTATATTTAGCTGTCTAAAAGAAAAACTCCAAAAAAGCAAACATAAAAATAGTGATAGCTTATATTTAATAGAAACTATCTTTTTCATTTTTCATTTTAGCTTATTTATAAGCATTTTTCCAATTTTATAATTTTCTAAATTTTCTAGTACCTTTAAGTATTTAAAATAATTTTCTTAGATTTTTCCTGATTAGTTTACTATTTATTAGATTTAAAACTAGTTTAATTAATTAAATAGGTAATATTAGTTATTAATTAGTTTTCTTAAATTTTTAGTAACAACAGTAGGTTTTTATAATTTTTCTAAGTTTTATAAATTCGTTAAGACTTTTAGAAAATATATTTTTAGTTTCTACTGTTCATTTTCCATTTTTCTTATTTTAATTATTTAAATCAGATTTAAAGTAATTAAAAGGTAATTAATTGGTGAAATAACCTTAAATATGATTTTTAGAGTTTTTTATAATTTTGTAGGATTCCTGTGATGGTTAAATAATTTTATAAATTTTCTCATAATTTTCTAAGTTAATTTAGTATTATTTGTAATTTAAAATAATTTAATTAGTTTAATTAATATAAATAGTTTTTAATTAATAAAAAGCTCATAAAAAGACAAAAATATTTATTTTCATTTTTTATACTTTCATCAAGTTCTAATTAAGGTTTAGAAATTATTTTTGCAAGTTTTTAGGTTAATTTGTAACATTTGTCATTTTTAGTTAATTTAATTTAGGTTTAATTTACATTTTAAATAGTTTTATTAATTAAATAATATTTAAATATTAAAATAATCATTTTTATAATTTCATTTTCATTTTCAATTTTCTTTTAAATTTTAAGTTTTCAAAAGTTTCAAAAGCACCCCCTGTAGTTTGTAATTTACCAAATCCCACTTTTCTGTCTGATTACGTGATACCTAATTGTGAATTTGTGCATATACTTGTATATCTGTTATTTGTGAATATTATATCTGTGTACAAAATATCAGTAGCAAATCCAATTCCATATCATCTTGGCTACTGTTCTCAGTGCCACTCATTCCTAAACGATTTCAAAAGCACCATTTCAATCTCGCTGGGACTTAACGACCCGGGGAAACACTATACTATCCACGGAGTATTGGTCTAAGTAGTTTGACTTTGTTGACCATTTACTTGGTCAATTTAAGTTGACTGTTTAGCACCGATCAAAATTTGGCGCCGCTGCCGGGGAGGTTGTTGCGTGTTTTTAAAATCGTATTAAGTTTAGTGTTTTTCAAAACCCTCCCTGTACAAATTTCACACAAATTTGTAAAAAGTTTTTTGTAAAAAATATAATCATATCAAAAAAGTTCATTAACACTTCTCCTGAAGTGTTAAAAACACAAAAAAAATCAAAAACAACAAAACAAACTGTGATGTTAAATTACTTCATTTTCTTTAAGATTACAACCAGAAACAGTTGGTTTAAGGTAAGTTCTGACATTAAATTGCGAACTGAAGAGGAAACCTATTTACTTCCTCCCGCCAGCCTGCGAGTAATCTTAATAGAACGATTTCGGTTAACGAATCAGTTCCAAAAATATTTCCCAAGTTTTCTGCACACACACCCATAAGCCTAAAGCAGTTTTTCAAATTAATAAATACATAAAATCTTACCACCGCAAACCAAGGCTGAACACCTACCAACTGGGTGTGTGGACATAATAAGTTCCCAAACTTAAGATAAAAACTTGCCTTTATATCCCTGTGAGTGGTGTACATTTTTTAAAGAAGCCATTCACTTGTGATTATTGGTTTAAGTTCACTGTGGTTTTGCCTCGATCTTGTGTTGAAAAATTGTTTTTAGTGCATGCGCACTCGGTCACAAACAAAGAATAAAAAACAGAAAAAGGTACCCGAGCTACTGATGCGTGGGAATTGCACCAGACTTTACCTCTCAAGGGATCTTGAGAAGCTTACAACCCCCACCAGGCAGTGTACCTGATCGTTGTAGTATAGTATAGTGACAAGTACCAGGGGATTGATCGTTCAGCTAGGAATAGTGTCGTTAGGATTGAAATTAATCTAACTAGGTCTAAAGGTGAAGGATGATTCTTTTTATGTTTTTATATTTTATGAAAAGCAAGTGAAAATCTCGGGTTTTGGAAGAAGGGGCGGAATTAGTTGCTAATCAACTAACCCAAAAGCTACTATTTAAACTAATTAACAAGAAAACTAAACTAAGGTTCTACAAGATAAGTGAAGCATGTCTACCCATGATATGTTACTCCTTGCTAGCTATCCAATCCTACCTATTGAATTGTAACCTTGTTTTAATTGACGGGTTGTATTCCTTAATACCATTCATGGGGTGGCATACATAACTCTCCAATTCTATGAGCTCTTATCTCCTCCTACACCATGCCCAGCACAACTATAGGGGTTGTAAACAGTGGCTCATGCATTAAATACAACCAATAAAGACCTAGTACGCCTCGGTTCATGTTTCTTAAGACGTTCAAGCATGTTACCATTTGGAGATCTGCCAGTTTTCTTAAGCCTAACATATAAATCATTCAATCAAAACAAGAATCAATATGAAACAAGGATTATAAACTAAACCAACTAGATCTATTGAAGTTGTCACGCCTTAATTGATGGAGATAGACACAACATCAACAAGAAATCAATGAGATCTAATCAATTATATACAAGTTTCACATAATCATAAGTAGACACAAGGTGAATTAGCAAATCATCATCAAAGAAGAGCAAACAACAATGATAATGGAAAACATAATTAAGATAGAATCATCAAACCAATACTTGATGTTTATGGAGTGATTGAAACCCTCTAAGTTGCTGGAAAAACACCCACCTAAACCCAGGAATCGACCTTAGGGTTTAGGGCTTACAAAAAGTGAAGTTATGAAGTTATATTTATAGGCATGTTTTCTGTCGGCCCTTCGTGACGGCGTCAGCCCGTACTCTTGACGCCGTCAAGACCATTTTTTCACCAAATTGTAGATCTCTTCGTCCTCTTCGCGTGGGCTTTTGAATCACCTAAATCCGAGTTCGTATGCAAAAGTTATGACCAAAACAATATCAGCTACTCCGCGCGCAAGTTTTGACAAGTTTACACGTGACGGCCTTGGTGACGGCCTTGGTGACGCCGTCATCAACCACGGTATTTTATTCTTGCTATCTGACGCCGTCAGGGTGTAACTCTTGACGCCGTCACCTAGTGTCTTCAGCATGGAAAATTGATACTTTGCCGTTTTCTTCACTTTTATGCTCCAAAAACGTCCAAAATGGCTTCTTTTCCAGAATTCACTCTCCAAACACCTAAAATCACAAAAGGAACGATTTAGGGCAATATTTGATCAAATAAATTCGGATTCGGGCTTAAATGACCCCCTAAAAACGGATCATTTTTCGCCTCATCATATACCCTTACACTTGAGATTTGCTTGTCCTCAAGCAAATGAGCTTTTATTCTACTCAAAAGACAAGTTAGGGGTCATTTAACACTAATATAAAAGTAATTACAATAAATAATCGTTCCACTAAAGACCAATAGACAAGCACGGAGGTCATACACAAGCACCTCACAAATAGTGTTTAGATACTCACATCTCTCGGGTGTAATAAAGTAATATAACATTATGGAAATGGAAGATATTTCTCACTACCTGTCATAGCAAAATAGATTACCATAGGCTTGGGAAAGGATCAAACCTCCACCACATGGCGTAAGCACCTAGGAGAAACTATCAAAGAGGTCTTTTAAAGGGTTGTAACGTTAGGTGTAGGGATATGAAATACACGGTTTTGTTGGATAAAGGAAGTTTTGCTGGTGACGAGTTAACAATCTTGGTTAATTACATGTACAAGATGGCGTTGTTAAGCCAAGACTAGACTCGACTTAAGCTAATAAATGAAAAATAACAAAAACATAAAATGAACATAGAATAAAAATGGGATGGTAGTCCGTATGTTTTTTCTCTTTTTTTTTTTTTTGCATACACTCTTACCCTACCATCCAAAATAATACATCATAGGGGTTGAACATTCCCCTTACACTTGAATCTTTACATACTTTACATTTAACTAATCTATTGACTCGAATTAAGAAAATCAAAACACGTGGAGCACTTTTAAGATTAACGTACATATGGGGGTAATAATATTATGTTCTTCCCCATTACTCCATAAAATAAGTACTTACCCATGAGTCCCAATCGTCCCAAAACAATATGTACAAGGATATGACTCGACTTAGCAACCATGTAATCAATTAGAAAGTTAACTTAGGGTTTAACAAATAACAATAATGCACTAAAAATGAGCGCATACACGGAAGGCTAAGGCAATTTGGGTGTACATTTAAGTGGGGTGTAACAAATTCTTCCTTTAAGTAAGATGCTTAAAGTTAGAAACGAAAAGATAGGCTCGGAGGGGTGTACTAGGGGTTTCGTGTACTAAAAATGAGTACAACGCTAAGGGTGTGGGAAAAATTAGTTGACTTAACTAGCCAAGTAATATGACTTAAATGGTCAAGTAATTGTGATACGGGTTTAACACAAGGGTGATCCTAATGCCTCTTATCATGTAGTAAATCCTACTACACGAATGTAGTCTCACTAGCGGTCTCGGGATGCATCACTAACGCAAGTTCTAGAATCTAAATGCTACCGGTACACTCATAAGCACCAATAATAAATGCTTTTCCTATCAAAACTAAAGGCGAACCTCACATTTTTGGGTGGAAAATTTTTCTGAATATACGGTTATGTGCTAATCATACAACCTCCTATCCATGAGATGCTTGCTATGGCTAAAGTTTCACTCCTAAATGTTGTAAAAAATTTTAAATTTGGCGCTAAAATTACACTAACAAGTATTTCTCATAGTTTTATTACACATCTACTATCAAACAAAACAAACTCAAGCGAAAGTGCATATGTAAGGTATCATCTTTTTACCCTCCCCTTACACTTAGGATGAACATTGTCCCCAATGTTCAAGTAAAGAATGTAAAAGTTAAGAAGTAAAGAGAATGAAATCAAATACTCCCCTGATTCGCTCGGTATGGATTATAGGTTGGCCAGGTTAAATCTTCCTCCAAGAAAATGAACAATCAAAGCTTCCCTTCCAGAATATAAATCATCTTCTTGTCATACATAACCTGTAAATCCTGAGAAAACAAACAAAAACCCAAAGCATCAACCCGAACAAAAATAACTCACAACTAGATGTAATTCCAGACTTAGGAATAGAAACAAAACAATTAAAGATATAATGCTTGTGGAATGAATGTTTGCAGATTTCCTGGAGTTTATAAAACTAAAGAATCAACAAAAACTTTAAGACTCCGGTATAAACAAAACTAGCAAAATTTCCAGAATTTTACACATGACGCCGTCAAGAGTAAACTCGTGACGCCGTCAGAAGTGACCTGCAGAAATTCTTATGTTAAGTTTCCGGAAAATTTCTGGAAAAACTTCGTCCTACTTCCTGGAAAATCCTGCAAAACATCATTACGACTCGATACAAGCATTTGACTCTAACAAGTACTAATACACATGTCCATTTAATATTGTTGTGGTTCATACTCAATTTCGTTCTTATAAACAAATTTAGATCTCCCTTACACTTATCTTTTGCAAAATACTTTTATATGCAATTAAGACGAAGTTAAAAACAAAATAAAGCATTTTCACAATTTACTTTGAAACATGAGCCACAAACAATAAAAATAAAACATGCATACGGAAACAAATAAAATCAAACAAACAAATAAAAATCATACAAAACATGGGTTGCCTCCCAAGAAGCGCTTGTTTTTGTTCGAGTCACGAGCCTGACTCTACCCTTATTTAATGGAAATAGGGGAGGTTCTCCCTACACTTAGGATTAAGTGTGGGTGAAAGTAGCGATACACACCCTTAGGGTGTGAATATGCCACGTGAGGTGAAGGGGGTGAGTGAATGGCTTCCTTCATCCTAAAACTACCCAGATAATATTGGTTGATGGGTGGGTCGGTTCCTCTTTTGTCTCCTAGAAATATATCTAAGGATGGAAAAGTGTGTAAAGATTGAGGTTCCGGTTCATCAACACTAGGAAATTCCCTAGAACTAGGAGTAAGGTTAGCACTACAAGTGTTCAAACCTATATCCTCAAGTGGTGCCTGGTCCAAGGGTTCTACCTCCATTGGAATTCCTAAAGTTTCTTCTACTTCTTCCGGGTAAGTCACGGGCGGTGCGTGTGCCTCAAATGATGGTTGAGTATTTTGTGGGCTTATGTTGTTCACCTCATCATTCCATGTATCAGGATCTAGCCCTAACATTCTCCCAAGTATCTCACGTGCTTCTCTAGGCATCTCAACTTCTATGTCCGAATCATAAGGATCATCTTCAATATTCTGACTGCTATATACAAATTGCCCAAGAGATTAATCATCTGTTTCTTGAGATTCATCATCATCAATCATAGAACCTAGGTCTTTTTGATCAATGTGATCATGCTCGGCTAAATCCTCCTCAATTGTGTTCTTAGGTAGTGATAATAGCAAACCTAGTGCTTCATCTAACTTATGATTTGTTGCAATGGCTCTCTCCATAATTCCTTGGCAAACTAGGTCGCATTTCCTATTGGCCTCACTAAAACTAGATCTTAAACATGGAGGTTGTTCATAAGAATCTATCCTAGGTGAAGGCTCATATGATTCATAGGTGTCACTAAATGAGGTATTTTGAACTCTTTGGTGTGTTAGCCGCTCAACCCTATCTTGTAATCTTAGAAGTCTAAGTGTAAAGTCCATTTAAAGCAAATTACAAACAAAATCACAAAGAAAAGATAGACTACGAGAAAGCTACAAAATAAAAAGAAAAAATCTCACTTGATAGGAATCTAATGAGTAGACCTAATAAAAATCAAATTCAACCTAAACAATAACTATTCCCCGGCAGCGGCGCCAAAAACTTGATGCGTGGGAATTGCACCAGGCTTTACCTCTCAAGGGATCTTGAGAAGCTTACAACCCCCACCAGGCAGTGTACCTGATCGTTGTAGTATAGTATAGTGACAAGTACCGGGGGATTGATCGTTCAGCTAGGAATAGTGTCGTTAGGATTGAAATTAATCTAACTAGGTCTAAAGGTGAAGGATGATTCTTTTTATGTTTTTATATTTTATGAAAAGCAAGTGAAAATCTCAGGTTTTGGAAGAAGGGGCGGAATTAGTTGCTAATCAACTAACCCAAAAGCTACTATTTAAACTAATTAACAAGAAAACTAAACTAAGGTTCTACAAGATAAGTGAAGCATGTCTACCCATGATATGTTACTCCTTGCTAGCTATCCAATCCTACCTATTGAATTGTAACCTTGTTTTAATTGACGGGTTGTATTCCTTAATACCATTCATGGGGTGGCATACATAACTCCTCAATTCTATGAGCTCTTATCTCCTCCTACACCATGCCCAGCACAACTATAGGGATTGTAAACAGTGGCTCATGCATTAAATACAACCAATAAAGACCTAGTACGCCTCGGTTCATGTTTCTTAAGACGTTCAAGCATGTTACCATTTGGAGATCTGCCAGTTTTCTTAAGCCTAACATATAAATCATTCAATCAAAACAAGAATCAATAAGGAAACAAGGATTATAAACTAAACCAACTAGATCTATTGAAGTTGTCACGCCTTAATTGATGGAGATAGACACAACATCAACAAGAAATCAATGAGATCTAATCAATTATATACAAGTTTCACATAATCATAAGTAGACACAAGGTGAATTAGCAAATCATCATCAAAGAAGAGCAAACAACAATGATAATGGAAAACATAATTAAGATAGAATCATCAAACCAATACATGATGTTTATGGAGTGATTGAAACCCTCTAAGTTGCTGGAAAAACACCCACCTAAACCCAGGAATCGACCTTAGGGTTTAGGGCTTACAAAAAGTGAAGTTATGAAGTTATATTTATAGGCATGTTTTCTGTCGGCCCTTCGTGACGGCGTCAGCCCGTACTCTTGACGCCGTCAAGACCATTTTTTCACCAAATTGTAGATCTCTTCGTCCTCTTCGCGTGGGCTTTTGAATCACCTAAATCCGAGTTCGTATGCAAAAGTTATGACCAAAACAATATCAGCTACTCCGCGCGCAAGTTTTGACAAGTTTACACGTGACGGCCTTGGTGACGCCGTCATCAACCACGGTATTTTATTCTTGCTATTTGACGCCGTCAGGGTGTAACTCTTGACGCCGTCACCTAGTGTCTTCAGCATGGAAAATTGATACTTTGCTGTTTTCTTCACTTTTATGCTCCAAAAACGTCCAAAATGGCTTCTTTTCCAGAATTCACTCTCCAAACACCTAAAATCACAAAAGGAACGATTTAGGGCAATATTTGATCAAATAAATTCGGATTCAGGCTTAAATGACCCCCTAAAAACGGATCATTTTTCGCCTCATCAGCTACGTTCTGTTACAGAAGAACCAAAAACCGAAATGGCAGATGTGCCACCACCACCATTACCACCCC
The DNA here is from genome assembly GCA_030686995.1 of Artemisia argyi. Classification (NCBI taxonomy): domain Eukaryota; kingdom Viridiplantae; phylum Streptophyta; class Magnoliopsida; order Asterales; family Asteraceae; genus Artemisia; species Artemisia argyi. Next base: position 5,698,012 of record CM060707.1, on the reverse strand, counting down.
CTGACCCTCCCAGGGATGTGCCAGCTCCCGATCTCTGAACGATGGAGGAGTTGTGCCAGCCTACCATGCAAGGGCGGGGTGGGCCTATTGCACCACTCACTATTGGGGCTACGGACTTTGGCCTCAAGCACCACATGATCCAACAAGTCCAGAATTCATGTCAATTTCACGGATTACCGAGTGACGATGCTAACAAGCATCTTGATAAATACCTCATGGTTACCCAAAGCATGAAATAACATGGTGTCACCGATGACGCCCTCCGGCTGTACCTATTCCCCTATTCTCTCACTCATCATGCCACTGCATGGTTTGACCGACTCCTAAAGAATTCTATTCATACTTTTGATGAGATGGTAACCAAGTTTTTAGCAAAATATTTTCCACCTTCCATGGTTACCAAGTTACGAAATGATATCAGCAACTTCCGGCAACGTCCCGATGAGTCTCTTTTTGAGGCTTGGGAACGTTATAAGCTAGCTATTGATCGGTGCCCAAACCACAATATGTTACAAGTTACCATCATAGACACCTTCTATAATGGTCTGACATTGAGGCACCGGGATATTCTCAATGCTGCTGCTGGTGGGACCTTTATGAAAAGGCGTCCCGAGGAGTGCTATGACTTGATTGAGAACATGACTGCCCACCATAACTTTTGGGATTCCTCTGCGGAGAGGGATGCGTCATGTAATTCAGTTACTCCTTCATCATCATCTCCTGAAATAACTGCTCTTACCAAGAAGATGGATGATATCTCTACGGCTGTGTTGAGAATGAACCAAACGATGCAAAATCAAGTTCAAAATCAACAAGTGAAAGCCGTGGCCCGAAGTTGTTAAACTTGTGGGGGCCCAAATCTTTATTCCGAGTGTCCAGCTACTGCTAGATTTCCTCAAGAGAACGTTTATGCTTCTCAAGGTTCCTACAACACGGGGGGTAATTCTTACCAACCACAAGGGGACCGTAATCTCTTAAGCTATCGTTCCAACAATTTTCTCGGACCTCCCGGTTTTAACCAAAATCAAAACCTTAACTCGAATCAGAATTTTAACCAAGGTCAAAGCTCAAATTTCCAAAACCCGAACCAAAATCAAGGCCAGTTTAATCAAAACAATTTTCAAAATGGCAATCAAAATCAAGGTTTTCAAGGAAATTTTCAAAGGAATCAAAATCAAGGGAATTACAATCAGGGTAATTTCAATCAGAGAAACAATTTTTAGGGTAACAACAATCAAAATCAAGGGAATTTTCGAAACAACCGTGTTCAAAATCTTCCTCTCCAAAATCAAAACGTTGTTCAACCCTCGTCTTCCTCCGATGAAGTGCTAAAGCAATTTATGAAAGCACAAGAGGAAACGAATCGTTTATTGATCAGCAAGATCTCTGAGCTTCAGAAGTCTTTAAATGATCGACCCTCGGGCCCGGGTACACTACCGAGCAACACGATCGCTAACCCGAGGGGCGATGTCAAAGCGATCACCACCCGAAGTGGGGTATCATACAATGGACCCTCGATTCCCTCTACCTCTTCTTCTCCTCCTACTAAGGTAGCGGAACGTGAACCTGAGGTTACTACGGACACGGTACTTCCTACTAATAACGGAGGTACCAACAACGTCCACCCTCAAGTTGTCCCGGTCCCGACTCGTAAGTCGAAAGTTGTATTTGATCCTCCTGTGAGTTCTGATGAAATCCCAAAGAATGATCCTAAACCTTCAATTCCATATCCTTCACGTTTGAATGATCAAAAGAACCGCGAAAGAGCTAATCATCAGATGGAAAAATTTTATCAAACTTTCCAAGAATTACACTTCGATATTAGCTTCGCGGATGCTCTTCTTCTCATGCTTAAGTTTGCTTCAACAATCAAAAATCTTATAAGCAATAAGGAAAAACTCTGTGAGATGGCAAAAACTTCACTTAATAAACATTGCTCAGCAGTGCTCTTGAAAAAGCTTCCCGAAAAGCTTGGAGATCCCGGGAAATTTCTCATTCCTTGTATTTTCCCTGGGATGGTTGAACGCTTTGCCTTGGCCGATCTTGGCGCAAGCATTAACCTAATGCCTTACTCAGTCTGGAAAAGACTTTCTCTACCTACTCTCACTCCAACCTGCATGACACTCGAGCTTGCAGACCGTACTATATCCCGTCCTCTCGGCATTGCCGAAGATATCTTCGTGAAAGTAGGAAAGTTCCATTTTCCGGCAGATTTTGTGATTGTTGATTTCGATGCTGACCCAAGAGTTCCTCTCATTCTCGGGAGGGGATTCTTAAGAACAGGTCGTGCTTTAATCGATGTATTCGAAAAAGAAATCACTCTACGTGTTGGTGGCGAAGCCATCACATTCAATCTTGATCAGACTTCAAGATACTCTTCCAACTATGACGCTGAAACGGTTAACCGAATTGACATCATAGATGTAGCGTCGGAGGAGTATTCTCAAGAAGTCCTTGGTTTCTCAGCAAGTGGCAGTACCACTCCTTCTACTGATCCTATCATTTCCGACTCTTCCCCTTCCCTCACTCCGTTTGAGGGAAGTGACTTCCTTCTGGAAGAGGTCGAGGCTTTTCTTGCTCAGGATAGCTCAATCCCGCATGGGGTTGATGAAAACTATCTTGACCCGGAGGGGGACATTCTTCTTCTTGAAAGATTGTTAAATGACGATCCTTCACCCTCTCCGTCTCCAAAAATACTTCATAAAGTGGAAGTCAAAAATGTTGAAATAACTGAAGACTTTCCCGAGGTTGAGCTCAAGGACTTACCTCCTCATCTAGAATATGCATTTCTGGAGGGTGATAATAAATTGCCCGTCATTATTGCTAAAGACTTAAAAGATGAGGAAAAGGCTGCACTCCTAAAGGTTCTTAAGGCAAACAAGCAAGCAATTGCTTGGAAACTCTCCGACATTAAGGGCATAAGCCCGAACTTTTGTACACATAAAATCTTAATGGAGGATGACTTTAAGCCAGCAGTGCAACAACAGAGAAGGGTAAATCCCAAAATCCACGAAGTTATCAAACAAGAGGTTCTAAAACTTCTTGAAGCGGGATTGATTTATCCTATATCTGACAGTCCTTGGGTTAGCCCAATTCATTGTGTTCCCAAAAAGGGTGGCATTACCGTTGTCACCAACGAGGATAACGAGTTGATTCCAACTCTTTTGGTCACGGGTTGGCGTGTATGTATTGACTATCGAAAGTTAAATGAAGCCACCTGTAAAGACCATTTTCCTCTCCCTTTTATGGACCAAATGCTCGAAAGACTTGCGGGGAATGAATACTACTGCTTCCTCGATGGTTTTTCGGGTTACTTCCAAATCCCTATTGATCCCCAGGATCAAGAGAAGACTACCTTCACATGCCCCTACGGAACTTTTGCTTACAGACGTATGCCTTTCGGCTTATGTAATGCACCAGGCACGTTCCAGAGGTGCATGATGTCGATCTTTTCCGACATGATCGGGAAAACCATGGAGGTATTCATGGATGACTTTTCAGTCATCGGGGATTCATTCCAATCTTGTCTCTCCCACTTGGAACAAATGCTTAAACGTTGCAAAGAAACGAATTTGAGTCTCAATTGGGAGAAGAGCCACTTTATGGTTAAGGAGGGCATTGTCCTCGGCCATAAAATTTCAAAGGACGGGATTGAGGTTGACAGAGCTAAAATCGATGTCATTGCTAAATTACCTCATCCCACCACCGTTAAAGGTGTTAGGAGCTTTTTGGGTCATGCCGGCTTCTACCGTAGGTTTATCCAAGATTTTTCTAAGATTGCCCGGCCTATGACCCATCTCCTCGAGAAGGATGCTCCTTTCATCTTCTCTCCTGAGTGCATCGAAGCTTTTGAAACATTAAAGAAAAAGCTTACCGAGGCACCAATTCTTGTTGCCCCCGATTGGGACCTACCCTTTGAGCTTATGTGCGATGCTAGTGATTTTGCCATAGGTGCGGTCTTGGGGCAACAAAAAGCAAAATACTTTCAGCCTATACACTACGCAAGCAAAACTATGACCGAGGCTCAGGGTCATTACACCACCACTGAAAAAGAACTCCTAGCTGTGGTGTATGCCTTTGAGAAATTCCGGTCATACTTAATCCTGACTAAATGCGTAGTGTACACGGATCATTCGGCTTTAAAATACCTATTTGCAAAACAAGATGCAAAGCCAAGGCTACTCCGTTGGGTTCTCCTCCTCCAGGAATTTGATATCATTATCCGTGATAAAAAGGGAGCTGAGAACCTTGCTGCTGATCATCTTTCACGATTAGAAAACCCTCATCAGGATGTGTCCGAGAAACAGGAAATAAATGAAACATTTCCTCTCGAGACACTCAATGCGGTTGCTTTTCGTGGTGACTCTACTACCCCATGGTTTGCCGACTTTGCAAATTACCATGCGGGTAACTTCATCGTGAAGTGGATGACGTCCCAACAGAAGAACAAATTCTTCAAAGAGGTTAAACATTACTTCTGGGACGACCCCTATCTCTTCAAAATCTGTGCCGATCAAGTCATCAGGCGATGTGTATACGGACAGGAAGCCGCTGATATTCTCAAGGCTTGCCATGCTGGACCCACCGGGGGCCACCATAATCCTAACTACACCGCCAAAAAGGTGTTTGATTCAGGATTCTATTGGCCCACGATCTATAAGGATGCCCACGAGCTAGTCAAAGCTTGTGATGCTTGTCAGCGTCACGGGAATATTCACAAAAGAACGAAATGCCACAAAATGCCATTCAAGTTTGTGAAATCTTTGACGTCTGGGGCATTGACTTTATGGGGCCATTCCCATCTTCTCTTGGAAACAAATATATTCTCGTGGCTGTTTACTATTTGTCAAAACGGGTTGAGGCTAAGGCCTTACCCACTAACGATGCCCGAGTTGTTGTGAAATTCTTGAAATCCCTCTTTGCTCATTTTGGAACTCCACGTGCCATCATTAGTGATCGCGGTACTCACTTTTGCAATGATCAATTCGCAAAAGTCATGCTTAAGTACGGTGTTACTCATCGTCTTTCTACCGCGTATCACCCACAAACAAGTGGGCAGGTGGAGGTTTCCAACCGTGGTATAAAACGGATTCTTGAGAGGACAGTAGGTGAAAACCGTGCTTCCTGGTCGGATAAACTAGATGATGCACTCTGGGCCTTCCGTACAGCTTACAAAACACCCATCGGGTGTACTCCATACAAGCTTGTATATGGGAAGGCGTGTCATTTACCGATCGAGCTCGAGCACAAAGCCTACTGGGCCTTGAAACATGCAAACTATGATCTTCATAAAGCGGGTGATCACCGTAAGGTTCAAATCAATGAATTAAACGAACTTCGTGATCAAGCCTACGAGAACTCTTTGATCTACAAAGAAAAGACAAAGAAGATTCACGACTCTAAGATTAAGAACCGCGTTTTCAACGTCGGTGACAGAGTCCTTCTTTTCAATTCAAGGTTAAAGATTTTCTCGGGAAAATTAAAAACCCGATGGACTGGACCATTCACTGTCGCTAAAGTATATCCATACGGGACTGTTGAGTTATCTCAACCCGAAGGTCCCAACTTCAAAGTGAATGGTCATCATTTGAAACATTATTTTGGAGAGGACATACCACCCATGGTTGTCCCTGATCTCCAAATTTTCCCCATGGACAAATGAATTCGGGGATCGAGTCAAGCTAGTGACTCGATGAACAAAAATTAGCAACATATATGGGTTTTCACCCGTATTTCTGACTTCTTTCTACTTTCTACCACCCTAGTGTGGGGGAGTGGCCGTCCCCCACCTTTTGAAAAGTAAATATGTATATAAGTTTCAAAGTCAAAAAAAAAAAAAAAAAAAAAAAGTGTGATTGTATGTACAGATAAATAAAGTGAAAAATAAAATCGATATTTCCACAGTTAGTTTCGAATATTAGCTTCTTCCGTTCAGAGATTCAGCATAATAGCCGGGACTTTGAATATTGAGGACAATATTCAATTCTAGTGTGGGGGGGGGGGGGGGAAATTCTTACGAATTTTATCACAAAACTTTCTAAGTACCCCCATTTTTAGGCCTAAAATTTTTCACTTTATTTCAAAATTTTTGTGGTAATCAGTCCGCCAAAGTCTAAATGACAAATGAATTGGCTAGTCCAGGAGCAAACGGCTTTTGTAAAGACATCTCAAACCCGTTGATGGCTTGCAATTTGCCAAAAATTGTATGGTTCCTCAACTCCCCATATCCCATAAAGCGAATGAGTTGGCTAGCCCACAAGATTATGGCTTGTGGTAAAGGCCGTGGAAAATCCATAATTGGTAATCAGCTCACCAAGATGTTGACTTAGTCCATCAAGATGCTGGCTAGTCCAGAAGCAAACGGCTTTTGGTAAAGACTAATCAAATCCGTTGACAGCTGGTGGTTTGCTCAAAATCACACGGTTATCAGGTGTGCCACAGTTCTTACACCTGGCTACTCCAGAAGTGATGGCTTTTGTTAAGAGATTTTCAAATCCATCAAGTTTTTCTTAAAAGATTGCTAGGGACTAGCAATGTTTTAGTATGGGGGATTGATGAGTGTGTAAATACTCATCATTTTTACCTTTTCTGAGCTGCCAAAACATCTAAAAACACTCAATATTGTATCAAAATAGTGAAAATATCCCAGGAAAGTGTTTTACATGTTTCAAATGCAAAATAATCAAAAACAGATGAAAAATGCACAAAGTTTGCAAAATTGGCAGTTTCAGTCCCTCATCTTTCAAAAGTTGTCAAATCTAGTCCCTAGTTGTTCCAAAAACTTGAAAAAGTCACCAAAGGTCCTTTTAAATCAAAAAGTTACACAATTAGTCATTTGGTGCAAAGTTTCACAAAATGTCAAGTTTAGTCCCTGAACTGTGAAAATTGTCAAAAATGGTCCCTGGGATATTAAAACTTTGAGAAAAACAAATTTTGTCCTTGCACTAATCTTTTATGGCAGGATTGGTCCTTGGTGGAAAAGTTTGATGAAATTACACAATTGGTCCCTGAAGTTTGAAAGTTTGGCAGATTTAGTCCCTGAGAAGTTTAAAATGGAAAAATCAGTTTTGGTCCTCACACTATTCATCATATGGCATAAATGGTCCTTGTGAACAATTTGGAAGACTGCCAAAACTCACCCCTCAAAATTCAGTATATTACAAATTTGGTCCTTGTGAAATTAAAAACCATAACCGGACCTTAATATTACTACTCTAATCCAATACCAAAACCAATCCATTAAACCTAAGCCCACCCATTCCTCTATCCTAGGCCCATCATACAAGCAGCCCACACACAACCCATAATAATATAAACGGGTCAACCTTTGACCCCTTTGGTCAAATACGGTCAAACAACCATCACCTCCCACCTTTCCCTCTCCATACGAAACCTCCCCAACTTGCACTGTTCCCCCATCCTATCACCACCACCCCATGTTATCCACCACCCAAACCACTCATTATATACCCTCATATCAACATTTAATGCACCACCCCCTCCCCTTGTCTGATATTTAGAATCAAATTGCAAAAAAAAAAGTCTTTCCCGCCAAAACACGTGGCGTCCAATTAGAGAGTTTCAGACATCCAATGGCTACAAGTGTTGATGGGATATGATCAGAGAGGGCAAAGGAACCCTAATCATTGGCTATAAAAGGAATGAGAAGCAAGAAGAAGAGGCAGTTCCATTTTTTAGTTTAAAAGATAGTCGTATTAGTAGTAGCTTGTAATTTTCATCAATTTCTAAGCTTTTAAGCATTGTAGTAGCATAAGCAAGTGTAATTTGATCTTTTTAATCAATCAATTTCAAGTTTCCTTTGGTATCTCAGATTGTGCAAATTTCAAATTTATTTCAAAATTCTTAGTGTACTGTGTTGTTGTTATCATTAAGTTCAAATGGACTCTTAGGTTCACTTAGGTTCCATTAAGCTTATTGAAGCTTTTAGAGACCCTAAAACTCAGTATTAATAGAAAAATCAAAAATATAAAAAAAAGTCAACCATAGTCAACTGTCTTGCTTTGAGTTTGATTACAGGTTTTGAGAAGCATTTGTGGACAAGCTTGGAAGTGGATTTGGCCTATCTAAAGATAGGCATCAGTGGAAAACCCCTTGTTCATGCTAGGGGTGTTTTGTAAGCCTTGCTTATTTGAAATTTCCTCTAAAATCTTAGTTCTTTATAGCTTCTTATTGCTTGTTTGCTTATTGCTATTCTGTGTTTCTTATGCTTATTGAGTGTTGTTTATGTAGTTTATAGCTTAATTTAGTTAACTTGTTAATTAGGATTAATAGTTATTTTAAATCATAGTTTCACAGTCAAATTTGCATAAGTAGTATAATTGTGTGTTCTTGGTTACTAACTGTTTCTAAACACTCATTTAGGTTTAATATTTCATAAAAAGTTGAATTGGAACAATCTCATAAGCTTTCAAACCCCTTAGCTTCTTAAAAGCAAAAACAGTTTTGTATTAAGGGGTGTTTGGTTTAACTCAGTAACATGGGTTCTTGTGGTTGTTTCATGATTGTTTTAGCTTAGAAAGACTGCATTAGGCATAGTGTAGTTAAGTAAAACCTAAAATTCAAGTTTCTATTTGCTTAAAGTCAAAATCAAAGCTCATACCCCTTGATTTGATCACTGTTGAATCAGTTGATTCCATAACACCTAAAATCATTGCAAAACTGCTTAATTTCAATAGATTTAGCTTCTTTGTGGTTAGGAACATCATAAGAAATCAGTAAATCAAGATCTAGATTCACAAAAGTCAAAGAATCAAGTTTTCTCAATAAGTCAAAAGTTGAAGGTCTCAGATTTTGCAAAACTTCAAAGATTTTTGTGGAATTTAGCATTAAGGTTTAAAGCTTGAAATTTGTTCCAAATCATAGTCTATCAGGTGTTCTTTAAGATCTCATACTTGTTTGATTTTTTGGAATTTTTGTGTGGGCCCCACAAGCCCTGGAACACACCTGCAGGGAAGGAAACCTTCCCTGCACCAGCATACCACCACCACACCACCAACTTTGGTGGTGGCTGCAGCCCACCTCAGTGGAACCTAGTGGTTCATTTTTGGTTTTCCCAACCCCCCTCCTACCAGGGATCAAGAATTGACCCTTTGTTTGACCTAGGAACAAGTGGACCCCACCTGGAATCCACCCCAAAGTCTGTCCCATTTCTGTGTTTAAGTTCAATCTTCAAAGTGCTTATTTTTCATCTTATTAGCTTATCAGTGGTCATTGTTTGTTGTTTCTAGCTTATTTTAGTTCAAGTAACTTATTTGTATCCATTTTCACCATTGTGGACCCCACTTGCAGTCATTTGTGCTCATTTTACTACTTGGTCAAAGAAAGTCAAACTGCTTAAGTAAAGGTGGTGCACACTGCTTATTTTTAAGCTTTGTAAAAAGTTGTTTCACAAAAGTATCTTATTTTCACCTTATATTTAGCTGTCTAAAAGAAAAACTCCAAAAAAGCAAACATAAAAATAGTGATAGCTTCTATTTAATAGAAACTATCTTTTTCATTTTTCATTTTAGCTTATTTATTAGCATTTTTCCAATTTTATAATTTTCTAAATTTTCTAGTACCTTTAAGTATTTAAAATAATTTTCTTAGATCTTTCCTGATTAGTTTACTATTTATTATATTTAAAACTAGTTTAATTAATTAAATAGGTAATATTAGTTATTAATTAGTTTTCTTAAATTTTTAGTAACAACAGTAGGTTTTTATAATTTTTCTAAGTTTTATAAATTTGTTAAGACTTTTAGAAAATATATTTTTAGTTTCTACTGTTCATTTTCCATTTTTCTTATTTTAATTATTTAAATCCGATTTAAAGTAATTAAAAGGTAATTAATTAGTGAAATAACCTTAAATATAATTTTTAGAGTTTTTTATAATTTTGTAGGATTCCTGTGATGGTTAAATAATTTTATAAATTTTCTCATAATTTTCTAAGTTAATTTAGTATTATTTGTAATTTAAAATAGTTTAATTAGTTTAATTAATATAAATAGTTTTTAATTAACAAAAAACTCATAAAAAGACAAAAATATTTATTTTTGTTTTTTATACTTTCTTCAAGTTCTAATTAAGGTTTAGAAATTATTTTTGCAAGTTTTTAGGTTAATTTGTAACATTTGTCATTTTTAGTTAATTTAATTTAGGTTTAATTTACATTTTAAATAGTTTTATTAATTAAATAATATTTAAATATTAAAATAATCATCTTTATAATTTCATTTTCATTTTCAATTTTCTTTTAAATTTTAAGTTTTCAAAAGTTTCAAAAGCACCCCCTGTAGTTTGTAATTTACCAAATCTCACTTTTCTGTCTGATTACGTGATACCTAATTGTGAATTTGTGCATATACTTATATATCTGTTATTTGTGAATATTATATCTGTGTACAAAATATCAGTAGCAAATCCAATTCCATATCATCTTGGCTACTGTCCTCAGTGCCACTCATTCCTAAACAATTTCAAAAGCACCATTTCAATCTCGCTGGGACTTAACGACCCGGGGAAACACTATACTATCCACGGAGTATTGGTCTAAGTAGTTTGACTTTGTTGACCATTTACTTGGTCAATTTAAGTTGACTGTTTAGCACCGATCAATGAGAAACCGACAAAAGTACAAGTAGGAAAACACTAATAATTCACAAAGACTGATAGAAAACTCAAATAGCAAAAATTTTATTAGAATCCGTGAAAATTAATACATAAATAAATAATTAGCATCGGAAGTGCTAATGTTACAATAATTACAATATAAATCATGGAATCTTCAATAGGTTGATCCGCTATGGCAACAAAGACCCCCACCAACAAAGCAATAGCGAGAGCCACCACAGGATGAATCACCCTAATTATGCTGAAAGATAAATATAAACAAACCATTAAAAACAATAATGAGACAAATTCCTAAACATAAAAACAAAACGAGTATTATTCCATATTTATTTCATAGTACATAAAAACACAATAAGAACTTAATTTTAAAACAACCCTAGCTCAAGATTATTACCCCCATATCTTGTCTACGGTAATGGCTAGGACAGTGAGGGGTACGACAAACATCAAGATCGCGACCAAGAATCCAAAGTCTTCATCTGGAACATACGCTAAGTAGATAGAGGCAAGGACGACATATACAATCGCTAGTATAGTGATGAGGTGCGGCATTTTGAGATGTGAAATAAGAAGAAAATGGTTGATGGAAGAAATGAAAATTAGAGATGGGTATTTATAGGCTAAAATATAGCCGTTAGAACACTATTCACGGCCGTTGGAATTCACTATTCCCGACCGTTAGAATACTGTTCAATAGCCATAAATTTTCCACTATTCAGGATCACTATTTTCAATGTTCACGGCCTTTAGATACATCAGTTACTTTGTCTTGTCCAGTACAGATAAATCTAACTGAATCACGTTTCCTTAATTTTTGGAATAAAAATCTCTCGACAATCCTCTGCTCATAATTCTCTACTCTAGTAATCACGTCAAACTTGAATTTCAGGACGAAATTCAGAGTGACGGGTGGGTACTGTAGAGAACTGCAAAAATCCATATAATTAACAACGTTTAATTATATATTAATCTCTGTCATTATTTTAATCACCATTTTTACAGAAAAATTTGAATTTTTTCTTATTATATTAAATAGTCATGATTACGATATTGCAAAATTCACCAAATGACGAAATAAGTTCTCGACACGCTTAACGAAATATTAAAACTTCACTAATCCAAATTATACACTAATTACATACTAAATGGGCCTTTAACATTTCTTAGCCCAATCGGCCCAAAATCCATTTTATGATTTTATGTATATATCGACTAGAAAACATCCTCCAAAACGCTCCTCGTTCTCTCAAATCTTAAACACGACATATATATATTTTTGCACCACCTCGTTTCTCACCTAGCCGACTACAAGTGTGCCAAATCTCATGATCATATATCGAGATTTGCTATGTTTTCGAAAGGCAAAGTGTTCGGTCCAAAACAATCCACTCGACATATATAAATAATCCAAAACTTAACCGTTTTGACTCCGGTTTGTTTCTAAATGATCCTAATAATATTTCAAGCATGATTTCATGATTAATATTGAGTTTCATCAGCTATGGATCAAGTTCTACACTATTTTCCAAATCGTGTATGTATATATGTTCTAGTTGACATATATATGAGTCCCCAAGACAAATACCAACTCCTAGCTCTCACACAACTTTCTTAAAGTCCTAGAAATGCCAGAGATTCATTCTAAAAGTCTCCATTCACTGACATACATAGTAATTTATGTTCCTTGCACTATTTTTAAACCATACGTATACTAAAATATTTCTATATGTACTTCTTCTTCATCACCTTATTTCTCCATTCAAAACACTCAAAATAACTCTTATAATATACTCCAAATACCTCTGATCGACCATGAATAAATCACATGTTCATTTGAAAGCAAACAAGTGGTGTCGAGTTATATATATATATATAAATCGTTACTTGTGTTTTATAAACGAACATGAGATTTCTTGTGTTTCCTTCATCACTCTCGACTCTCTACCACCTTTGAAGGTGTTGTAAGTCATTTCATATCATTTCGAGTTCATTTTATACATATATAATTTACCATGCATCACATATTTATTGTTTTCGAACGTATATATATTCTATTTATTTTTACATATCACATGTTAACAAATAGAACACAAAAACGTGATTGTCTCCCTTGTGAAAGGCCTAAGAATCACGATACACACTCACTTCATGTTTATGTTATTGTTTCATGCATCATACGAACCTAGTTTGCACCTAGTTTTCAATCGGATATAAAAACTCTCAATACTTAGAAATTTTTTTAAGTCTTTAACATAAATAAAAACGTTCCACCAGCCTAAGAAGCAATCGGATATATTAAAAATTCATTTAACGACCCATCTATATTTTTACATGAACTCATAGACGCCATGACTAGCTACAACTTTCATATAGATAACTTGTAAAAACAATCACGTCTCGACCCTCTAAAATGACTAAAGTAAATCGACCCAAAAGAGATAAAACTGAAAAACTTAGAAAATATTCTAAGTCTTTTTACCCAGAAAATTTGCTTCAGGTCGCGACCAAAAGAACCATGTAAAACCAAATCCGACTTAACAACAACCCATTATTTTTACACAATCTATTTCTCTTTGTTACAAACTAAAAGTTTCATGTTTACAATTTATAAAGATAAGCTCGTTTAGACATTCAAATAAGCTCAAACCAAACTGTCCCTCGCTAGAATTCTATGTAGTATTATTTTCAGAAAATTAATTAAATTCGAATTGGGCTAAGTTCAGGCCCAACAAGAGTTAACAATCCATAAGCCCAAAAGGCCCATATGAAACATTTTTAGAATCACAAAAATAGCCCAAGTCCAAGCCCAAAACTATTTTCATGCCCTCGCCTCTAGATTTCTTAACGGGCCTTGTTAAGTCACGTTAATGGCCCTTTTAGCTTAAAAATAAGCAATTCGTGTAATAAGCAGTTGAAATAAATTTTAATAAGCTTTATTAAACTACAGAAAATCTTGCCTAGCTTTTCCCATAATTTTTGTACGAAAAGGACTAAAAATGTAACGCAAATTCACCTAGGAGGACTAAAACTGTCAAACCTTTAAAACAAGGACTGAAATAGTAAAAACAGAATCTTAGGGATAAAAATTGACATTATTGAATATTCCAAGCTCAGAACGCTATATTGGACAAGTAGTGGACTATAAATATAAATTATATTTAATAAAGGACTAACGGTGCAATGCTAACGTCGTTAGGGTAAAAACTGTAAAATTGGAAAAGGACAAGGACCAAATATATTCTATTTAACATTCTCAGTTATTTTCTATTTTTTTTAAAATATAATCACATCATATGCATTTTCATTACATTTTATTTATATATTAGTTAATTTTACGTTAATAATATATATAACGATATTTTAACTAATTATCTTTACGTATTATTATCATCATGGTTAAAAAGGGAAAACTTTATAAATAATAACATAACTTGTCATATTATTATGAACATAAGAATTTCATTTGCATATCATCTTTTCATCATAACGATTAATTGTTATTCATTAATCGTTATTCATTTACCAAATAGTATTTGGTCAAATTCTCAGATAAATTTATTTATCAGGTTATATATTGAAAGCCGTCATCATAATCTCATCCGACTTTACTTTTCATCATTTCAGTATCAACCAACTTTCATTATATAATTGATCGAATCTTTCATAATCACTAAAGTACCTGATTAAATCTTTATCCTTCTTATTTCGTGTCAAACCCATATTTTCGAATCAAATCAGGCCGTGACAAAAAAAAAGCCAAGTTAACCTCATCTTGATCATCATCTACAGAGTCAAAACACGAACCTACATAGCTGTCGAAGAACTGAAGGCCGGCTTAAATATACTTATGAAAAAATCAAATAAATACGCATCACTGCAATTTAGTTAGTTGTTTCAACAGACAGTTCATGTGCACCTTGTTACATACCCGAAGCAAAAGAAAACAAGAACATAACATATGGATTCCAAAGCTTCAAACTCAGCTGGTCGTTCCCAGATGCTTCCTGTGGAAAATTCTGGAAGATCAAGCGGTCGTTTGATGGAATAACACGTATAGGAATACACAAAAGAGCAATATGTAGCATCTCATATATGTTCACCTAACAAATGAAATAAGTAGCAGTTGACATACCTCCGAGTCCCGTTTTTTTGGCGATAAGCAAGCCATTTTTGCAGCCAACTGTATGCTTGAGACCTTTTCACTTTTCAAACAACAAATTAGTAAATCCAAAATTGTTCAAACCAATAATCCAAATCTTTGAATTGAAATCATAGAAGTGAAACCTTAAAAAAATTCTTAGAATCTAACACATGAAATGCAAAAGCCACCATTTCAACCATGCCATAAAAGTTAGTCCACACTGTATACTCGCATGGATATAAGCAGTTGCGATTGACACTCCCTTGTTGACATTCAACACGGTATGTCCTGTAAAATTTAAAGAAAAAAAATGGTCGTAACGTGATCAATCACATCTGTTTAACCGAATCTAATCAATCATGATTTACCCAAGACAACAATTAGGGGGTGTTTGTTTATCTTACATCTGGTGTTACAGGTTACACTTATTTTCAAACTTATCGTAATAAACTTATTAAAATCATAAGGTTTCAAATAAATCCAAATAATGTATGAAATATAAGCAGAAAACATATAATAAGCTTAACCAAACATCCCCTTAGTTGACTTACCATATAATTAACCTTACTGTATAGAGGTTTTTGTTGTAAAACAATCAATAACAAGAATTTCCAAACACACCCATATCAAAATCTGTATACCAGATTGATAGTCAAGATCGCTGTACGTGGTTCCTAAAATATTTATGTTCCATAAACAAATTAAAGTAATGCGAAACAACATACCTGTCACCTCAAATTGCCTCCACTTTCTGAAATCATGGTCGACAACTTCAAGTCTGTAGCAAAGATTCGAAATCAAGAAAATATGTATCAAACACACAAACATATATGATTTTCTGTACGATTCAAAGATGTAAGATTTTGTCGATAAAAAGGTAAAAACGAACCTCACATATATTAGCCAAACGCCTAGCCCCTTCGTCAATACTCTTGTTAATTTGTCAACCACCCAGCCCAGCAGACCTGTAACACATTTTTATTATAAAATTAACACGAACCAATAAAAATCAAATAATAACAGTCAAGCTTTTTTTTTTTTTTTTTTTTTTTTTTTTTAATATCAAAACCTCACAAAATCGATGAGCATAATCTGAAATTCGTGGTGGAAATTTGTGTTACCCATTTATTCTACATGGAATTTCAGACCGTAATTCTTGTCTTCCATTTTCACTTTGAAATCTTGATGATGATATTCAGATGAAAGTGTGGGTTTGGTAGATTTAGAAAAAACAGAAATTTAACAATAGTGTGCGGTCCTGTTAACATGACCCATTCAATTACCGTATTTAATTAGATAGCAAACTCCTAGCCACGCACTCAACAGTCAACTCTCTTAAAAAGAGGCCCACGCATTATTAAACTCTCAAAAGTCTAGGACAAGGAAAAGAGTTCCAATCATTTCAGGAATGAGGTACTATTTTTTAATTAATTTTTGCTTATATTTTTCTTAGCGGCTCCTGTCCTCCCAAGTTTTCTCTGCCTAACCACGCAAGTGACCAAATTCCCTCCCACAATATTAAAACATTACTCACTTGTCTCTTTTAGTATTCATTTAAAATATCTATACTAAGTATATGTTTGTGATACTGGATCTATGATGATATCCATCACATCTAGCTAGATAGGGAGTTTTTTTTTCTCTTTTTTTTCCCCTCAACATCATATGTATAAAACTGTGTTTTCCTAGTGCAAAATACATATATATTTAGGATGCGTTTGGTATGCTCGCATGAATGACAATGGGTATGAGTTTGACAGTAGTGGTGGGTCCCTCACCTATGAAAGATCGATACCTATGTCTCTTGATGTATATGGAGTATAAATTATATTTATCATTCATTACCATAGTGGTGGACCCATCATCTTAAACAAACACCTTAATAACTTTCATAGTCATAGCCTCATTCCCAAGGATACCAAACACACCCTAAATATTATTATTACAAATCTTTGTAAACATATGTTAATCGCTTATTCACTTTTTAGACGTGGAAAAAAATGATGAAAAGAAAAGCCCAACAGACATATGTGATTTGAATTATTTAACTTCAATTAGCATCATGCTTAATTTGTGTTACTGTCTATTCTAAAACAATTTTGTGTTGTGCCTATTAGTTTCATTCATAAACTTAGCCAAGCATCTCAACAATTCTAATTTTCAAAAAATACATTTTAGATTTATCGCAATTCAATTCGTATCCATCTTTGTTAAAAAAAATAATAATAAAATAAGAAAAATAAAAATAAAAAATCGTATCCATAACTAAATCAGTACGCAAATATTTTTGGGCTGTACGCCGAGTGGTGCCTAGTACTAGCTAGTATATTTAAATATATATTCAGTTTCTACTCGTGAAATGCGGTGTCAGATACACGGTTTTTTTGTGACAGAACAAATATTTTTCATTTTAAACCTTTTTTATTTAAAATATTTTAGATACTTTATAACGTAGTAGGCAAAATTTTAAAAAATAGAACGTCTAAATTATTAATTGTGTAAATAGTTAACACTTTTATATTTTAAATTTTATTATTAAATTGATAGTTGGAGTATAAGTTTATTGAGTTTTTCTTATAAACAATTATATTAAATTATTTCATTATTAGAGTGTTATTATATGTTTTAAATGAAACTTAAAATTTCAAATTATATATATATATATATATATATATATATACAAGTATATATATACTTTCCGTCTGAAATGACATGTCCATATTGCTATTTTTGATTGCTTCAAAATATTTGTTCATTTTTATGTTTCAATCAATTAAAAGAGACTTTATTGGAAGGAGATGATATTTGATTAATTGATAGATTAGTTAGCGAAATTTTTTTAAAAGGAGTGCTAGACTCACTTACATTTTACAAAATTTCTCGCACACAATGAGGTGTCATGCATCTTAGCCACTCATGTGAGAGCATTAATTGACCAAGTGAGAGTATTAGGTGGCTAAGATGCATTCCACCTAATTATGTGAGAGAAATTTTGTAAAATGTGAATGAGTCTAGCATATATATATATATATATATATATATATATATATATATATATATATATATATATATATATATATATATATATATATATATATATATATATATATATATATATTTTTAATTCTATGAGTGCCAAATTAAAATGAACTTATAATTTGAGACGAGAGAGTATTTTTTTTATAGCAAGCCTCAAATGGTAATATAGATATAACCAGTTTCTAATCTCTCTATTCTCGCAAGCCACGTGTTTATTTATTGAGTGTAAAAAATCTGTGTAATAAAGCATCAATAAGGATTCATCATTAAAAGGATCTGTACTGATACGTTTGTGATACCGGATCAGATCTAGCCATGGAGTTATTTATTATTATTTTTTTTCCCAACATCATATGTATTAAACCTGTGTTTTCCTAGTGCAAAATAGACATAGATTTAGATTACATCATAAATACGTATGATGTTATTTGTTCATTGATACCTCCCAGAGCTAGTCTCAGTGGTTTTGGCTGAGATTTATGGCCATAAATCCCAGATCCAGCTGAATATTTACTTTCTACAAAGAGGGGGCGGCGGGTTTAGGGTTAGACGGGATTTGTTTAGGGTTAGAAGATAATTTGTTCACACTTGGTAGCTTTGACTTTAATATTTGACTTCAACCCTTCTTCTTCTTTGTACAAAGTAATATTCAGCTGGATGACTGGATCTATGATGATATACAAATGAGTTAGATTCATATGTTATTCACTGAATTAGATCTTCAATCATTTCTGTTACTGAGCTATTTAGGTACATTTCGAATTCACTTTACGCATACTTACGTTGTAGTAATTGAATTACTAGTTGATAGTGATGTCTGATTTGGTTGATTGGATTAATAAAGTCTTATTTTGTTTATCATTAGGCTATTGAAGGAAAAGCAGTATGCTCTGTACGTGGGGGCGTGTGTATCTTTGTTGCAAATAATACCTCAGTTGGTTGAACACACTCCCTACCACAAGCTGCTCTTCATAATCTCTATTGGAGCTTTCGTGGTCAACTTTATTGCAGCGCTCTGGGCGTTTTCGGTCTCTCGTGTCATTGAACAAGATAGCTGGAAAATTATTGTTTTCAAAACCGTCTTCTATTTTACCGGCATCCTAGCTCCTTACTCTGCTGTTTCAGTCTTAGTTCCACAGAAATTCACGTGGTACCCTTTTGCCGCGATATGCATGGTTATAACTCTGGTCAAGTGCTACAACATGTTAAAAGCCATCTTCATATTGGCTTATGGAAAAGTTGCAGATGCCACAAATTGGGTGCTTTCGCACGTGACTAAAGAAGGGACAACCAGTGATGCTCTCCCTGATGATGCTGCCTCGACCAATGTGTAATGTGTGTATGCCTTGTGTGGGCTATTATGTATTTTTGTGGCGATACTTTCTTTTATAATGTGCTTTTTGTTGTACGATCATTGGATATCTGATTGTTGTGTGGAAAATTAACGTTTCAATGTGATTTTTGTTCAAGTATTTTGATGTCTTATCTATCTACCTATGCTATTATTCATCTCGTTGATGTGTTGAGCTACTATTGTCCCTTTAGCATATAATTAAAGTAGTGTTTTACGATGTTACCTATGTTTTATTTCATCAAAAATAAATAAACTGTGATATTGGCTGCTACCCAATTTATGTGATTGGTTTGTTTATGCGGGAACGTTGGAGAAAGATACATTGGAGACACAGCTAATGTATGTCTATAACCTCCTGATGAGACACGAATTCATCCTTTGTGTCTCTTGTTACTTTTTTGACAAAGAATATCCTTAGTTTGGTAGCTAATGTCTATCTTTGTAACTTTTTGGCAGATTGATATCTGATTTGGTTGTCGTCATTGTCTCTGCAACTAGTGGTGGCATTGCGTTTGCTTGTGCTGGGCAGCCAGTCTGGTCATTATTAATGCTTTATACTTCTTCCATAATCTACTATTATCTTTTGTTTTTTTTATCCCACTTTAACAAATAATACTCTGCCTACAACTTCGAAACTTCATTAATTGGGCTATCCTACTTTTAAAGATGCGTGTCAAGTGAAGAATCCTTTTGCATTACTAGACGAGTACCCGTGCATAGCAACGATATTTTATAGCGACAGATAGTTTATTGATAAAAAAAAGTTTATAGGTTATAAACGAAAAATAATAAAAGTTTGAAGATTTGGGAATTTAACATAATGTTTTGAAACCCGGTTCGACCCGGATGGTTCAAGCGTTCCGGTCGAAAAATGGGTCGATTTAAACCGGGTCAACTTGCTAGGTTGGGTCGAAAACGGGGCAAATTAACTGGGTCAACCCGTTCGGGTTTGAAGCGTCCCGGGTCAACCCGGTTTTTGTTTTAATTGGATGTATTTAATTTGATAGATATGTTTTTAATTAGTTGTACAATGTGAATAAATCATTATACTTTTAAGTAATGGATAATGTTTTGAAACCCGGTTTGACCCGGGTGGTTCAACCGATTGAACCGTTCTGGTCGAAAAATGGGTCGATTTAAACTGGGTCAACTTGCTAGGTTGGGTCGAAAATGGGTCAAATTAAACCGGGACAACCCGCCGTGTTTGAAGCGTCCCGGGTCAACCCGGTTTGTGTTTTAATTGGTTATATTTAATTTGGTATATATGTTTTTTAATTGGTTGTACAATGTAAATAAATAATTGTACTTTTAAGTAATGAGGTGTTTTAATAAGAATATTAAATGTATTTCAATATTTTCTTACATACATTTTTCAACATTCCACAATATTGACTATTCCACTTTTTCACTTTTCACCTTTGACCATTTTTCCATTATAGATAGTATAGATATAGAATATATATATATATATATATATATATATATATATATATATATATATATATATATATATATATATATAACTATTAATATCAAAACCTTAAAAGGATTGACATAAGTCGATTTAAAGTTTTAAAACGAAGATTCAATTGGTAAATGTACTTTAGAAATAGAAAATTTCTCTTAAATATATTATAGTATATACTAAAAACCATTAGGAATTGGGGCCCACAACAGGGTCATTAAGAACATGCTAGAAGCCTAATTCATATTTCCATTGGTCTCTTGACAAAGAAGGGACAATTTCTTAGATCCGATGAGAGGCAGGGTTGGGGTTGTTGACGGCGGCGGTGTGCAAAGGATTCCGGCAGTACACCCTATAAGGTTTCAATCTTTTTGGTTGTTGTTGTTGGTTTTTTGGTGGTCTTTGACTCTGTGTTTGAATACTTTCGATATTATTCTAATAACCATTTGTGTTGAATTTGTATGTTAAAGTCCTAAGTCATAAAACAACCGAAAACCAATGGTCTTCTGGTAACTAATCGTCTAATCCGAACAAAATAAGCTCATAAGCATAAAAACAAGCTAGCACACACACCCTTAGTTTAGAAAATGATTGGATATAAGAGTAACAGATGTATCAAAATTCAGTCACACATGATTCTTTCCAGAGATTCCTTATTTGGTTTAATGTTTCAACATTTGGAGGTGCAGGGCAGATGTGGATTGGAGTACTTGGGGTAGCTTATTAATACTGCTTATGCTTTTTAAAATAAGCAAAAGCAAACCTGTTTGTGGAATGCTGCACTTCCTCATATATAAGAGGAGTAAAAGGTATTTAGTTTTGAGTTTTTGGGTACCAATCTTCATGACAGATGTTAATTGTGGCTTGCGGTTGAAACATGTTAGGCTAAGTTGTTTTACAATGATGTTGCTACAGTAATCTAAAAAAACATGATCTCATTTAATTATAGTTAACGGCTTATGAACAGTTGTGATAAATACATAGGTGCTATTATTTTACAACATTGTTACAGGTGATAGACAGTTAATAAAAGTTCAAGAATAAACAAAATAAGAAATCTAATTGGTATTGTCATGGTATAGGGATTGTTGAAGAAAAGATAAGAGCCGAAGAAATAGCTTCTTCGCAATTTTTTGGATGACGTAAGCCGCGTTTAAAAAAATGGCCACATGATGAACTACTGTTAAACGGGTTTATCATGATACATTGACATACAGACTCTAGATGAGTAAAAAAAGTAATTAAATTACTAATTTTATTTCATCTTTTTAATGCTCTATTCATGGCATTTTTGATCAATCTACAGGTAAATGTAGATCTCTACTTGATTTAGGTTTTTCTTAGGGGCGTTTTGGATTAATACTAAAAATATGCGTAAGCAGCATATTTATTTACTCAAATCTTTATTCCTTCATTAGAATTGAAACTAAATGTAGGCGAAATATTGAATTGAATATGTTAGCTTGCTCACATATGCAACTAGCGCTGCCGTATGAACATATTTTTTGATATGATGTATGTATTGACTTAATTATTCACTAAACCCCTTAGCTGTTATCTACCATCTCAACATTTTTATAACCATGTCTTGTTTATAGATATGTACATCATATTTATAGATATGTACAAAATATGTTTGTTGGTAGACCCGATCAGCCTAAATGTCTTGTTTCAACCGAATCCCGTTACCCAACCCTCCTGTTTTATTTGATTGTCTTTTGCTCTATTTGATAAACTTAAGGGTTGATGCTTAGCTGTTATATGTTGGATTGTCTTTAGCTCTAATAGAGGAATTAGTTGCTGTATGTTGATCCAAAATAAATTAAACAGATAAAAATATGATACAAAACTTAGTAAAACCTACGAAAAAAGATTAAAAAAAAAATACAAAACTTAGAAAAGTACAATAAGTAAATTATTATTATTATTATTATTATTATTATTATTATTATTATTATTATTATTATTATTATTATTATTATTAAAAACTGAAACCGAACCAAAAACCGAAAAAACCGATCGAAACTAAAAACCGATGGTATCAGTTTTTAATTTTTCAAAAACCGAAAAATAAGGTTCGGTTTCGGTTTTCGTCCAAAAACCGAACCGAACCGATTTTATTACCGGGGCTTCGGTCGCCGGCTCCCCTGTCATCAGGTCACCAACTTCCTTGACCTTCCGGCACTGGGCAGGCGTCAGCCCCCATACATGGTCTTACGACTTTGCGGAGACCTGTGTTTTTGGTAAACAGTCGCCCGAACCGATTTTATTATATACTAATATATAATTAATATAATATAAATAAATAATTAAATAAATCAAATTTATAAATTCAGACAAAGAGGCGAAAAGTTGGTGGGAAATGACTAAATTGTCCATTTGTCCCTAGTGGGATAATAGAAACAAAAGAAGAGTCTCCCTTTCCCATGTTTGAATCGACAGGTTTCTTGATTGAGAAGAAATGGATTTTAGTTATGCAGCAAGGGTTGTTAATCAAGAATCAAGAATCCAGAAGGAGGCTTTAACAAATTCTCAAGGTGAGTGACTAATTAATTACAGTATTCATGTTTATCAAGTGTTTTACATAGTTTTATAGATGAATTTAATTTATGGGTTATGCGTATTATGATGATTTAGGGCTTTATGTTTATCAAGTGTTTTACATAGTTTTATAGATGAATTAAATTTATGGGTTATGCGTATTATGATGATTTAGGGCTTTATGTTTATCAAGTGTTTTACATAGTTTTATAGATGAATTTAATTTATGGGTTATGCGTATTATGATGATTTAGGGCTTTTCATGTTATGATGATGATGATGATTTAGGATTATTTGGCACTTATGACATCTACCCGTGCTTTATGCACTTAGGATGTGAGATAGATTAGATTAGAAATCTCTCTCTCAAGACCCGGATTGCACTCGCAGTCTTAACGGGAATTCCGATAATTCAATTATGTATATTTAGCTTCAGAAATAGCTTTGAACTCGGCCACAAACCAAGCTTCCTTCCTGAAATGTACTACTATATGCACTTCGCTACTATAATACAGTTTTATGCACTTATGTCAAGTATAACATTAGAACCGGTTAGACATTGGTTATATATGATCATCTAGTCACGTGGAGAAGCCGTGCTAGATGCACACAATAATTGTCTTTTGCAGAAATGTGATGTATGTTTATGTTTCACTTCTGAATTCCGTTCTCAATTTCATGTTTTGTAGGTGCAAGATGAGAGACAAATTAAGCTAAATTTTAAATGGGCCAAAATGGTGTAGCTCGCGGGTTAGGTAACGAGCTTCTCATGTTAGGTAACGAGCTTCTCATGTTATCAATTTGTTGCAACTGGAATGGCGTGGTGTCTAGTTGGGTGCTAGGATAGATTTATTAGGCTGCTGATAAAACATGACAAGAGTGCTTGTTCTATAGTATGATTTTGTTTACAATAAGTAGATAGAAATAAACTGGTTTTACATTCTAAAAAAGGATGTAAAGGTTACGGATCTGACTAAGATTGAAATGGAAAAAGATCGTACTTTTGTTTGTAACGGTGAACAACGTATTGAATGGTGAATTTGCTAACTAATGACATGCATGACAACATGATCCCTGGTAAATTTTCAAAGTCTTTGGTTTGTGGATTGTAAGTGAATTGGTAGAAAAACGTTTGATTCTTAGTGATCGTGTTAATTCCAAGTTAGTCAACTTAAATTCCAAGTTGGTAGATGTACATGTTAATTGATGATGGTAGATCGTGTTAATTCCAAGTTAGTCAACTTGAAGCACTAGATATGCAAAAGTAGCTAAACTAGATTGTCTTGTTAATTTAAAAGCTTTAAGAAAATTTACGAGAGGGATCTGTCTTTTTGATATGTCAATTGAAGAGTATAATGATGAAGAATGTTCTGTAAGGAAAATTCATTCTTTGTATATCAAATCAAGCAAAATATCTATCAGATAGTCGAACAAATTTCGACTGTTATGTGTTTAATTTAACCTCTACTCTAATGAAGGCAGTGTCAGGGTGATTACCTTTCTGGTCTTTACTAGAATGGGCGATATTAGCGCACCAAGTATATTGGTCTCTTTAATCATTTAGATTTAATAACATGTCTGCAATTGCTAAATTGTACATTTGTACACAATGTGATGTTTTACATGCTCATATTCTCAAGAAAGTGAAGCAACCGTAAGTGTAGTGTTTTGATAAGTTAATGGTTCTTAGCTATGTCAGATTTCCAGTTATTTAGCTAATTGGCTGAGAAACAAGATGTATTTTAACTTAACTTGTGAGTAATTAAGTTTAACATGTTTACTTATAAATCTGTTGTTAAATGGTTTTGGTTATGATTATAATATGCAGTTAATGGTAAACAGTTGAAATGGATTGAATGATATACATCATATTTATAGATATGTACAAAATATGTTTGTTGGTAGACCCGATCAGCCTAAATGTCTTGTTTCAACCGAATCCCGTTACCCAACCCTCCTGTTTTATTTGATTGTCTTTTGCTCTATTTGATAAACTTAAGGGTTGATGCTTAGCTGTTATATGTTGGATTGTCTTTAGCTCTAATAGAGGAATTAGTTGCTGTATGTTGATCCTCATTGTTTTGGTTACAGGGACCTGGATGTGTTGCAGTTAAGAAGACTGGAACGTCTATTATTATCGGCATCTATGATGAACCAATGACCCCTGGCCAATGTAACATGATTGTCGAAAGGCTTGATGAGTACCTCCTTGATCAGGGTTTCTAATTTCCTTCGGGTATGTTCCGTTCCATTTTCTTCTTGATCTAAGTTTTCACCTATGCAAACAAGTTATCATTATTGTGAAACATTCTGTCATACAAGAGTTATTTGATTGTCATGTTCAATCGCCCAGAGTATACTTTAACTCCGTAATAAATATTTTATCGATTTTGACACTATTTGTTTGTAAATGAAGTTAAAACTTTGGACAAAAAATGTTTCAATTTAAGTGATCTTTTACGTTTGATCTAAACTACCCATTTTGCCATCGTTTGTTTCCAGAGTGTTTTGAGATTTATATATATATATACATATTTTTAACTAGAGGTGGCGAATGGGTGGGGCTGATAACTTGTTTGGGTTACTTAAGGCAGTTTTTTTGGTACGAGTCGCAACCGGTTGGGCCGAGTTGGAGATTGAAATTTTTGTGTAAAGTCTTATTAAGAAGTTATCTTGTTTTAAGGGTAATCTAATGATATAATGGGTTTTATGCATTTAAAATACACTTGGTGACTTTCGACTCTTGGAACTATTTGCTTACAAGATGTGCCCTTTTGAACTGTTAGGGAGAAAACATAATCAAGTCGACTTGCCTAAACTTTTTATTCTTTTAGTTTAGACGTGACCTAATATTCACATTTTTGGCATTCACTTGATTGCTCAATGTTTGTCTAAGCTTATGTTTTGGGCTTAGGCTTATATCTCGTAAGCACTTGATGGCTTATAATAAGCCCATTCTTAGTGTTTGGGTTAGCTTATTATAGCTAAAGAGGTAAAATGACCAAGTTGTACATGTATTTTTAAAGTTGTAGTTGTTATATAATAAGCTCATAAGCCTAAGCTTAATTTATAAGCGTAAACAAACTCTTAGTTATACAAGCTAATAAGCGCCTTATAAAATGTTAAACAAACACCCCATGACTGAGTATGTTTAATGCTGATCAAGCTTCAGATGTGATTCATATTTGTTGTGTTTTTCAGTAGTTGATGTGTTTGTTATTTGATTAATTCAGATCTGATACAAGCCGTTAGGTTATGGTTGGTGTTTGTTTTTGTTGGTTGTTCGGTTGACGAATTAAAAGGTTGAAAGATTCGATACCGTCAAAGCAAACACCTCCTAATTTGATAAGGTGTAATTCGTGTAAGTAAAGGGTTTAGGCAGGCACAAAATACTTTTTGTTAAAACTTTGAGAGAAAATGACATGTTTTGTCCCTGTGGTTAACCCAAAGCCACACTCGTCGTCCCTATTCAATTTTAATCCCCGTGTATCAAACTATTTTCATTGATAGTCCCTATTCTGGAAAGCAGGGCCTATCCGTGTAATGAAATTTTATAAAACAGGGACCATCGGTGCAATAATCAGGTATCAATGGTGTAAATAAAATCGAAGAGGGACGGTGGGTGTGATTTTGGATAAATCACAGGGACTAAATATGTGTTTTTGGACAAATCATTAGGGTTTGACTTTCTAAAAAGGTCAAGGGTCATATAAAAGATGAACCTGGTTCATTGAACCTAGTTCATCTTCCCCACAAGGTTAAGAACTCTCTCAATAGACCAGATTAGGAAATTCTCAATCATGTCGAGGTACTATTTTTAATTAATTTATTTATTTATTGCTATCTTGGTTTTAAATTGCGTGTGGCGATCCGTTGCGCTCGAGGTCCAAAAGACCGATGCGTGATGCGCGATGCGGTTGCGAGCGCATCACGGACGCGCGGCGATAGGTAATAAATAAAAAATATATAATATTTCTACATAAATTACTCTACAAGTAAATGATTAAATATGGAATAATTACGTGCATAATGATATTACTGACTGTTATAACATGAAATATGTCAAACTTAATGGTTTGACTAGAAATAAAAGTCAACTTAAACTATAAAAGTCAAAATTAAAACTGTTGCGAAGTGATGCGTCCATTGCGTCCGATGCGAGCAATACACCGTTGCGATGTGATGCGTTCGCATTAGGCCGCATCCAGGAACAACCTCGCATCAGGTTTCGCGTTGCGTTTTTTCAAACGCATCACTCTGATGCGCGATGCGAGCGCAACGATGCGCGCAATTTTAAACCAAGATTGCTATATAGTAGTAGTAGTAGTAGTAGCAGTATATATAACCACTTTCTAACCACTTTCTATTTCTATTATCTCTATTCTGACAAAGAAACGAGTGTGTTTATTTATTGAGTGTTTGTGATACTGGATCTATGATGATATCCATCAGATCTAGCTATAGGGGAGCTAGTTTTTATTTTTATTTTTTTTTGCAATATATATCATCAGATCTATGATGATGTATATTGATTGATACCTGCTGGAGCTAGTATATATGGCCAGCTCAATATATATTCTTTAATATCCGATGATGACTTTCTACAACAAAGAAGAGGGGTTGGCGGCGGCGGCGGGTTTTGGGTTACAAGTCAGGTGATTTGTTCACACTGACTTGTAACCTTAAACAAATCCCATCTCTTCTTTGTAGAAAGTCATCATATATTGAGCTGGATGAGTTGGATCACGTGTTTTTAGGGTACTTTTCGAATTCACTTTAGTTGTTGTAGTAATTGAATTACTAGTTGTCTGATTTGGTTGATCATTGGATTAATAAACTCTAATAATTTTGTGTTTATCGTTAGGTTATTGGAGGTAAATCTGTATACTCTCTTTGCGGGGACGTGGGTAACTTTGTTGCAAACAATTGCTCAGTTAGCTGGACACGCTGGCCACAACAAGCTGCTCTTCATAATATCTATTGGAGCTTTTGTGGTGAACTTTATGGCAGCGTTCTGGGCGTTTACGGTCACTCGTCCCATTAAACACTGGGAAATTCTTGTTTTCAATACCGTGTTCTATTTTACCGGTATCCTAGCTCCTTACTCGGCTCTTTCAGTCTTCATTCCACTGAAATTCGCGTGGTACCCTTTTGCCGCGATATGTGTGATTACAACTCTGGTCAAGTGCTACAACATGTTAAAAGCCAACCTCAAATTGGCCTATGAAAAAGTTGCACATGCCACAAGTTGGGTGCTTCCGCACGTGACTAAAGAAGAGACAACCAGTGATGCTCTCCCTGATGATGATGATGCCTCGAACAATGTATAATGTGTGTATGCCTAATGTGGGCTATTATAAATTTTTGTGGCAATTCTTTCTTTTATAATGTGCTTTTTGTTGTACGATCATTGGATATCTGGTTTGTTGTGTGGAAATTCAATGTTTCAATGTGATTTTTGTTCAAGTATTTTGATGTCTTATCTATCTACCTATGCTATTATTCATCTTGCTGATGTGTTGAGCTACTATTGTCCCTTTAGCATATAATTAAAGTAGTGTTTTACGATGTTACCTATGTTTTATTTCATCAAAAATAAATAAACTGTGATATTGACTGCTACCCAATTTATGTGGTTGGTTTGTTTATGCCGGAACGTTGGAGAAAGATACATTGGAGACACAGCTAATGTATGTCTATAACCTCCTGATGAGACACAAATTCATCCTTTGTGTCTCTTGTTACTTTTTTGACAAAAAAATATCCTTAGTTTGGTTGCTAATGTCTATCATTGTAACCTTTTGGCAGATTGATATCTGATTTGGTTGTCGTCATTGTCTCTGCAACTTGTGGTGGCATTGCGTTAGCTTGTGCTGGGCAGCCGGTCTGATCATTATTAATGCTTTATAGTTCTTCCATAATCTATCATCTATTGTTTCTTATCCCCCTTTTGCAAATTACCGTAATCAGATGCTATTGTTCGTTAATTTGTGTTATCATGCCATGAATTGTTACCATCTTCCTTTCTTTCATTAAGCATCATGACTGGGAACTATATATAGCAGCAATGCATAATTGAAAAACCCTGATACGTCCTTCATATTGTTTGATCTGCGCACTTGTTTTCTTTTCAGTTATGTGGTGGTGAAGCTTCTGAAGGTGTATTTGTTGGTACCTTCCTTTCCATGTCATCTACGGCAGTGG
This sequence comes from Artemisia argyi, assembly GCA_030686995.1. NCBI lineage: Eukaryota > Viridiplantae > Streptophyta > Magnoliopsida > Asterales > Asteraceae > Artemisia > Artemisia argyi. Next base: position 5,668,633 of record CM060707.1, on the reverse strand, counting down.
TAATTATATTTTGCATAATGAAATTTATCAATTCATTTTTTCCAATACTATTTTGAAATTCTATAATCTATTATCTATATATGGTCATGTTATTCAAAAGTGTTTATAAAACGCCCAGATTTTTTTTTTTTTTTTTTTTTTTTTTTTTTTTTTTAAATAAATCTGTAAACTGTATACATTGATAAAACTAGCGGAAGCGTATTTTCTACATCATACGGGTTTATTTCAAACGTCCCGTTAAAATACTAAACTTTGCAAAAATACATAACAATGACTCTTTAAACTTGGTAAAGAAGCTGGCTCTTGATTTAGGGGCATTCCAAACTGATAACAAATGATGAAAATGAGAAGCTCGTTACATAAACCGCGAGCTACACCATTTTAACCCATTACGCCCCATTTAGCATGTACGTGGTCTCATCTTGCATACCTACAAAAATATAAACTGAGAACGGTAAGTCTATAAGACTTAGTGAGATAACGGAACTGTATTAAATCATAACTGAACATAAGCATGATGCTGAATAAGTATATATATAGTACTATTCTGACTACATGAATCATAATATCGACTAAGTGCATAAGCACGACACTAACTGATTAAATACATGATACACCATGTTACTGATTGAGTACATAAGCATACTGAGTGTGTAAAACACATACTAACTGAGTGCATAAGCACATACTGGCTGAGTACTTATAGCACATACTGGCTGAGTGCATAAGCACATACTGGCTGAGTACTTATAGTACTATACTGGCTGAGTGCATAAGCACATACTGACTGAATGCATAACTGACTGAATGCATAGCTGACGAGCCATATAAACATGTTAATCATCCATACAGGATGTCTGAGTTTCGATTATGGAACATTTACTATTCTAAAGCTCGATTTTCCACTAAGGAGGTCTAAGTTTCAACTTTGTCTGGAACACATGTGTGATCACATAACTGACTATATACTTATAGAATGACATGCATATATAAACACATCGCAGGCCAAAAGTGCATAAAGCACCTTGCACACATTACAAAACGCATATAACATTCATATATAAATTAAGATTAAGCTAAATACTTGTGCTTGACTACAACATGATACTAAACTGTGCAGGAGCTGAGACCAAGCTGAATATAGAAACTGAGCAATAATATGGTCATGAGGTTAAACTAAGACATGATACTAAAACTGAATTAATTACTAAAATTGTACTATAGCATAAAACAAGGCTGAGATATAACTTAATATACTACAGCTGAACTACTATAAGTATAATGTTGAAATCCCTATCGCTATGGCGTATACTAAGGTTGAGCCATGACATACTACTGAATAAGACCAATCAGGTCTACTTTATACTGAATATGGCCAAACAGGTCAACATGATAATGAATATGACCAAACAGGTCAACATGACATTTAATATGACCAAACATGTCAACTTGATGCTTAATACGACCAAACGGGTCAACTTGTGCTTAATATGACCAAACGGGTCAACTTGGGTCAACTTGATGCTTAATATGATCAAAAATGTCAACATGATACTGAATATGACCCAACGGGTCAACTTGATACTAATATGACCTCACGGGTCAACATGATACTGAATATGACCACACGGGTCAACATGATACTAATATGACCTCACGGGTCGACATGATACTAAATATGACCACACGGGTCAACATGATACTAATATGACCTCACGGGTCGACACGATACTAAATATGATCACACGGGTCAACATGATACTAATATGACCTCACGGGTCGACATGATACTAAATATGACCACACGGGTCAATATGATACTAATATGACCTCACGTGTCAACATGATACTAATATGACCTCACGGGTCAACATGATATTGAATATGACCACACGGGTCAATATGATACTAATATGACCTCACGGGTCGACATGATACTAAATATGACCACACGGGTCAACATGATACTAATATGACCTCACGGGTCAACATGATACATAATTTACATAGTACTTTAGATATAGCAAGGCATATATATATATATATATATATATATATATATATATATATATATATATATATATATATATATATATATATATATATATATATATATACTAAACACGCTTAATCTACTAAACATGTTAACTGAAAATCCGTTACTCACCTGGGCCGTATAATGCAAGATGAATGATTCTGAATATGCCTCGAACACCTATATCATGATAGATGCACATGTATAATGTTAACACGTAACAACTAGGCATGAATATAACATGATAATCCAAATATAAGTGCAACTAAGCACACATAAACTAACTATAATGCATGAACTCATAAACTAGTTATGGCATAAATCTCGCCAAACATGAATTACTATGCTCGCGAACTCGAGCTAAGCTAACCAAGTCTTGTCACATCTTTCTAAACTTTCATAACATGAATTTTAACCGTATGGGCTGAGAACATAAGCTATCATAGCATATAATCACGCGGGACTTGCAAAAACATCATATCATGTCATAATCATCAAAACACTAAACAAAGTGTTTGCTGATTTCTGTAGCAGCCTGCAAATACATCATTTTGACTGATGTAACTACTTAACCAGGTCACAAGGCTAATTTTCCATGAAAGTATACTGTTTCCCCTTTCCGAAAAGGTATGGAACGCTCCCAACGGAGCTACGGTTTATCCGCTATGAATTTTTAAAGTTCGGTTTGCTGCACATTTTAGGATCAGCCCTTGCTGTACTAAATCGCATTTGAGACCAATTTAACTACTAAATGAGCAAAAACTTCATGAATAACAACTGAAGTAGACACTTTATGCTTTCCAGAAAGTCCGGCCATGACTCAATACGAGCTACCATCGATTTTATATGATTTTTCAAACACGACTAATCACTGCTGGAAATTTCAGCAACTTGTTTAACATCATATATCACACAAATCACATAAACAGGTGTTTGGATTAGCTTCTAATTACATCATAAACACCTCCTAAACATTATAACCTGATCACTAACATAATCCCATCATAAACCCACAATCATTGAATCACCTCTTAGATCATAATTCACTAATTCATCATGTAACCATGTAAATCACTTTATAAACATAACCTCATAACTCATAATCATAAATTAACACATGATTCACTACTTACCTTGATTTGGGGAAGATCACAATAACCTCTTGAGCTTTTGATTTATAATAACCATTCAAGCCTTGATACCCTTGCTTGATTCTTGATAGGACTTTGATAGAAATCATGATATGTAAAGAATACTTCAAAGTGAAGAAAACATGTTCTGCTTCTTCTTTTCTTTCTTTTTTTTTTCGTAAAAATGGATAAGGAGGGGAGTATATATCTGTTTCTAAACCGACTCATGTATAAGATATAAAAGGATAAGGACCAAGGGTATTTTGGTAATTCCCACTAACTTAGGCACTTGAACACAATTAGTCCCTTGTAGTAGAATATCTTGCAAAATAGATCTATCTTGTTTACATATCAAGTCCCCACTTGCTATATTATTCATACCGTCAAAGTGGACTTTTCTATTCAACCCACTAAAATAATAGATATATCCGTTACTACTTTATTTAAAAATCGGGATGTTACAACTCTCCCCTGATTGGACTGTTCGTGTCCTCACGAATTACTGTTGTTATAACTAAAATTATCCTCTAAATTACACAAGATCACATGTAAGTACTCCCCCACTTGGACTTATATCATGTCTATATTCTAATATAAAACTGATAATGCACTAATAAGGGTCAAACTAGGATTCATTTCCTCTATATATGAATCAAATTATCAACAGGTTTATAATAGGTACCTGTTATCCATGTTAAAATCCTTTCTCCTGATCATATAAACTTGGAGATTTTCTTGATTATCCTCTAAAATTAACTCAATAGGTTCGTAATCATCTGTATTCTTGAAGTTCATCCTGACTATTTTCTGAAAATATCTAAAAATTTCATAAGCTGGCGTTAAAAGAAAGGATTTATTTACCTGAATTCGCATAATATTTGCTAAAATGCCATATCCTGAAATTATGTTTCATAACTCTGATATGTAATATCTCTTATTGAAGGATCCATATCCGTTCTGACACGTTTTCATTTCAATTCTTTTGCCCTTTTTCGTTAAACTGCACAAGTCTAGAAATGCTGAAACCATATGTCATATCTATTCCGTCAAATTCCGTAGCATTTCTAAGTCATAATCTTTTTCTGAGTGCTGAATCTATTCTGAAAATGACGGAGTACGTAAACTATGCCCTTTTATAATAACTGTCTACGCTGTTGTACATGATCTAATGCAATATTCATGATTCATTTAACACATAACTGTTTAGCAAGCTCCCTGAGGTGTCTCATGATCTCGATAAGTTCATGTCATATCATGTGAATATTATCACGTTGATCAGGCGTCATAATAGTCACACCATATAATCATGAACTCATCATTATCACAGTCTACCCCAAGTCACTAAAGCAAAACATATCTACCGCATATAATCTGATGCGAATGCTGACTATATACTGCTATACTAATAATGCATACTAATTCTATATACTTACTATATCGTGAATATCTGATTCATGGTTTGCAACTTTATCTGAAAATGCATTATGCACTACATGACTATACATGTAATTTCATATAATCTGTGCTAATCACATAAACTGGTATGCATCGCTATACATGTACTTATAATCTGATAATATGAACAACATATTGAATAACATGGTTGAACAACTGATAAATGCATAAACGTGCGATGCAATTTAACTCTAAAAGCAATTACCGAGTAGAGGTTCAAGTCTAAGCATCCCCTACTAATGGTGGATACTTAAATCTCTCAAACCATCGCTCTGATACCAACTTGAAACGCCCAGATTTTTTTTATTTATTTTATTATTTTTTTTAAATAAATCTGTAAACTGTATACATTGATAAAACTAGCGGAAGCGTATTTTCTACATCATACGGGTTTATTTCAAACGTCCCGTTAAAATACTAAACTTTGCAAAAATACATAACAATGACTCTTTAAACTTGGTAAAGAAGCTGGTTCTTGATTTAGGGGCATTCCAAACTGATAACAAATGATGGAAATGAGAAGCTCGTTACCTAAACCGCGAGCTACACCATTTTAACCCATTACGCCCCATTTAGCATGTACGTGGTCTCATCTTGCATACCTACAAAAATATAAACTGAGAACGGTAAGTCTATAAGACTTAGTGAGATAACGGAACTGTATTAAATCATAACTGAACATAAGCATGATGCTGAATAAGTATATATATAGTACTATTCTGACTACATGAATCATAATATCTACTAAGTGCATAAGCACGACACTAACTGATTAAATACATGATACACCATGTTACTGATTTAGTACATAAGCATACTGAGTGTGTAAAACACATACTAACTGAGTGCATAAGCGCATACTGGCTGAGTACTTATAGCACATACTGGCTGAGTGCATAAGCACATACTGGCTGAGTACTTATAGTACTATACTGGCTGAGTGCATAAGCACATACTGACTGAATGCATAACTGACTGAATGCATAGCTGACGAGCCATATAAACATGTTAATCATCCATACAGGATGTCTGAGTTTCGATTATGGAACATTTACTATTCTAAAGCTCGATTTTCCACTAAGGAGGTCTAAGTTCCAACTTTGTTCGGAACACATGTGCGATCACATAACTGACTATATACTTATAGAATGACATGCATATATAAACACATCGCAGGCCAAAAGTGCATAAAGCACCTTGCACACATTACTAAACGCATATAACATTCATATATAAATTAAGATTAAGCTAAATACTTGTGCTTGACTACAACATGATACTAAACTGAGCTGGAGCTGAGACCAAGCTGAATATAGAAACTGAGCAATAATATGGTCATGAGGTTAAACTAAGACATGATACTAAAACTGAATTAATTACTAAAATTGTACTATAATAACATAAAACAAGGCTGAGATATAACTTAATATACTACAGCTGAACTACTATAAGTATAATGTTGAAATCCCTATCACTATGGCATATACTAAGGTTGAGCCATGACATACTACTGAATAAGACCAATCAGGTCTACCTTATACTGAATATGGCCAAACAGGTCAACATGATAATGAATATGACCAAACAGGTCAACATGACATTTAATATGACCAAACAGGTCAACTTGATGCTTAATACGACCAAACGGGTCAACTTGTGCTTAATATGACCAAACGGGTCAACTTGGGTCAACTTGATGCTTAATATGATCAAAAATGTCAACATGATACTGAATATGACCCAACGGGTCAACTTGATACTAATATGACCTCACGGGTCAACATGATACTGAATATGACCACACGGGTCAACATGATACTAATATGACCTCACGGGTCGACATGATACTAAATATGACCACACGGGTCAACATGATACTAATATGACCTCACGGGTCGACATGATACTAAATATGACCACACGTGTCAATATGATACTAATATGACCTCATGGGTCAACATGATACTAATATGACCTCACGGGTCAACATGATACTGAATATGACCACACGGGTCAACATGATACTAATATGACCTCACGGGTCGACATGATACTAAATATGACCACACGGGTCAACATGATACTAATATGACCTCACGGGTCAACATGATACATAACTTACATAGTACTTTAGATATAGCAAGGCATATATATACTAAACACGCTTAATCTACTAAACATGTTAACTGAAAATCCGTTACTCACCTGGGCCGTATATGCAAGATGAATAATTCTGAATATGCCTCGAACACCTATATCATGATAGATGCACATGTATAATGTTAACACGTAACAACTAGGCATGAATATAACATGATAATCCAAATATAAGTGCAACTAAGCACACATAAACTAACTATAATGCACGAACTCATAAACTAGTTATGGCATAAATCTCGCCAAACATGAATTACTATGCTCGCGAACTCGAGCTAAGCTAACCAAGTCTTGTCACATGTTTCTAAACTTTCATAACATGAATTTTAACCATATGGGCTGAGAACATAAGCTATCATAGCATATAATCACGCGGGACTTGCAAAAACATCATATCATGTCATAATCATCAAAACACTAAACAAAGTGTTTGCTGATTTTCTGTAGCAGCCTGCAAATACATCATTTTGACTGATGTAACTACTTAACCAGGTCACAAGGCAATTTTCCATGAAATTATACTGTTTCCCCTTTCCGAAAAGGTATGGAACGCTCCCAACGGAGCTACGGTTTATCCGCTATGAATTTTTAAAGTTCGGTTTGCTGCACATTTTAGGATCAGCCCTTGCTGTACTAAATCGCATTTGAGACCAATTTAACTACTAAATGAGCAAAAACTTCATGAATAACAACTGAAGTAGACACTTTAGGCTTTCCATAAAGTCTTGCCATGATTCAATACGAGCTACCATCGATTTTATATGATTTTTCAAACACGACTAATCACTGCTGGAAATTTCAGCAACTTGTTTAACATCATATATCACACAAATCACATAAACAGGTGTTTGGATTAGCTTCTAATTACATCATAAACACCTCCTAAACATTATAACCTGATCACTAACATAATCCCATCATAAACCCACAATCATTGAATCACCTCTTAGATCATAATTCACTAATTCATCATGTAACCATGTAAAGCACTTTATAAACATAACCTCATAACTCATAATCATAAATTAACACATGATTCACTACTTACCTTGATTTGGGGAAGATCACAATAACCTCTTGAGCTTTTGATTTATAATAACCATTCAAGCCTTGATACCATTGCTTGATTCTTGATAGGACTTTGATAGAAATCATGATATGTAAAGAATACTTCAAAGTGAAGAAAACATGTTCTGCTTCTTCTTTTCTTTCTTTTTTTTTCGTAAAAATGGATAAGGAGGGGAGTATATATCTGTTTCTAAACCGACTCATGTATAAGATATAAAAGGATAAGGACCAAGGGTATTTTGGTAATTCCCACTAACTTAGGCACTTGAACACAATTAGTCCCTTGTAGTAGAATATCTTGCAAAATAGATCTATCTTGTTTACATATCAAGTCCCCACTTGCTATATTATTCATACCGTCAAAGTGGACTTTTCTATTCAACCCACTAAAATAATAGATATATCCGTTACTACTTTATTTAAAAATCGGGATGTTACAGTTTATCTTTCAGAAGTGTTTATCTTTGAAATTTGCCTCTTATTCTGATCATGTTATTTAGAAGTGTTTATCTTTCTGTGCTTTATACGTTTCTAGTTTTTAAGCCGAACTAAACAGATCATACTTAAGTTCTTTTAGATTCCATTAGATCTTAAAGTAAGAAACTATTAATATCAATTGCAACTGGTTCATTGTCTATTATCTTCAGATTATACTCATAAAAAAATAAAGTATCTAAAATTCTTGCTTAGACCTATTCTGGTTTTGGACTATTGAAACCTCAGCTAAGATTTATCTTCTATTCTTCTGTGTGATGCTGACGCAGGATTGTCTTGGTATACACAGGTTTTGAAGTTTTTGATGGAAAAGAATAGTATTAGCACTCTCTATGGGCAAGTCACTGTTGGTACCCTTATTTTGCAGGTAAATCTCTACTTCCTTTCTTATTCGCCTTGGTGGTTGTAGAAAAGTGTATATATCTTCTATTCTTCAAGCAGTGAGTGAAGATTACTAGATATTGTTGGTTATTTTACAACTTGATGTGGATGTGGCTTTGTGTGCCGGGATTGTGCGGTGGGTTTATTATTTGCACTGCTTCCGATCCTAGGTGGTACCTCCGGAATGTTTGAAGGCATGTTATCTATGACAAAGACGTAAGAACCTGAATCTAAAGAACTGAATTTCCTACTAATTTTGTGAGGAGTGCTATCGTATTCTCTGTATGCAAAACTATACTAAATTCATTTCGTGTGTGATTGTGTTTGTGTTGTTTTACTCCGACACAAAAATGTGCAACATATTTGTTAAATTTGTATAATTCCTTTTCCATTGTACACCCCTAACGAATTCTGTTATCAGGTTGGTGACTTTAATTATGTTCCTGGCTGTTTTGTCGTTATTCTCCCGGACTTGCATACCCTGGTTTTTTAATCTTATGATAAGCCTATCATCCCAGGTATTCTATGTCCCTTTTTAGCTGATCAAATACCCTTATTTGATTCCTGAAAGTTATCAAACATGTCTTCAACCTGATTCATATGTTTTGATGGTATTTCATTGAAAATTTGCAGACCAATGAACTATATCAGTTGGCATCTGTGGCTTTCTGCTTGATAGTTGCATCGGTTAGCTTTTTTACTCCACTACATTTTTGCAAGATGTTTTTGAATCTTATCTACTTTTACGTTTACCATATGCTTATCCTGGTAATTTGTTTTATTATTCAGTGTAGTGACAAGTTGGGTTTAAGTCTCGAACTGGGTAGCTTTGCTGCTGGAGTGATGATATCAACGACTGATCATGCTCAGCATACTCTTGAATAAGTAAGCTCAACTTATGGGTCGGCCTAATGATTGCTGAAGTATTTTCATGATTTTTTCACAAATGATTCTGTTATCCTATTAAATGTGCCAAAACTTGCAATTTGTAAAAGATCATGTGACAAAGAGCTGGCAGTTGAGTCAACCTTGTAAAACAAGTCTTAAACTGTACAATACATCTCATATTACCTGTATATCGTTGTAGTTTTTGTTGCTTCCATTTCTGATCCAAGTCTTGATTGATGTTCACTGTCTTCTAAATGTATTTTGAATATGTATATAATATGATCATATCTATTTTCCGAATCTGGCATCCTTTATAGGCAACTCAATTGTCAAAAAATAAGAGGCGTACATACACTGTTTGCTTAGTTTGAACTCAATTTGTTTCAGGTCGAACCGATTCACAATTTCTTTGCTGCTCTTTTCCTTGCGAGCATTGGAATGCTTATTCATGTTAAATTTCTATGGAACCACATTGATATCTTGCTAGCAGCTGTTATTTTGGTGGTTGTAATAAAGACTTTTGTAGTTGCCACGGTAGTCAAAGGATTTGGATACACTAACAAGACCGCTCTTCTTGTAAGGGTTTATGCTACTTCTCCTGTACTTGCTAGGGTTTCTTTTCTTATTTTGTTGTATATATGTTAAGATTTATTGACAAATTAGCCTTATTCATTAACTTGATGTAGGTTGGAATGTCTCTTGCTCAAATCGGGGAATTTGCATTTGTCCTATTAAGCCGTGCCTCCAATCTTCATCTAATTGAGGTAATATTTCAATTTGTTTCAGGTGCAGGTGTTGGCCAAGTGGTCGGGTCAGGTGGAGTTGGGTAATGGTCTAAACAGGTTCAGGTTGACCCAAAACGTTTCTGTGTCCAATTGTTTTTAAGTTTTTTTTGGTAAGTAGTCTGTCTCAACCATGATTACAAAATGGGTATCATTTCAAAACTGTTCTAGGCTTTTGATAGTGTAAAAAAAGAAACATGATCGACGACTTTTGAGTTTTGACCTTTATGACCCTTTTCAGTCGTTATTTCTTTAGCTATTTATTTGTAATGTGATTTAACCACTTGTTTTGCAGGGCAAGTTGTATCTACTGCTTCTTGGCACAACAGCTCTTAGTCTGGTACGTAATTTCTCACCATTTTCACCAAAGCGTACAAAATGAAACAGAGCAGATACACTTTGACTTTTGAAGGCAACCCGGTCATTTTCTGTATTCGAAACTAATTTGATTGTCTGGATGTTTGACACAAATTTGATATAAAAAACCATTTTTACCATAGTTTTTGGTCTCAATTGCAACATTTTGATAGTTAAGTTTGCTTAGGACGGGTTGTTTCGACTTTGGATTTGCTTTTTGAAACAAAAAATTCCTATTGATGGGATTTTTTTGAGGGAGAAATAAGCAAATTGTATTAACCAAACATTCCGTTTGTATAACCGAAAGAAAAGAATCAGTCACGGACCATTGTAATATGTATTTTTTGTTTGCAGGTGACGACACCATTTCTTTTTAAGCTGATTCCTGCGGTTGTACATCTTGGAGTATTATTGCGTTGGTTCACACCTGAATTGCCCACAGAGGTGATCTTCTTCCCTCAAAGAAGCTTTACCAGCAAAACCCGATAGGTTGTACACCGCACTTTAATATGCATTGTACAGTATAACCTGTCTTAGAGGGGGCAAAATTGGTGGGTTTGGTAACGGGTCAAAACAGCTAACTTTTTTTTGTGCAGTTCAGAGTCTGTCAAACATGATTTCAAAATTTATATTTTTACAGAAAATATTTGGAAAAAATTATAGAAGTCTTTTTTTTTTTTTTTTTTTTTTTTTTTTCATTAAAACTCACCATTTACGACTTCAAGCCCTTGTTTTAAATTTGACCCGTTAGAGATAAAATTTAGGGATAATTACCAAAATAGATCAGTCGCCCAAAGCACATTCCTTGAATAGATGTTTTTAAATCAGTTTCCTTCGGCGGATCAGGGCAACTTGGCGACTGAGCAACCTTCATATATGTGCGACACGTGTCGAATATTTTATTAATATAGTACAGAATCTAGAATCTTTTTGGAATCTATAGTACAGAATCTAGAATCTTTTTGGAATATTCTAGAATCTTTTTAGACACGTGTCGCGTTTATATTGAGTTGCTCATTTTTTTAGTTGCCCAGATCTAATTTTGGAAAGTTATATTTGAAAGTCTACAAAGTGACTAGTCAAAAAGTCAACGATCTGTTTTGGTAATTATCCCTAAAATTTAACATGAATCGGCCATTCTTTAGCAAATGGCTCAAATTTACCGCCTCTACCTTCAACCTGCATCATTATAATATTTCTTCTTAGAAGTGTTCATTTACCAAAGTTGTGCATATGAATTGAATCATTTGCATCATCATTTACCAAATTACGACTCGTTTTGTCTCAGGTGCTATTTAAAGGAGAACTGATGCGTTCAGACACTGCCAAGCGTATTAGCTTAATGGTGGATGTCTCTCATGATTTATAATGTACCATTAATATATGAAGTTACGAAAAAGACCAATCAACATCTGATGGACAGGTGCATAAAGAGTTGACTTGAGCTTAAAGTCAAACCCGGAAGAACATGAGTCAATATCCACCTTCTACCAACTACCAAGTAAGAAAGGTAGCCTGTATACTTCTCACACGCTAATTGAGGTTGCACAACTATGTACATATATAGAGAGAGATATACCCCTCGGATAATTCTGATTTGTAGAAATTGTTGATTTTGTAATGTAGTTTTAACTTGTTCTTTTTGTTCCACCCTGTATGCTGTGAAACCATCAAACACATTCTAACGAGGCTAATCGCGTTACACGTTCATTTCACTTGTAACTATTTATGTATGATTGCGTGGTATTAATTTGGAGGACAGTGTCAAAAAATAGCAGCACAGTTGTAACAATGTTTCTTTTATCTAACATGTTTCGTGCTATTTTACATATTTACTTCACAGTTTCACACAAGAAGAATAACAATGTAAGTTATTTAGTGTCTATGTCAACGAAATGGTATCAACCCACAGGTGCTAAGACATGATCATAACTACTGACTTGTTATGTTTAATCTTCTAACGTTCCGATAGCGTTGTATGCCCAAGACCTTATGAAAATGAAAATGCAAAGTCGTCTATCTTTTTCATTGTGAAAAACAAACATATAATCAGTTGAAAGAGGATGTTATCGATATTATTTCAATTTCAGACTTTCATTAATACCAAATATGTTTATACGGAAAAGTAAACAACTTGAACACAATTTCTAAACAAAAGATAAAAAATCATTTACTCTCATCTCCATTCCAACTCGGAATCATCTTTACAGGTATTGGATCTTCCTATGGACGATTAAGATGTTTTGTTGTTTTGTTACGGGTTATGGTGACTGAAGTTGAGTTGATCATGCTATTTTGTTGTTTTGTTGCGGGTTGATTGGATTAGCTTACCACCAAAAAGCAGCCAGTCTTGCATTTTCAGATATTGGCTGTGTAAATTACACCTTCACTGGTGGTAATTGAAGGTCGGTTTTCTTTTATACTTTCAATAAAGATTAGATCTTTATGACGCATCATCAAGCTGAAAAAAGTTAGCCGTTGATGAAGATGAACATGAACATTTAAGTTTTATCATGTTCAAGTTGTGAAAACAATGTGTGGTTTGCTTTATTCATGATGTTTATTATTAATAGTTTAACACTTTCAAAGACATTTTATATAAATTCAGTCACTGACTTTTAAAATTGACTTATGAACAATGTGCCGATTTGAAAGTCAATGCAGGTTTATGTTTTTGTAGTAATGTTGTGTATAGCTCATTATATGAATGGTTCAAGTGCTATGAATCTATATGTAAACACTGATGTTACATGTACCTTTGTTAATAGTGTAACTTACATTTCATCCTTTTTTTACGCACTGTTCTTGCAGATATGAGCCGTCAGTAGAAAAGTGTTAGGGTTACTGACAATTTTAGGAATACATTGAACAGTCTTACTACTGAAAGTAAGTTAATTTGTCAGTTTCCAACTTTTAACATCTTTGAAGTTTACCTAATACTAATATACTTGAAATCGCTATTGTAATAGGTATAAATGAAGGATTAGAAGAGGGTTGTAGCGGTCCACATGGAAACAATAAACGTAAATGCTCAATGGCCTGAGGTGATTGAAATAATTAGTTCTTACGTACTTTGAATGATGTATTGCAACTATAGTTTTGCATGTTTGAGCCTTATTTGTCGTGGTTGTGATCCTCATTTTCAGTTACTTTACATAAAAGTGGCAGAGATGTGGTAGGTATGAGATGTATCTGGAATGTGATACACGTATGTAGAATATATGCATTTGTTTTAGTGCCTGAGACATCAAATAAAGAATGATGGAACGAGTTTATGTTTTGGTTAGGTTATGTAGATTTGAAACAATGGTACCATAGCTGATTTTAGTTCTTATTTTATTGTTATTCAGTCTTTGGTGTTTTGAACCTGTTTTCAAAAGATGAATAATTTGAATATAAAATGGAGAAATTGGATAGTGACTGTAACTCGATTATATCAGTGGAAAATGAAAGGTTTTCTAATCTAAAGAAGGAGCTTGCATCTGGAATGGGTATTTTATTTGATATTGAATTAAAAAAAAAAATAGATGTCGTTCCATTTGTTTGAATAGTCTAAAACCATTATCTATTACACTTGGCTTGACCTATTTTCTTTTTATGAGAACAGGCTGATGTTTGACATATGCAAGTGAATAAGCTTGCCATGACAAAGGAAGCTACTAAACATTAAAAGGAATAAGTTGTTTGGTAAAAGGTATGTGTTGTCACAGGTTTAAGGTTTTATATTCAACTAGCAATCTTTTCTTTTTGCTTCTTGATTGCTGAAATATGTCGTTGATCAGTTTATAGGTTTTAAGTCGGGTAGCCGAAAAGATATGAAGTCCATTACAATAGGACTGGCAGCCTAAGTGAAAGTATTATACATCTTTTCCTCTTTATAGAGTATTGGAATAATGTTCGCGCTCGCCTTAGTATTCATGACTGGATGAGATAGCGTGTATGTAAATGTTTGGTTTCCAACAATTTTTTGTATAATTATAAAAAAAGAATTGGTCAAACGATTTAATGTGGTAGTATAACTTTGTGCATCTTTACTCAAAATTAAAGAGTTGTGGGTTCCTTTTTTAAGAAACATTTTTGGATAATTAATTCGTGTTACTCTTTTCTGCAGGGCATACAGAATTGAGTCACTGTCGAGATGTTTATTGCCATGTCAAAGGCATAAAACTTCATATATCATGAACTGTCAATGCAATTTATTGCCATATCTGTAAACCGGTTTCTTCAGGTAATGTCATTGCTACCATGAAAATCGGGGATTAAATAGTTTGGAAGTAAAGCATTAAATTTTTGATGATGTGTTCAGTTCTGATGGTCATCTATTTTGCAGGCAAAACGAGATCTTTAACGTTTTCGAATTCCTATCGATATACGTTTAATGATCTGGCATTTTTTTAGCTTCAGCATTGTCGCATGATGTTTCAACAGGGAGTAAGAGAAATTACTTTAAAAGTCCATTCTCACAATATGCAGTTGGTGTGATCCTTAAAATTGTTGTCATGAATTGGTTTTAGGCTGCACAGGTCGGTAACTATAGTTGTAATTGCTATAAAATTGACCAAGTTGTGAGGTTTAAGATATCTGATACGAGTAATCAAGACATGAATGACATGCAATATGTGTTAGGAATATAAATATTCATATGAAAGAGTCGGTCACCCTGTGTATCTAATAGCATCAAGTTAGCTCGTAGTCATTACTATCATTAGTTAGTATTAGTTTAGTTTAAGTAACATCGTGGAGGAAGGACAGGTCTTTACCATTGTATACTCGATACACAGCCCGAGAGAGGGCGTTTAATGCTTGTACTATAAATACCCCTCTCCCACCATGGGAGAGGGTTGGACCTTCATTTGCGATCTAACATTTCTCTAGTTTTCTCTCAAGGCTCCCAACTTTTCTCTTTCTCTCTCTAACTTCGCTCTAGAATCTTAACACATATCAAACCTTAGCACACACACACCATACGAATTCTTACATCATGATTTAGCTACAATTGGTATCAAGAGCCAAGGTTTCATCTTAAGGACTTGGTATACTTGGATTTGTGAGTGGTTTTGTGTGTGTCTTTTGGTTCGAATGGTATTTCATGTAAACTCACTTATTTGATCTCGTTTAGTGGCTTGTAGTATGTTAGTGTTGTACTTTTATAGTTAGAGGTGTTAGAGGTACTTAGTTTATCATTTGGGTAGGTTTGTATCATTCATGTGTTAATAGTGTCAAGCAATTCGAGGTGTGTTTCATACTAGCGAGTTGTCTCTTGGTGGTGCTTTCTTACTAGCGACTTGTTCTGGACTGGTCAGCAATTTGTTTAAGATCCTGGTAGCGAGTTGCTATTTTTATTATATTGGGAAAAACAGACAAATCGCTAGTGTAACACCCCCAAAATACCGCAGCGGAAGACTGTGTCATAGGGGTGCTACTTCATAATACAAAGTACAAGTTATAGAAAACGAACTCTAAATGAGACGTTTTGAAAAGTTACCATTCGATTAATGAATTCAAAGTTACAAACATGAGATTCCAAAGTATGATACATAAATGTATACAAAATGTTTTGAATGGTAAATGATAAAAGCGTAAGTCTTCAGAATATGCAGCTTGACTCTAAGTTCCACGCACTAGCTATCGCCTTACTAACCTGAGATAAACATGCTAAAGTGTCAACACAATGGTTGGTGAGTTCATAGAGTTTGTCTTAAAACAGTTGAAAAGCCTTAAAAGAATGTTCACACAGCAAAGGCATCATGAATCCACTCAGTTACAAGTCCCGCCATAAGAGACTTGTAACCTGTGTGTTCACAACCCACTGCTAACATATATAGTTTATACAATGCACCGGATTATATTCACCCAAGGTCAAGAATAGACACAAGGGCGGGGGCCTCTCCCCAAATAGTACTACGACATCCAAGGTCAAGTATAGACACAAGGGTAGGGGGCATCTTCCCATGAGTACTACCAATACCTCTCCGACAGAATAGAGTATTATGTATGCACGTAAATACGAATCTTGTATTTAAATTAAGCAAGTATAGTGTAACAAGTATGTATAACGCAATCAAGTATAATGCCAATCAAGTATAACACAATCAAGTATAAATGTTTAAGAGTATTTGTACAAGTAAGCAAGTAGTTGAGCATGTATCTCCCCCAAAGAGTTAAAACAAGTATAAAAGAGTAGGGGCTATGACTCACCTTAAGTCTATGTAATGAGAAATGAAAGTGGTAGTCGAATCGTGTAAGTCTCTAAGAGCAGCCTATAATAGAATGTTGCGACTTAGGTTTGGAGTAACGTCTAAGAATACGAAGAATTGCCCATATATGTCTTGCATAATGTTCATGATGTAGTACTTAGTATATAGTATAAGTCTTTAAATATAAATGATTTATGAAACATGTATAGGATGTATATCTCTTACTACCGTTCGGGCCGACATAATTCAGAAGTCATGAAGTAAACGTTCGAGGAGCCAGGACACTTTAATTCGTAAATCCACAACTCATCTCGACGGCTTACTTAATGAACTCCTCACATGAGGCTCCCTACTATTGTAGTATTTGATAACATATATATATAAGCTTTTTGATCTTTAAAAGTTATATGGTCTTTAGCCGTGACCTTGGTCATTGTTACCATGGTCTTGAGACTCAACCTTGGCTTTAGCCATGGTTGTGGTCTTAGCTTTAGGTCATTAGACCTCTTGGTCTTAGTAAAACATAACTATTATATAGTGACTTTGGTCTAAAATGGGCTGTTAAGAATTTGAAGAAAATTATCACTCAGAAAGTGTTTTCAGGGCTCGAACTTCTTTGTTCCTGAACGAAAACGTCGTTCCGGACAACTTTCGTGTTTTAACTTTTTGATGAATCGGACCAGAAGAGGGACTTTCAAAAGCAAAATTTGATCAGAATGCTATTTAGGCAGTTTTGCCGTTTTGGTTTCGCTAACTTCAAATGGTCATAACTTTTGACTCGTGTACTCGTTTTGGGTGATTCAAATTGCTATGTTTTCCTTGTTAAGTCCTCTTTAACAGTAAGTAAGTTTCAAATATCAAAGTTATACTATTGTGGTCGTGGTTTTCCATAAAAATCACTAGTTTGCTTGTTTGCTTGTCATAAGTTAACATATGTATACCAATACTCGTTTTATCCATTTTTAAACATCATGAACACAATACAAAGACCATATATAGCATGAAAGAAACATAATAAGCATGAAAATGATATTGAGCAAGAAAGTGTATAAGGGTTTCTTACAACTTTTGGCTTTCACTTAAGAAAGGAAGTCAAGTATAGAACTAGGACACTAAACCTAATCTTGTAAACCCTTCACCATAACTCTTGTAACCCTTGCTAGCCTTGATCTAACCCTTGTGAAAACCATTTAACTTTAGCCCTAGTAACCTTGTGTAGCTCCTAATTCAACCATGGAATCACCAAACAAACTTAAGAACTAGGTAGAGAATACTAAGACCTTGAACTTTGTAGTGTAACTTGTATATTGAAGATCAAAGGATCATGGTGCTATGATATAAGGGTGTGGCGTTTTTGTGGTGAAGAAAGGAAGACATGAGCATGCTTTTATACTAAAAATGAGGAGGTTAGGAAGGTGACTAGGAAAGTGCTAAAACTTGGAGACAAAGTTGTAAATAAATATTGATCTAATGGCTAAAGTCATGAGATCATGCCACAAGTGTGAATGCCCCCCCTAGTGGCGGTTCAAGAACTTGGAGAACAAGGTGTGGACTTTTGATGGTATTATCCTAAGTATGTAGCTAGTTTTGACTCCGTAAATCGCTAACCGTAAATGATTAAGCCTCAAAACGTAAAACCGGGTATCCTAAAAATATGAAACTTGAAAGTATGGTTAAACATGTCAATATAGTCCATAATAAAATATAAAATGAGTGGTAGGTTCTATCGGGTGCTAAAACCCTGCTAAAAACTGGAAACACGGGTCTAAAACGCGTAATTCGTGTAAAACGCTGAACTGAAAAACGTAAAATTCCGAAACTTTTGGAATTGTCCTAAAATGAGAGAAAATCATATTTCTATTGTTTATAATGTTTTATGGACATATCGGGATGCTAGAATGACGTTTAAACCTAAAAGTAAATCTCGGACACGGCTTTGTGATTTTTGCAGAAATGATCCGACGAGCGTCAAACTCTCGGATTATCGTTAAAATAGTTTAACTTACGAGAATATGAAATAAAAATTTCTGAGATGAATAGTGAAAAGTGAATAGTGAAAAGTGAATAGTAAAATTTTCGGGAATAAAAGTTAACCTGAAATTGCGAATTGTTACAGCTAGAAAGCGACGGGTTTGTCTGTTGTGGTAGCGAGTTGTCAATCTTGTCCTTTTGTGACTGTAGCGATTTGTGGGACTAGCGATTTGGTCTTAGCGATTTTCTAGTCAGCGAGTTGCCTCCAGCGAGTTGGTTCCAGTGATTTGCTAGTGATTTGGTCTTAGCGATTTGCCTCCAGCGAGTTGGTTCCAGTGATTTGCCTTGGTCAGCGATTTGGTGGTTAGCGAGTTGGGTGATTTGGTGGCTATGTGGTTATCGAGTTGGGTTATAGCGATTTGGTGTCTTGCTATTTGGCTCATTTGTGTAGCGATTTGTTGACTAGTGCTAGAGATTTGGTCATGTATCAATTTAGTGATTAGTGAATTGTCGCGACTTAAGTTGTTACGACGAAACCTAACTGTGATTTGACGTTATGAGTTAACTCTTACGACTTGACTTATTACGAGGTGATATATTGTAATTAGACTTGTTGCGACTGAACACATATCACTAATTGTTCAAGACTTGATAATAATACTTACTCACAAACTACATCTTACAGTTTCTTTTGTTGACTTTAGAAAATCCCGCGAAAGAATCGATTTCTCGGTTTAAGTCACAAAAGTTGTAAAATCCCGACTAAGATTTTATCATGGCAAGCACCACTTCTTCTGATGACATTCAAGCTGCCGAGTCCGATACCCGCCCTTCTATGCTTTATACGACGGATTATGAGTCATGGGTACAAAGAATTCGACTCTACTACTTAAGAAAAGAGAACGGTGTCAACATACTGAAATCCATCGATGAAGGACCCTTTCAAATGGGCACCACTAGAGACACTGTCGCAACTATTGAAAATCAAGCTGCTGTTCTTGGACCAGACAGACCACGCACTTACAGTGACCTATCTGAAGATGAGAAGAAGCGTTATGATGCTAAAATTAGAGCCTCGAACATTGTCATTCAAGGGCTTCCTAAAGATGTCTACAAGCTCATAAATTACAACACTGAAGCCAAAGCAATTTGGGACAATGTCAAAATGCATCTTGTTGTGTCAGAGTTAACCAAAGAAGATCGTGAATCTCAGTTGTAGGAAGAATTTGAGCACTTCAAGATGAATGCGGGTGAAAGCATCACTGACTACTATGTCAGGTTTCACAAGCTGGTGAATGATATGAGGATCATTAAGATGACAATGCCTAACATTCAACTTAACTTCAAGTTTGTGAACAACATGGCACCCGAATGGGATAGGTTTGTGACTTTAGTTAAACTCAACAAAGGTCTTAGAGACACCAATCATGAACAACTCTATGCCTATCTCCTACAACATGAAAAGCATGCTGCTAATGATCGGGCGATGAGGGAAAAACTCAATCCAACAACAACAAATGACTCTCTTGCTTTTATTTCTAATGTCCAGCCGCTCAGTCTATCCTCAAATGATCAAGTTCAACACCATCATCCCTCACCATTACCACTGACATCACTTGGTCAATCATCAGTATCATCACCATCTGCTATGAATACTCATCTGGACTCTGGATACTCTCACACTGACATGATGATTGATAACCTTTCAAATCAAGTTTCCTTACTTATCCAACAATTCAGAGCAATGCTTCCTCAAACCAACAACCAACTTCAAACTTCATCTAACCCACGCAATCAGGCAATCGTGGAAGATGGAAGGGTTGTTGTTCAGAATGTGCAAGGAAGACAGAACTTGAATCAAAGGAATGCTGCTCGTGGGAATATGCCGAATAGAGTAGGGAATGCTATTCAGGGACAAGCTAGACAACCTAAGTGCTACAACTGTGGAGGGAATGTGTTGGAACACGAAAAGTGTAAATCATTAGTTAGGGACTTCTATTTATACTTTATCATATTATAGGGTATGTTGTGTAACTATAGTTGTATGCGACACAAGTTTACCATCGCGGAACTTGTATATCCGCGATGGAGGCTTGGCTAGATGTTGGGTATAAATACCCCCTACCTCATGGGTTATGAGGTGTGTGTTCTATTCTCTAGCAATGCGAGACTTTTGATATATCTCTCTCTCTTCTCTCTAAAGTGTTCACACCCACTTTACATATTTAGATTAGTTGTAGACGTGATATTATTGGAACAACAATTGGTATCAAGAGCCAAATATGAATCGTTGTTTCTTGTTGTGTTTGTTTTAGTGTTGTTAAATCTTTTCTTGTATTTAGAAGCTTTGTTTTTCTTGGTGTTCTTCACTTTCTCTCTCTAAAATAGCTTATGCTTCATTCGTAGTGATTAAATTACTCATTTACGTGGTTAATGTTATTATACGTATGTTAGGATAACTTATTTCTGAAAAAGAAAGAGTTTTTCATCATTATATTCATAGTTTCTAAGTATTTAGTGATGATCTAGGTTGATTTTTGTGGTTTTAAGGTTTTTGAAGTAGTGTACTTTTTGTTCGTAAAAGTAGGGGTTAAGCTTTGTTCGCATCGCAAAGGGTTTAGGCCGCGATACAAGGGTTGTGGTCTCCGCGATAGTTGTCTGTGATAAGAATTTGTGTGATACGAAAGAATTGGTTGCGATACTTTCTCTGCGAAAGTTTTTGTTACCCACTATTTACGAAAGAAAACTCTGCTCGGATCGCATCAGACTTCTGCGATAGCTCTAGTATATGTGTGATACTTTTAACACTCTATGACATTTGATTTTATGAGACTTACTGTTACCCACCTTTTACGAAAGAAAACTCTGCCCAAATTTCAACAGAAGCTATGATAGTTACTGTTCATGAGACTCTATTGCAATACTTTGACCTAAAGACTCTTATAATTTAACAAATCCCTCAAAAAGATTTAAAATTTATAAAAGACTTTGATCATACTCTTTGCACTAGATCAATTCTCCAAACATTCAACCATCACAACTCAAACAAACTAAAACACCCCACTCAAACAAAACAACATCTCATATCAAAGATCCATTATCACTGTGTCTACTAATTCTGATTCAAGTTATGCTAGTATGATATTGGGCTCATCGACAAGACCACCAATGCTTTTTCCTGGTAGTTACACTACATGGGCTTTTAGGTTCAAAGCTTGGTTGTGTCACTTTGATGATGCTGCATACTTACTGAACTCCATCAACAATGATCCTTATGTTATGAAACAAATTGCTAATCCAAATCATCTAGTCTTCACTATCCCACAATCACAAAATGATTTGAATGATGATGAACTCAAGCAATACCTTGCTGATTTCAGAGCTAAACATTTTATAATGTTAGCCACTCCTAATGAACTTGTTTCACTTGTGGAT
Organism: Artemisia argyi; assembly: GCA_030686995.1. Classification (NCBI taxonomy): domain Eukaryota; kingdom Viridiplantae; phylum Streptophyta; class Magnoliopsida; order Asterales; family Asteraceae; genus Artemisia; species Artemisia argyi. The sequence goes on along the minus strand of CM060707.1, from coordinate 5,646,282 downwards.
CAACATCACAATGCTCATGACATATGACGAGAACTTGAATCATTACACGACAAAGAAGAACATCAACTCGTGAAACATGATCTTCAGAATGGTATCCATTTCCACATGGACCGAATGCAAACACTTCTTTCTGAATCAACTTCAACAATTCCTTTCAACAGCTCTCATGAGAAAAAGGAAAGACCAATCACTTTCAACAAAAGGGCTAACCTCTTGAACCCTTCAAGTGATATGGATGTGAGTGAACACACACTTATTGATGAATTTGTCAAACTTGGCAATTATCTCAAAGATTACTCACTCAATGACATCAACACAAGTGATCTCTCTGATTGCTCAAGTAACAACCTAAAAGGAAAGATTCGTGACGCTGAATATTACAATAAGAAAATGGAAATTGCCCTAATGAAAGAATCTGGTCAAGATCTTGGAAAGGAATTACTAGAATTTTGATGCGTGGTTTTGCAACCTTGCAAAAGGTTTTACCTCTCAAGGGATCTCAAGGGGCTTGCAATCCCCACCAGGCAGTGTACCTGACCGATGTAGTATAGTGTAGTGGCAAGTACTGGGGGATTGATTGTTCAACTCAAAGAATAGTGTTCGTTAGGATTGAAATTAATATAACTAGGTATAAAGGTGAAGGATGATTCTTTTAGTGTTTTTATATTTTATCAAAAGCTGGTAAAAATCTTGGGTATTGGAAGAGTGGGCGGAATTAGTTGCTAATCAACTAACCCAAAAGCTATTAATTAAACTAATGTGCAAGAAAAGTAAATTAAGATTTGTGGAAAACTAGAAGGGGGGTTGAATAGTTTTAGCGTTTTTAATTCTTTTTAACTTGTTTTAGTTAGCTTTGAAACTTTCCGTTTGATCAAAGATATATGCACAAACACAATATATATAACATGCAAGTAAAGGAAAGAAACGATCAAACCACAACACGAGTATTTATCGCGGTTCGGCTACAAGGACTCTTTTTCCTTGCCCTACGTCCACGCCCCGAGTATCCAACTCGAGAGTTTCTTTCACTAGTCAACAAGCTCCTTTCACCGGCGGAGAAAACCTTACACGTCGCTTATACTTTTACCGACACAAAGCTAAATGTCAAGTTCTTTTACAAGGGCACAACCACTCCCGTTTAGTTCTTTTACTAGGGTACAACAACTCCCAACACTCTTTGTATTTTGAGGACTAAAATACTAACCACTCACTTCAGAATATACACAAACAAATAACTCGTAAACAACACGAGTTTACACAATACTAAGCTACCAAGTCTTGCAACGTTGTGTTGGAAACTTGTAACTTTAGATGACCTTGTGAGCTTCTTTGCTACAAAAGGAAACTTCACATTTACAATGTTAAGAGGTTAGAAGAAAAGGATCAGTGTGTGTGTAAAATATGTGCTCAAGAAGTTAGCCAAAAATCAAGTTATGGCTTGGTATTTATAGTACAACAAACTGTGTGCTCGGCGGATCAGGCGGAACCTTCAACTGGTTTCCGCCCGTGTACCCCCAGGGTACCGCCGGGTCTGCAGTAGGTTTTTGCAATTACTTTTCAAACCAAACAAGGTCCTGTCACATTACTTCTATCAACCAAACAATGTCACATCACTTAAAGTAAGTCAAACATGATACTTGCAAGCAACATGAAAGCAAGTCAAACACATAACTTGCCATAAATACATAATGACAAAACTTGCCATAAATGTGATGTGACTATTTCTAATTAAAGAAATAAACTTGTGTTATGTTTTATGAAATGTAAAATGTAGCAAAAGTCTTGTTTATGCAAGTCTTAAAAACTAAGAATATGTTTTGCTTAAAACTAAAGTTTACATTTTGTCGTTAACAAAACTTAGCGAAGATCGTAAAATATAAATAACGTTTTTAGGCGATATTTGTATTAACAATCTCCCCCTTTTTGTTGATGACAAAACATAAACTTTGTTTTTAAGTAACACACAAAATCTTGGTTTTTAAGACATAAAAAAAAAATTATATTAACCTTGTTTTACTTAAGAGATGAAAAGCACATCAAGTATTGAAGGTATAATATATTTCTCCCCCTTTTTGTCGAAACAAAAAGTAGAGTAGCGTAGCGGAATAATCGCCATGCTCCCCCTTGGTCGATACTCCCCCTAAATGGAGTACCAATATGGGAAACATGGATTTTGGACCCTACAAAAAAAATGGTTAGTTGGTGATATATAGTCAAGCTTGTAGTTACCACACACATTGCAACCACAATGACAACACAACATTGATCAACCAACAATGCACAAAAGTAAGTAGAAAGAAATTTCATTCCAAGTAAAATTTTGACTTATAAAAGTCAAAAGACAAGAAATGTTAACTATTCTTCTACTTAGTGACCAAAAACTAAAAAAAAATAACCAAGAAAAAAAAAATCCTACATTCCTAAGTTGGGGCAAACGGCCTCCAAGGGTTGTTTTAGGATTTGTTGGGGTGGGAAAGTGCATCCAAACGTTCAATGACATGTTGGAATGCAAACCGGGTTTCATTTTGGAATTGGTGAAGCAAGGATTATATGCTTTCACCCATTTGCTCACAATTTGAGCAAACGTGGGGATGGGTGGGTGAAAATGGGTTGGTTTTGGTTTCTTGGTTTAGGGGTTGGTTTTGGTTTCTTGGAGGATGGATTTGGTATTGATTCAAGCAAGGTGGTTTGAAATTCCATTGCTTGTTGGAGTTGGTTGTCAACCATGCTTTGTATTTCCTCATAAGAAGGAAAGAAAGACTCATAGGTATGGGCTTGAGAAGGAGGTGGAGTTGGGTGATCATGGTGTTCAAAATTTGGTTCTCCATAGAGAGGACCATGGATTTCACGGTAGATTGGGTGAAATAACAACGGTTTTGGTGGTTGGTACACTTGTTGTGGTGGTTGGTTAAGTTCAAGATCATCATCAAGATCAAGAATTGACCTTGGTGATTGGTTTGCAAAAGGTGGTGGTTGGGTATGTCTTTGTGGAAGATCATTTAAATCTTGGACATACGGGTGTGGTGATGTTGGAGGAGACCCAAAAAGTTCCATAGGTTCAATTTTTGGTAATGGTGATGGTGATGACGTCTTTGATGGTTGAGTTGGAGCACTTGGTGGAGTTGGGTCAATAGGTGATTTAGTAGGTGGTGGAGTGTGCTCATTTGGTTATTTGGATGATGGAGATGGAGATGCAAGGTTCAAAAAGTGTTCATTTTTGATGGGTGAGGTGAATTCATTCGAAGATGAGGAGCTAATGTTGATGGATTGGTTTGACCATAGTGGTTTTACACTAATCCGGGCAGTTCTACGGATGGGTCGTGATGGTTGAGAGGTGTTTGTTGACTTGGTCATTGTTAAAATGGTTCAAAGTTTCAGAATTTGTGATGAAGAAGGTGTGGTTTGAGAGTGTTGAGAATGGTTTAATTTATAGTGATGAAGGTTTGTGGGAAGAAGTGTTTGGATTTGATGTAAGACCATACAAAAATGGTGGTTCCTAATGATTTGGAAAACTAAATGTGGATTGTCAAGTCATGGAAGTCAATCCAATGAAAATGGTGAAGTAAGAAGACAAGTTTTGCACTAAATGCTTAGTGGTTTTGGTGAATTTGTTTGATGGAAAAATCTCAGGGATTTCAAGGAGCCTTTAAAAGGGATCCTTCCTTTATGTGTGAAGTAGACTTGAGGTGGTTATGGCTATTTTTGAATTTTGGCGGGAAATGGGTTTAGATGAGTTCTAAGGAATGCTAAGTACCTTAGTAAGCTAAACACATTGCAAGTAATGGATTTCTAGCTAAGAGGATTGGATTTTGGTGTTTGGATGTTGAAATGTTGAAAAGAAAAATAAAAAATCTGCAGGATACTGGCGGCACCCTGGGAATACACAGGCGGAACCCAAATGAGGGTTCCGTCTGGTCCGTTGGGCCAAAACTGGGTTACCCAGGTTTTGCACGGGCGGAACCCAAATTTGGGATCCGCCTGATCCGCCAGGCCTGAAAAACTTCACAGTCCGCGTTTTTGACCCGCGAAACGATTTTCAAAATTTTCGAAAAGTCCTAAAACCAAAAATATAATTCATATCTGGTTAGGAAATGCAAAAATTAGACATGTAGACACTCATATCATAAGACTTTGACCGGGGGCTAGCGAAATTCACTAAACTTTGTGAAAATTTGATAATCATGAAAGTTTGACAACTTGCCAAAAGTTGCCTTCCTGCAACATTGTTAGTTAAAACATGTTCCGTAGTGTATCAAACATTGTACTAACACACAAATTCATCACAAAGATTGTTTAAACTACCAAATTGTTCCAATAGCACCTTGTGCCATCTTCTTGACGGTCCATCTTCTTCTTCATCTTCCCGAGGAATCTCCCGATGTTTTTGAACATCCCCTTTGTTTGCTTGAACTCCTCCGACTCGTTTGGAATATCCGGAAGTTGGGAAAGGTATTCTAGAGGTGGGAGCCTAGAGTTTGGCAAATTGTCATCTTCACTCATTGAGGAAGATGAGGAGGAGGTAGGGGGATGAGGACGTTTTCCTTGGGCTCTATACATTCTCTTATCACTTAGAGGGACAAATGTATGTGGAATGAGAGAGTAGTCAAGTTGAAGACGGTTAGGAGTTGGAGGAATGGGTGCAATGAACCTAAAGAGACGGGTCAAGAACATTCCATATGGCATAGCCGTTGTGCCATGAATGGGAATGTCGGCCATTCTCTTGGCCATGTAGTAAGCAAGATTGAAAGGTTGCCTAGTGGACAAAGAGTAGAGCATGTAGCATAGGCAAAGGTTGATATGGTCTCGGTTTCCTATGGTGCTTATAACATTGGCTCTAAGGACTTCCTCCCATTTCTTGAATTGGGGCAAAAGTTCATTAAGTTCCATTCCATATGGATCTTTATCAACCTCATTACCCGTTCGGGTTCTCCTAGTAGTGGTTGTCCTAACAAAGAGGTGGTTATGGAGTACATCTTTTGACACAAGTGGGGTATCATAAGGATGGAAACGGTCATCTAGGGTGTCAAGGGTTGAGAGGGAGTGCAAATCGGAGTAGATACAAGTACCTTGGTTTGGAATTCCTAGAATTTGAGCAAACTCCTCAAGAGTGAAAGAGTATTGATTGCCACTAACCCTAAAGTTGATGGATAAATAATCGTAATCACCCGTGGATAGAGTGACGGATGCATAGAACTCAAGAATGAATCTAGGACAAATAGGCTCGTCTAAAGTCAAAAGACACTCAAAGTTGATTGTGGCAAATTCGGCATAAAGGTTTGTGCCTTCTAGGAAAGACGGGTCAATGGTTCTACCCTCATGGACATAGCGTTTTTCTAAGGCTTTGAAAATGTTGACTTGGTTTGGGGTAAGGCCTTTGGTTTTGTGGTGTTTTGGGAGGTACTTAATTGTGTCCTTATGGTCGTAATGGGTTAGAGGAGGCATGATGATACCTAGAACAACAAAAATTTCACATTTTAGTTTAAGTAAACTACTATTTTAATGTGGATGTTCTAGTGTGTGCCTATATGAAAACAATATGGAGGTGCGGTTATCTTGACTCATTTTGATGCATCAAAAAATATTTTATAATGCAAATTTTGTTATAAAAACAAAAGATAACCCAAACACTCCTAGGTCAATGTAGCTTCGTTTGAATGTACCCGAAAATACATATTGGTTATGTATTCCCTTTAGCATTCAAGAGACACTATGCAAGTGATGTTTTGAACATAACGTTTTGATTTTGTATTCTCAATGTGAGATGAAAAAGTATTTGTCCTACTTGTGAGAAATTTTTGCAAGAATTTGACATGGGGTGGTTTAGCAAACATGTTTACACTAAGTAAGAATGCAATTCCTAACTATGGGGAACATGATTAGTTTTGTTAAACACCTAATTTTATGCATGAATTTTACAAGTTTAATGCATAACCCCAAGTTTTTGTTTTTTGTGCAAAAATAGAATTCCTAGACTCAGATCAGGATTGTAATCAAGTTAGAATACTTACAATGATGATGGATTAGTAATGTGATTGAATGGAATACCAGAATTTCGTGGGTATGGTTGAGAGGAATGGTGAATAGTAACAGTTTTGGAAGTGGTGGTGTGAAATAATGGGTGTTTGGTTTAATATAAACAAAGAAAGTGATTCTGCAGGTCGACGGACACGGCGGATCCCAAATTTGGGTTCCGTCCGTTATGGCTCAGGGTTCCGCCGACCCTGCTGAGAAAAATTGTTATGGATTTGTTTTGATTTTTGTGATTTTTGTCTAATGTCCAGAACTACAATGTAGGTTCCATGAGTCCTAAGCCTAGCCTAAGAAGGTTAAAAGGTTCACGTTTAAGAGGTTTGGTGAGAATGTCGGCTATGTTGTCTTCGGAAGAAACTTTCTCAATTGAGATATTTCCTTTTTGAACGTTGTCGCGAAGGAAATGATGACGAATTTCAATATGTTTGGTACGAGCATGTTGAACCGGGTTTTTGCTGAGATCAATGGCACCTTTGTTGTCACAGAGAATCGTGATGTCGTTGAGTTGAATTCCGTAGTCGACAAGAGCTTGCTTCATCCAAAGAGCTTGTTGACATGCCTTTCCGGCCGAAACGTACTCGGCTTCCGTTGTTGAGATAGCAAGAGCCGTTTGCTTCTTCGAGAACCATGAGGTGAGACAATGTCCAACAAAAGTACAAATACCACTTGTGCTTTTTCTATCGACATAGTCACCGGCATGATCCGAGTCGGCATACACTATGGTGTCTATTCCCGTTCCTTTGGGATACCATAAACCTAAATGTGTAGTGCCCTTAATATACCTAAATATCCTTTTAACGGCTTCAAGATGGGTAGTTTTAGGATTTTCTTGAAAACGAGCACATAGACAAACACTAAACATAATGTCGGGTCTACTAGCCGTTAGGTAAAGTAGACTACCAATCATACCTCTATATTTAGTGCTATCTACGGATTCACTTTCCTCATCCTTGGTGAGTTTAGTTTCCGTGGACATGGGAGTTTTGATAGGTTTCGAATCTTCTAATCCAAATTTCTTAAGCATGTCCTTAATGTACTTAGATTGGTTAAAGAAGATACCATCTTCTAGTTGTTTAATTTGGAGTCCTAAGAAAAAGTTGAGTTCTCCCATCATACTCATTTCAAACTCGTCATGCATGATTTTTGAGAAATCCACACATAATTCTTGACAAGTTGATCTGAATATAATGTCATCAACATAGATTTGGACTATGATAATATGTGAATCTTTCTTCTTAGTGAAGAGAGTATTATCAACTAAGCCCATGGTGTACTTATGGTCAACTAAGAAGGTTTTAAGTCGATCATACCATGCTTTAGGAGCTTGCTTAAGTCCGTAAAGAGCCTTTTTAAGTTTGTAAACATAATTAGGTTTTTCAAAATCGATGAAGCCCGGTGGTTGAGCAACATACACTTCTTCATTAATGACTCCGTTTAGAAATGCACTTTTGACGTCCATTTGAAAAAGTTTAAAATTATGTGCACACGCATAAGCAAGTAATATCCTAATTGACTCGAGCCTAGCTACTGGAGCAAAAGTTTCATCGTAGTCAATGCCTTCTTGTTGATTATATCCTTGTGCTACTAGCCAAGCTTTGTTTCTAGACACAATTCCATTTTCATCCATTTTATTACGAAAGACCCATTTCGTTCCAATTATTGTTTGACTCTTTGGTTGAGGAACTAATGTCCATACATCATTCCTAACAAATTGGTTTAATTCTTCTTGCATTGCAATTACCCAAGATTCATCTTTAATGGCTTCATTAACGTTTTTAGGTTCAATGGTTGACACGAAACAAAAGTAGTTGCTTTCATTTTGGACTTTTGATCTAAGTGTTCTTTCGTTAATGTTGCCTATGACACTATCTAATGGATGACTTTTAGATTCTTTGACATTAACAAGTTCTTTGTTTAATAGTTCATCTTCCTTGTCATTATCTAAGATTTCTTGACTTTCAATTGCTTGGCTTTCAACTAAGTCATCATCTACCAAAGGTGATGTCTTAGAGGGAGGTGGACTTTCGTCAAATGTTACGTTCAACGATTCCTCGACTCTTAAGGTTTCCTTGTTTAAAACAATGTAAGCTTTACTATTTTGTGAATATCCAAGGAATACACCTTCATAAGACTTTGGGTCAAATTTGGTGAGATAATCCTTGGTGTTAAGAATGAAGCATTTACTCCCAAACACTCTAAAGTATCCTAATGTAGGCTTTTTACCTCTATAAAGTTCATAAGGTGTTTTATTCAAAAATCGTCTAATTAGGACTCGATTTAAAATGTACGTTGATGTGTCAACGGCATTACACCAAAACTTTTGTGGAATAGTTTGTTCATTAAGCATTGTTCTACTCATCTCTTGTAATGTCCGGTTTTTACGTTCTACTACACCATTAGATTGAGGAGTACGTGGAGCCGAAAAGTTATGAGTAATTCCATTATTATCACAAAATTTTCCAAATTGAAATTCATTATCAAATTCACGACCGTGATCCGTTCTAATAGACACAATATTAGATCCTACTTGATTTTGAATTTTCTTACTTAGAATCTCAAATTTATCAAAAGCTTCATTTTTACTTTTCAAAAACTTAGTCCAAGTATAACGTGAGTAATCATCAACTATGACCAAAGTATAGAAGTTGCCTCCATAACTTTGTATAGCGGATGGACCAAATAAGTCCATATGTAAAAGTTCTAGACATCTAGACGTAGACACCAAGTTTTTAGCCTTATGGCTACTATGGACTTGTTTACCGACTTTGCAAGCATCACAAAAGTGTTGGTCATATTTCAACTTGGGTAGGTTTCGAACTAAGTCTTTGGAGGAGAGGTTTTGGATAAGTCTCATGTTAGCATGTCCTAAACGTCTATGCCATAAAGTTGAAGATTCATCTAATGAGGTAAGACAAAGTTTGTCTCTAGATGTAGAATCCAACTTCATGACGTATACGTTGTTCTTAAGGACACCTTTGGCTATGGTTATACCATCTTTAAGTATTTTACTACCGTTCTCACTAAAAAGAACATTATACTTATTACGACAAAGTTGACTAATACTAAGGAGATTAAATCCTAAGTTATCAACATGAGCAACATCATCTATAGAAAGGGAGTCATGAGAGATTGTACCTTTTCCGATGATTTTGCTCCTAGCATTACTACCAAACGTAACATTACCTCCATCACATTTGTGATATGTTGAGAAGAGGCTTTTATTACCCGTCATGTGCCTTGAACAACCGCTATCCTTGATCCATTCATCCGGATCCAAACAAACTTTGAGGCACACCTATTTTATGAAAAACACTCAAACATTTGGTCCCCAATTTCTCATGGGTCCATTTTGGTTAAGCATACCATTAATTTTTCCCAAATATGAAAGTAGAGCATAAGGGTTCCATGGCATGTAATTTGAGGTTTGGTAATGTCCAGGAGTGTTTTGGTTCCAAACATGTTGGTAGTTTGGTCGAGCATTGAAGTTGCTCTTTGGAAAGGGGCGTTTGGGAATTGGAGTCTTAGGTCTTGGTTGAGTAGTCTTAGCTCTAAATTCATTTTTACTAAGTCCTACTCCAGTTTTAAAGGCAGGTTTGGTTCCATTTTTATATGTAACTTTAACAAATTTAGAACGATCCGATGTGGATGGAGTTACTGCTGCAGCAGACCTGGCGGAACCCTCGGGGCCAACGGGCGGAACCCTATTTTGGGTTCCGTCTGGTCTGCGGGCTGCTGTAGCAGTTTTGTTTGTTTCATGTGTGTTCGTTTCTTGTTTCGTTTGACCCTTAATGATTTCTACTTTCCTGAAACCTAGACCTGTTTTATCAAAAGGTGACTTTTGGAGTTTCATAATTTCATCCGCACATGAAATGCTTTTATCGAACTTTTTGAACTTTGTGGTTTGTTTGATTAGATCATTTTGAGTTATTTTAAGTTTCTCAACTTCAAGTTTAAGTTCCTCACATGATTTGCATGAGGTGTCAATACCTTTACTCCTTTCTAATCTCTTAGCTTTTTCTTTTAACTCATAAACTTCATTTTCTAAAAACTCCTTTTTAGTTTTCAAAAATTTATTTTTGTTTATGATTTTTAAGCTTAGCTCACAAAGTTTGTTATATTCATTTTGTAAAGTGTCATCATCAATAGAGGAGTAAGATGAGTCGGAGAGTACCTCATTTGAGTTGTGAGCCATGAGAGCAATATCATCGTTCTTTGGCTCATCATCATCTCCTTCATAGTCACTCCAAGCACCACCCACAAAAGCTTGTTGAGGCTTGCTCTTGGGTGGTTTTGGACATTCTCCTACAAGATGACTTGTGTCTCCACACCTATAACATTTTCGTTCAACTTTTCCTTTTCGATCATCACGATCTTTCCGGAAGGTTTTCTTGTCATCTTTAGGTTGTCTTACAAACTTCCCTCGCCTACGAAAGAACTTCTTGAAGTCTCTCACGGCCATAGCATATTCCTCATCATCACTATCCGAAGTAGATTCTTCATCATCACTTGATTGGACTCTAGCTTTCAAGGCAATGGACTTAACTTTTTCTTTCTTGCCTCTAACTAGTTCCGAATCTTTTTCCATCACCATTTCATGAACTTTGAGGTTTCCAATTAGCTCATCAAGTGACATGCTTGAAAGATCTTTGGATTCTTCAATTGCCGTCACTTTTGCTCTCCACTTAGGATGGAGTGCTCTAAGAAATTTCCTGACAAAGTTCTTACTACAAAAAGATTCATCAAGTGCTTTAAGTGAAGTAATAATAATGTTAAACCTAGCAAAAGCATTATCAATAATCTCATCTTTGGAAATAACAAATTGTTCATATTGTTGAACAAGAAGATCAATTTTGTTATCTTGAACTTGTGAGTTTCCTTGATAAGTGACAATTAAAGATTGCCAAATATCTTTGGCGATTTTACACAAAAAGACTCTTTCATATTCTTTCTTAGGCAAAGCGTTGTAAAGCATCATTTTAGCTTCATTATTTTTACCTATCAATTTCTTTTGATCATCATCTTTAATGTTAGTAACTATATTATCACCATCAACAATTATATACCATAAATCTATATCTTTAGATTTCACGTAAGTTTCAAAACGGTTTTTCCAATATATAAAACCATTTGCTTCAAAGAGTGGTGGTCTTTGCATAGATTGCCCTTCTTTGTAATTTTCAAAATCCATGGATCGTTTCAAGTTTTAAAACACAATATATTTTAAAAGCTTGAGTAACATAGCTCTTGATGCCAATTGTGGAAAACTAGAAGGGGGGTTGAATAGTTTTAGCGTTTTTAAATCTTTTTAACTTGTTTTAGTTAGCTTTGAAACTTTCCGTTTGATCAAAGATATATGCACAAACACAATATATATAACATGCAAGTAAAGGAAAGAAACGATCAAACCACAACACGAGTATTTATCGTGGTTCGGCTACAAGGACTCTTTTTCCTTGCCCTACGTCCACGCCCCGAGTATCCAACTCGAGAGTTTCTTTCACTAGTCAACAAGCTCCTTTCACCGGCGGAGAAAACCTTACACGTCGCTTATACTTTTACCGACATAAAGCTAAATGTCGAGTTCTTTTACAAGGGCACAACCACTCCCGTTTAGTTCTTTTACTAGGGTACAACAACTCCCAACACTCTTTGTATTTTGAGGACTAAAATACTAACCACTCACTTCAGAATATACACAAACAAATAACGCGTAAACAACACGAGTTTACACAATACTAAGCTACCAAGTCTTGCAACGTTGTGTTGGAAACTTGTAACTTTAGATGACCTTGTGAGCTTCTTTGCTACAAAAGGAAACTTCACATTTACAATGTTAAGAGGTTAGAAGAAAAGGATCAGTGTGTGTGTAAAATATGTGCTCAAGAAGTTAGCCAAAAATCAAGTTATGGCTTGGTATTTATAGTACAACAAACTGTGTGCTCGGCGGATCAGGCGGAACCTTCAACTGGGTTCCGCCCGTGTACCCCCAGGGTACCGCCGGGTCTGCAGTAGGTTTTTGCAATTACTCTTCAAACCAAACAAGGTCTTGTCACATTACTTCTATCAACCAAACAATGTCACATCACTTAAAGTAAGTCAAACATGATACTTGCAAGCAACATGAAAGCAAGTCAAACACATAACTTGCCATAAATACATAATGACAAAACTTGCCATAAATGTGATGTGACTATTTCTAATTAAAGAAATAAACTTGTGTTATGTTTTATGAAATG